>CM038682.1:270411681-270977622 GCA_021605205.1 Aegilops longissima | reverse complement strand
TGGACATTAACCTCCGGACAAGGCGGTCATTGACAGAATCCTTCATCGCTCCCACCGAGCTACAAGAGCTTTGTGATGAACTACAATATGCGGGGATGGTGAAAACTATTCCTGAAGTATTTTCAATGTCAAGTCAGCAGAGGTAGAAATCAAGAAAGAACATCAAGTGTTGATTGTCAATAAAACCACTAAGTTCAAGAAGGGCAAGGGTAAGAAGAACTTCAAGAAGGACGGCAAGGATGTTGCTACCTGTAAGCCGCTTGCCGGAAGAAGTCAAAGAATGGGCCCAAGCCCGAGACCGAGTGCTTTTATTGCAAAGGAAGGGTCACCGAAGCGGAACTGCCCCAAATAGTTAGCGGACAAGAAGGCCGCAACACTAAAGGTATATGTGATATACATGTAATAAATGTGTACCTTACCAAGACTGTAGTAACTCCCGGTATTTGATACCGGTGCCGTTGCTCATATTTGTAACTCACAGCAGAGCTGCGAATAAGCGAGATTGGCGAAGGACGAGGTGACGATGCGCGTCGGGAATGGTTCCAAGGTCGATGTGATCGCCGTCGGCACGCTACCTCTACATTTACCTACGGATTAGTTTTAAACCTCAATAATTGTTATTTAGTGCCAAGTTTGAGCATGAACATTGTATCGGGATCTCGCTTAATACGAGATGGCTACTCATTTAAATCCGAGAATAATGGTTGTTCTATTTATATGAGAGATATGTTTTATGGTCATGTCTCCGATGGTCAATGGTTTATTCTTAATGAATCTCGAACGTAATGTTACACATATTGATAGTGTGAATACCAAAAGATGTAAAGTTGATAACGATAGTCCCACATACTTGTGGCATCGCCGCCTTGGTCACATTGGTGTCAAGCGCATGAAGAAGCTCCATGCCGATGGACTTTAGAGTCTCTCGATTATGAATCATTTGACACATGCGAACCATGCCTTATGGACAAATGACCAAGACTCCGTTCTTGAACAATGGAGCGAGCAACCAACTTATTGGAAATCATACATACCGATGTAAAAGCGGTCCAATGAGCGTTGAGGCTCATGGAGGATATCGTTATGTTCTCACTCTCACCGATGACTTGAGTAGATATGGGTATGTCTACTTGATGAAACACAAGTCCGAGACCTTTGAAAAGTTCAAGGAATTTTAGAATGAGGTAGAGAATCAACGTGACCGAAAAATAAAGTTCTTACGATCAGATCGTGGAGGATAATATTTAAGTCACGAATTTGGTACACACTTAAGGAAATGTGGAATCATTTCATAACTCACGCCGCTGAACACCTCAACAGAACGGTGTGTCCGAACGTTGTAATCGCACTCTATCGGATATGGTGCGATCTATGATGTCTCTTACCGATTTACCGCTATCATTTTGGGGATACGCCTAGAGACAGCTACATTCACTTTAAATAGGGCACCGCCTAAATCCGCTGAGACGACACCGTATGAATTATGGTTTGGGAACAAACCTAAGCTGTCGTTTCTAAAAGTTTGGGGATGCGATGCTTATGTCAAGAAACTTCAACCTGAAAAGCTCGAACCCAAGTCGGAAAAATGTGTCCTCATAGGATACCCTAAGGAAACCATTGGGTATACCTTCTACCTTAGATCCGAAGGCAAGATCTTTGTTGCCAAGAAAGAATCCTTTCTGGAAAAAGAGTTTCTCTCGAAAGGAGTAAGTGGGAGGAAAGTAGAACTCTATGAAGTACTACCTCTTGAACCGGAAAGTAGTGCAGCTCAGGAAAATGTTCATGTGGTGCCTACACCGACTGGAGAGGAAATTAATGATGATGAACAAGGTACTTGGATCAAGTTGCTACAACTCAGAGGTCCACAAGGACACGTTCCACACCAGAATGGTATGGCAACCCTGTCCTAGAAATCATGTTGTTAGACAACGGTGAACCTTCGAACTATGAAGAAGCGGCGGTGGGCCCAGATTCCAACAAATGGCTTGAAGCCATGCAATCCGAGATAGGATCCATGTATGAAAACAAAGTATGGACTTTGACAGACTTGCCCGATGATCGGCGAGCGATAGAAAACAAATGGATCTTTAAGAAGAAGACGGACGCGGATGGTAATGTTACCATCTATAAAGCTCGACTTGTCGCTAAGGGTTATCGGCAAGTTCAAGGGGTTGACTACGATGAGACTTTCTCTCCCGTAGCAAAGCTGAAGTCCGTCCGAATCATGTTAGCAATTGCCGCATACTATGATTATGAGATATGGCAAATGGATGTCAAAACGGCATTCCTTAACGGCTATCTTAAGGAAGAACTGTATATGATACAGCCGGAAGGTTTTGTTAACCCTAAGAATGCTAACAAGGTATGCAAGCTCCAAACGATCCATTTATGGGCTGGTGCAAGCATCTCGAGTTGGAACATTCGCTTTGATGAGATGATCAAAGCGTTTAGTTTATGCGCACTTATGGAGAAGCCTCGTTTACAAGAAAGTGAGTGGGAGCTCAGAGCATTTCTCATATTATATGTAGATGACATACTTTTGATGGGAAATGATATAGAACTTTTGGACAGCATTAAGGCCTACTTGAATAAGAGTTTTCAATGAAGGACCTTGGAGAAGTTGTTATATATTAGGCATCAAGATCTATAGGGATAGATCGAGATGCCTCATAGGTCTTTCACAAAGCACATACCTTGATAAGATATTGAAGAAGTTCAAAGTGTATCAGTCCAAGAAAGGGTTCTTGCCTCAGATTGCAAGGTGTGAGATTGAGCTCGGCTCAATGCCCCACCACGGCAGAAGATAAAGAAGAGATGAGTGTCATCCCTATGCTTCAGCCATAGGATCTATTATGTATGCCATGCTGTTAACTGCACTGATGTAAACCTTGCCGTAAGTTTGGTAGGAAGGTACCAAAGTAATCCCGCAAGGAACACCGACAACGGTCAAGAATATCCTGAAGTACCGAAAAGGACAAAGGACATGTTTCGTTTATGGAGGTGACGAAGAGCTCGTCAGAAGGGTTACGCCGACGCTTAGCTTCGACACGATCTGATGACTCTAAGTCACAAACCGGATACGTGTATATGTTAAATGGTGGAGCAAGAAGCTGGTGCAAATGCAAGCGAAGCGCCGTGGCGGGATCTACATGTGAAGCGGAGTACATGGCAGCCTCGGAGGCAGCGATGAAGCAATTTGGGTGAAGGAGTTCATCACCGACCTTGAGTCATACCCAATGCGTCGGGCCGATCAAACTCTTCTGTGACAACACCGGAGCTATTGCACTTGCCAAGGAGCCTGTGTTTCACAAGAAGACCGGGCACATCAAGCGCCGCTTCAACTCCATTCGTGAAAATGTTCAAGATGGAGACATAGAAATTTGCAAAGTGCATACGGATCTGAATGTCGCAGATCCGCTGACTAAACCTCTTCCATGAGCAAAACATGATCAACACCGTAACTCTATGGGTGTTCGATTCATCACAATGTAACTAGATTATTGACTCTAGTGCAAGTGGGAGACTGTTGAAATATGCCCTAGAGGCAATAATAAAAGGATTATTATTGTATTTCTTGTTCATGATAATTGTCTTTATTCATGCTATAATTGTATTATCCGGAAATCGTAATACACGTGTGAATACATAGACTACAACATGTCCCTAGTGAGCCTCTAGTTGACTAGCTCGTTGATCAATAGATAGTCGTGGTTTCGACTATGGACATTGGATGTCATTGATAACGGATCACATCATTAGGAGAATGATGTGATGGACATGACCCAATCCTAAGCATAGCACAAGATCGTAGTTCGCTTTGCTAGAGCTTTTCCAATGTCAAGTATCTTTTCCTTAGACCATGAGATCGTAACTCCGGATACCGTAGGAGTGCTTTGGGTGTACCAAACGTCGCAACGTAATCGGATGACTATAAAGGTGCACTACATGTATCTCGAAAGTGTCATTGGGTTGACACGGATCGAGATCGGATTTGTCACTCCGTATGACGGAGAGGTATCTCTGGCCCACTCGGTAATGCATCATCATATTGAGCTCAAAGTGACCAAGTGTTTGGTCACGGGATCATGCATTACGGATACGAGTAAAGTGACTTGCCGGTAACGAGATTGAACGAGGTATTGGGATACCGACGATCGAATCTCGGGCAAGTAACATACCGATTGACAAAGGGAATTGTATACGGGGTTGCTTGAATCCTCGACATTGTGGTTCATCCGATGAGATCATCGTGGAACATGTGGGAGCCAACATGGGTATCCAGATCCCGCTGTTGGTTATTGACCGAGAGCCGCCTCGGTCATGTTCAGATGTCTCCGAACCCGTAGGGTCTACACACTTAAGGTTCGGTGACGCTAGGGTTGTAAAGATATTAGTATGCAGCAAACTGAAAGTTGTTCGGAGTCCCGGATGAGATCCCGGATGTCACGAGGAGTTCCGGAATGGTCCGGAGGTAAAGAATTGTATATGGGAAGTCGAGTTTCGGCCATCGGGAAAGTTTCAGGGTTCACCGATATTGTACCGGGACCACCGGAAGGGTCCTGGGGGTGCACCGGGTGGGGCCATCCATCCCGGAGGGCCACATGGGCTGAAGTGGGAGGGGAACCAGCCCCTGGTGGGCTGGTGCGCCCCCCCTGGTGTGACGCCCCCGATTCAATCGTACACTAATCATGCACGCAAATGTGTACGATCAAGATCAGGGACTCACGGGAAGATATCACAACACAACTCTACAAATAAAAATAAGTCATACAAGCATCATAATACAAGCCAGGGCCTCGAGGGCTCGAATACAAGTGCTCGATCATAGACGAAGTCAGTGGAAGCAACAATATCTGAGTACGACATAAGTTAAACAAGGTGCCATAAGATGGCTAGCACAAACTGGGATACAGATCGAAGAGGAGCATGCCTCCCGCCTCGGATCCTCCTAGGTCACTCCCGTGTCGCCGCCGCTGCTGCACGTAGTAGTAGGCACCTCCGAGTAGTAGTCGTCATAGGCGGTGGCGCCTCGACTCGGCTCCATCGTCTGTTGCAGCAATCGAGTAGAGGTAGGGGAAAAGGGGAACAAGGCAACCGTGAGTACTCATCCAAAGTACTGCAAGCAAGGAGCTACACTACATATGCATGGATATATGTGTAAAGGCCATATCGATGGACCGAATCGCAGAATGCCGTAATAAGAGGGGTAGCTAGTCTTAACGAAGACTACGCTCGACACCTGCCTTGCAATGTAGGAGGGGACGATCCAAGTCCTCCAAGTAACATCATATAGCAATAATCCTACCCGCAATCCCCGCTCATATCCCCGAGCGAGAGCGACCACCGGTTGTATCCGCACTTGGAAGGGTGTGTTTTATCAAGTATCCGGTTCTAGTTGTCATAAGCTCAAGGTACAACTCCAAGTCGCCCTGCTATCAAGATCACGGCTATTCAATAGATTAACTTCCTGCAGGGTGCACCATCTTACCCAAAGACGCTTGATCCCATTTGGCCGACACACTTTCTCGGTCATGCCCGCCGCGGAAGATCAACACGCCGCAGCCCCACCTAGGCACAACAGAGGCCAACACGCCGGTCTAAACCTAAGCGCCGCAGGGTCCGGGCCCATCGCCTCGAAAGCACACCTGACGCTATGCGACGCGCCGAAGCGCACCTAGCCCAGAGAAAGCGCCCAAATCCGCCGCCGCCGCCCGTTGTCGACGCCGGAAGTACTTGGTGATACCACGATGCCGGATACCCATAACTACTCCGCGTAGATGGTTAGTGCGATAAGCTCAGAGCCAACTCAGATCAAATACCAAGACCTCGTTAAGCGTGTTAAGTATCCGCTAACGCCGAACAGGCCAGCCCACCTCTCTCCTAGGCGGTCTCAACCTGCCTGCCGCCTCCGCCTCAAGATCCATCCAGAGGGCCGTCGGGACAAAGGTCCTTTCAGCCCCCAATCCGTGAATCACTCATGGTGCTCCACAAGCCGAATTCGACTTTAGTCACCACATGTATCATGTATAAGTATATAGTATACCCGTGATCACCTCCCGAGTGATCACGCCCAATAGTATAGCACGGCAGACGGACAAGAATGTAGGGCCACAGATGAAAATGCTAGCATCCTATACTAAGCATATAGGATTGCGTAAAGGTAACAACAGAGTAACAAGGACAAAGCTATGCATCAGATAGGTATAATCGAAAGCAAGAATATGCTACACTACTCTAATGCAAGCAAGATAGAGGAGAGTAGGCGATATCCGTGATCAAAGGGGGCTTGCCTGGTTGCTCGCAAGAGAGAGGGGTCGTCGGTGACGTAGTCGATCACAGGACATCAAGATCGGTCTCGGGTCTACCGGAGAGAAGAGGGGAAGAAACAGTAAATACATAGCGAGCAAGTGCATAACAGACAATGATGTAGCTAGACGTGTTCTAACGCAGCGCTAGGCGATCATCGGCGAAGGGGGAAACATCCGAGAAAGTTTTCCTGTTCGGACGCCTGTCGACGATGATGAACCGGAGAGGAAAGTTTGCAGGTTCGATAGGTTAGGGTTGTGTGGCGGACGAACGGATCATGCGTATCCGGATTCGCCTCGCTGCTCGAGCAACTTTCATGTGAAAATAATTTAATCCGAGGTACGGATTAAAAGATATGATTTTAAAAAGAATTTATTAATTTTATAGAATTAATAGAATTAATTTAATTAGATAATAGCCATTAATGTGTCGACATGACATCAGCATGATGTCATCAACAACAATCTGCTTGACCGGTCAAACTAACACGTGGGTCCCGGTTGTCATTGACTAACACTAATTAATAGTTTAATTAATTGATAAGTTAATTAGGTTAGTTAACAGAATTAATTAAGTTAATTAACTAATTTTAATTATTATTATTATATCTTTTGTTTAACCCTTTTATTTTCGGTTTTCTATACTACTACAGGACGGGCCCCACGTGCCATAGGCACAGAGGCCAAACGGCTAATCTGGCGAAACGGGCAGAGCCTCCGGGTGCGGCGCATGGCGCCGGGCGTCGGACACCGAGCCTTGCTGCAGCAGCCAGCGAAGAGCAGGCGTGGCGGCCGAAAGGGGCCACGGTGCGGGAGGAGGCGACGCCGCGAAGTCCGCCAACGAAAGGTGGCAAGGGCGTGGTTTCGATGCTGGGCAAGTGAACGGCGCCTGGCCTGTCCGAGGGGAGAGGCCGACGGCCTCACCAGCGTTGAAGAGGAGCGGGCGGCGAGGCTCGGGGCGACCCTTGGGAGGAGATGAGGAGGCCACGGCGAGGCCGATCCAGCCTGTATGGCGGCGGTGGGGCAGCGCCCATGAGGCGGCGCTTAGCGCCGTGATGACGGAGTCCGCGTGGGGGGCCGGCGGCGACGGCGGGCCCCTCCCGGTCTAGGAAAGGGGAGGGTGAGGACGACGGCGAGGGGCGCCGGTGTCGGGCGCCGAGGGCGGGAACGATCCGTGGCGGCGGGTCGCTCGGGCGGGCGGGTCGGCGGCGGGCGACGGGCGGGTCGGCGGGTCGGCCCGATCCGATCTGGATCGGGGAGAGGGGAGACGAGGGAGCGACGGGGAGGGGGGTTGGTCGACGGGAAGGGCGAACCGCCTGATCCGAGCCTCGGGTGGGGGGAGAGCGAGGGAAGTGTGGGGGCACGACCTCCGGGTGACTGCACTGAGGGGAGGTGGGAGCGAGAGGAGTGGGGTCGGGTAGGGTTTCGGGTGGGGGGATGGATAAGGAGGCCCGGCTGGGCGGTGTTTGACTGGCCGGCCTCTGGGCCAAGCCCCAAGGGGCCTTCTCCTCTTATTCCTTTTCTTCTTGTTTTATTTTTATTATTCCTTTTCTGTTTTCTGTTTTATTTTAGTTCCTCTTTATCTTAGTTTTATAAACTATAAAAGTAGTCCCTAATTTAGTGTTAGCAATTAGCTACTTGCCTCATAAGTTTGGGGCAACAAAATAAATTAGTTTAATATTTTACTAATTAGTAAAGGCATTTAATTAATTGTTTTGCTGTTGTTTTATTCATCATATATTATTTAAACATTTTATAAAGGCGTGGCTTCTCCACCATAATTACCTATGCATTATTTGGCTCACTCCAATATTTTAGTTTTAATATTCAAAATATTTTATTGCTTGCTTGATTTTGAATTTGAATTGAACAGGTTTGAACTAGCGAAGTTTATCCACAAGAATCGAGGTGGCGTGGATCATTAGCGGGATTATCAGTAGCGTAATCACCCAAGGCCACAATTCTCCTCCATTACAAGAAATCTCGTCCCGAGATTTAAGAGGGAGCAAGGGGAAAGGTCCGTTAAGATAATCTAACGGATCTTCTCGAAGAAGTTAATCCTTTCGTTGATGTCTTCAATCCTTTATTCCGATGCATCATGATAAACTGGTCATCATTTCTTCGAACTCTATCGTATTTACGAAAGGTAAGGGCAGCTCACTACGACATAATGCTTTTAAGGGAAACAATGGGTTAACCCATGAATTAGTATAAAATTATCTCTCGAGTTGAACATATGAAATACCTCAAGAGTAAGGTACGAAGGTACCATAATAGGCTCCAAGCGGTAGGTAGCGGCTCAAGCCCGAACCAGAGTGAGAAAGGGGTTCGAGTAGCGAGAGTAAGTATCGCGTCGATACCGAATAGATCACTATGACGGTGGCCCGTGAATTACATACGAGGCCACGTGCAAGGAATAACTTTGGAAATCGGGGTGTACAGGATACCGGGTTTCGATCCTCGTGACACTGTGGGTTATGGGCCCACCATGTGGTTAAAAGTAGAAGGTTGTTGACATCCCGCACGATCATGTAAGCAAGGCAAGTCGAGGAGAGTCTCGAGGGTCATGTCGGCAACAACATAGGTACCAAGGGCGAGGGACGAAGAGAACCATTTTCCGCTTTCGTTGAACGAGGCGGACCAATAGGCAAGGTTCTCGCCCATCGGTGGTTACCTAATGTCATCAACAAATAGTAATAGGGTCTTACTTACAGTGGTACAACGAGGTGCTTACCTAAGCGAGGATTATCACCGCTAGATTATATATATCCCAGAAAGGTTCAAACAACCCATGGAAAGTAAAATATGATTATCATATTAAATGTAACAATGGGAAGGAAAATGTGTTTAAACACATATTTCAGGGATATATCCTTACCAAGGATAAGCGAGCATGATATCCATGACAGGATATAATGTAGAAAACCCTTTAGGTAAGGGGAAGAAATTTCATGACATTACCCATACAACGGTGTTCGGATAATTTGAGCAAGAAACATTTAGCATTGGGCTTCAATGTTCTTGTTGAAAATCAGAGTACCACGACATGTTTCGAGATAGCATTGACATGGTCTTCGTGAAGATCAGACTTGGAATCACGAAGGATTCATCAGAATAACTGGTAGAATAAGTATTACAATTTCCTCATGGATGAACGGATAACCTTGCTGAAAAGGAAACTATAATGATAGGTCCTCCACCGGGGGTGCTAGGCATGACATCATGCTACCGGGTCATCAAAGGATCAACATCATAACTCTTGGAAAGTTGTCCCAACCATCATAGCTGACCGAAGTTTCAGATCCGATTGGTGTCGGATACCTCGGACTTAGGATACCTAAGAAGAAAAGGTGCCACGCGAGTTGACGAGATGACATTGTAAGATTCTCGGGAAATGAACTATGAAGTGATTTCCGCTAACAAGAGTCCATCATTAACCCAAGGAGAGGACAAGGAGGTGTCTGTGAACTCAACGGTAATTCATCGAGATTCCCAAAAGATGGATTTCCACAATTATGAACAAGGAGATAACATTTGTCACTCAAATGATATAAGGAAGTATGCTCGAGGAAAACATACACAATTAAACATTGGTTGAAAGGTGCTACCAAATATGGGTTGGGTTGCACGACCAATGTCGAAGGGTGATTCAATAATCAAGAACCTAAGAATGAACTTTCGATCGTTAACTTCAAAGCAATAGGGTTGCTAGAAGTCCGAACTCAAACAACACCGCTCACTTGATGGTATTAACACGGGACCAAGAAAGAAGGGTGATGGTGAGAAGTATTTCTATGTCAAGAATCCTCAAGAGGTGGAACAAATCTCGATCATTCTTGACATAAAGGATGGTAATACTCCAAGGTAAAGAAGAACAATTGTGGGTAGCAAGGAACTCAAGGTATAACACCAAACATGAACAAGCTTGTGTTGGTGGGAAGGCAATAAAGTGGTCAAGATAATACAATTCATCGAGGGCAAGGATGGTATTTCATCATGAATTCAATTGATATCCCGGATGAGCTCGAATGTTGACGATCACGACACAATTGTCGAGAGATTTCATGCGATGTAGTCAATCAATGACGACATCAAGTCAAAGGAATGATGAAGCAGGAGGTTATTGGAACCACGCTACGACACAAACTCGAACTCAAGCTTGTTGTTTAAGGTGAAAGGGTATGACGAGGAAAATCGACGTAAGCTTAGCTATCGCCGCAAATTGGTGCTCCGAGAATAAGGACCGGTAGCACGCTTAGAATCATCACGACAATGATATAGCCAAACAGGCTAGGAATGGTGTGATCGGATTCAAACTCGTACTTATAGAAGCTTCATCAAGAGTTGTTGAACTGTAGTGCGGACTTGGTTCAGTTATCGGTGTCCTTGAGTGTTTAATAACTCGAGCCCGTGAAAATTTGAATCGATGGGAAGGTAGCACTAGATGAAGAACTCATAAGAAGTTATGCAGTTCCATGATAATCTCGAGATACCGGGGGTAATACTCGATGATGATCAAAGTAGAGGTTGGACCGGGTATTGCTCTACGTAAGACAAGTGCTAAAACTTGCACGAGAAATGGTATTTAAAAGAGAACATGGTCGGAACCACGATTTCAAAGGCCGATCCTTGATATAAGATGAACTTATACCAAAGGAATAATTATTTAAGAGAAGCTTTAATGATAAGATCTACATCGTGTCCATGGGCATGAACGCAAGGTTCAAGGTCGACTCCCACTTTTCCAATGCATGCCCTTTCATTCACTTCTCGCTTTCGGCGAAGTTGTAGCGTTGAAATTTTATCCGCAAATACCGTAAGAGTATGACTCGTGAAAACTTTCGAGTTCACACATATTAAGGAGGGCATAGGTTCAACCCACCAAGGCATCTTAGGAACGATACCATCAACTCGGGGGTAAATAACTCAAGCTCGGAGGTAGAGCATGGTTGACAAAGCAGAGGATACAATTTACCAAAGGCATTATGTATCGTGGAAGGTCTCACAAAGTTATTGAATATGAAGGATGCCGACGGATAAAATCCAACAATGGACCCGATGGCCCACAAGGGTCCGACGTGAGCATCAAGATTTAACTAGAGGAAGAAGAATGCAAGGAGATCAGATTATAGAAACAACTGACTAACTCAATGGTCAAATGCAAAGGAATTATGATTCCCAAATCAAGGGATCAGAAGCAATGCTCTGATTAGGGATGGATAAGCTGAATAGTCTTAGGGTACAATCAACGACACTTGGATTGGTCGAGAACCAATTCCAGATAAATGAATGGCAGCTCAGCCGGAAAAGTAATTTATAAGGATCAATGATGATTGCGGCAATTCGCAAACATATTGAGTCAACAGACTCAAAATGATAATGACAAGGAATGTCAATAAGACTACCAGATTTATGGGATTAACCATAATGCAAGCAAGCAAGAATTTCAAGAGCCAAAGGCTTCAGAGGATTTTCGGAAGATCGAATAGTAATTTGAAGACTTTTGCGAAACACATGAACAACTGGGGTCGAGCGGATACTCGACGAAAAGCGAGGATTCATTTGAAGGGTATTCATGTGGCAAGGAACTGCTAGGCAAGAGGCACAAAGTATTCTCGGAACAATAGAGAAAACTTGGGGTATCTTGTAATAACAAGATCAATGGGGATGATCGTATGAATGGCAAGTGTAAGTAGTTATCCATACGGATTTATCGGTGGTCGAATAGCAAAAGTGATGGGCACAAAGTCTCGAGAGAACATCGAGAGTATCTTCAAATCTTCCGATTAGCGCATCGATCATCTCAAGTGAGGGCTCTCCGGAGAAAGTACTCGCGAGAACCTAAAGTTAGTTTTGTTTTTAGCAAAATCGTTTAACCCGAATAGAAGAGAGTTCGAATCCCGAGTAAAGATCGAGGAGTAAAAGATCCTAATACCACCCAATGGCGACGTGGGCCCGTAAGGCACACAGCCATGTTAGTAAAAGTTTTGCAATGTCTAGACTCGACTTCGGCCAAGGAGTTGGAAGGGGGATTCCTACAGGCAGTCGGCTCTGATACCAACTTGTGACGCCCCCGATTCAATCGTACACTAATCATACACGCAAATGTGTACGATCAAGATCGAGGACTCACGGAAGATATCACAACACAACTCTACAAATAAAATAAGTCATACAAGCATCATAATACAAGCCAGGGCCTCGAGGGCTCGAATACAAGTGCTCGATCATAGACGAGTCACGGAAGCAACAATATCTGAGTACGGACATAAGTTAAACAAGGTGCCATAAGATGGCTAGCACAAACCGGGATACAGACGAAGAGGAGCAGCCTCCCGCCTCGATCCTCCTAGGTCACTCTGGTGTCGCCGTGGCTGCTGCACGTAGTAGTAGGCACCTCCGAGTAGTAGTCGCCATAGGCGGTGGCGTCGACTCGGCTCCATCGTGCTGTTGCAGCAATCGAGTAGAGGTAGGGGAAAAGGGGAACAAGGCAACCGTGAGTACTCATCCAAAGTACTGCAAGCAAGGAGCTACACTACATATGCATGGATATATGTGTAAAGGCCATATCGAGGACCGAATCGCAGAATGCCGTAATAAGAGGGGGTAGCTAGTCTTAACGAAGACTACGCTCGACACCGCCTTGCAATGTAGGAGGGGACGATCCAAGTCCTCCAAGTAACATCATATAGCAATAATCCTACCCGCAATCCCTGCTCATATCCCCGAGCGAGAGCGACCACCGTTGTATCCGCACTTGGAAGGGTGTGTTTTATCAAGTATCCGGTTCTAGTTGTCATAAGCTCAAGGTACAACTCCAAGTCGCCCTGCATCAAGATCACGGCTATTCAATAGATTAACTTCCTGCAGGGTGCACCATCTTACCCAAAGACGCTTGATCCCATTTGGCCGGACACACTTTCTGGGTCATGCCCGCCGCGAAGATCAACACGCCGCAGCCCCACCTAGGCACAACAGAGAGGCCAACACGCCGGTCTAAACCTAAGCGCCGCAGGGTCAGGGCCCATCGCCTCGAAAGCACACCAAGACGCTATGTGACGCGCCGAAGCGCACCTAGCCCAAGAGCGCGTTCACCAATCCGGCGCGCCCGCGTTCTCGACGTCTCAAGTATCTACCGATACCACGACGCCGGATACCCATAACTACTCCCGCATAGATGGTTAGTGCGATAAGCTCGTAGCCAACTCAGATCAAATAACAAGACCTCGTTAAGCGTGTTAAGTATCCGCGAACGCCGAACAGGCCAGCCCACCTCTCTCCTAGGCGGTCTCAACTCGCCATGTCGCTCGCCTCAAGATCCATCCAGAGGGCCGTCGGGACAAAGGTCCTTTCAGCCCCAATCCGTGAATCACTGCATGGTGCTCCACAAGTCGAATTCGACTTTAGTCACCACATGTATCATGTATAAGTATATAGTATATACCGTGATCACCTCCCGAGTGATCACGGCCCGATAGTACAAAGCACGCATTTGACAAGAATGTAGGGCCACAGATGAAAATGCTAGCATCCTATACTAAGCATATAGGATTGCGTAAAGGTAACAACAGAGTAACAAGGACAAAGCTATGCATCGATAGGTATAATCGAAAGCAAGAATATGCTACACTACTCTAATGCAAGCAGATAGAGAGAGAGTAGGCGATATCCGTGATCAAAGGGGGCTTGCCTGGTTGCTCGGCAAGAGAGAGGGGTCGTCGGTGACGTAGTCGATCACAGGACATCAAAGATCGGTCTCGGGTCTACCGGAGAGAAGAGGGGAAGAAACAGTAAATACATAGCGTGCAAGTGCATAACAGACAATGCATGAGCTAGACGTGTTCTAACGCAGCGCTAGGCGACATCGGCGAAGGGGAAACATCCGGAAAGTTTTCCTGCTTCGACGTCTGTCGATGATGAACCGGAGAGGAAAGTTTGCAGGTTCGATAGGTTAGGGTTGTGTGGCGGACGAACGGATCGCGTATCCGGATTCGCCTCGCTGCTCGAGCAACTTTCATGTTGAAAATATTTTAACCGAGGTACGGATTAAAAGATATGATTTTAAAAAGAATTTATTAATTTTATAGAATTAATAGAATTAATTTAATTAGATAATAGCTATTAATGTGTCGACATGACATCAGCATGATGTCATCAACAACAATCTGTTTGACTAGTCAAACTAACACGTGGGTCCCGTTGTCATTGACTAACACTAATTAATAATTTAATTAATTGATAAGTTAATTAGGTTAGTTAACAAATTAATTAAGTTAATTAACTAATTTTAATTATTATTATTATATCTTTTGTTTAACCCTTTTATTTTCGGTTTTTCTATACTACTACAGGGACGGGCCCCACGTGCCATAGGCACAGAGGCCAAATGGGCTAACGGGCGAAACGGGCAGAGCCTCCGGTGCGGCACATGGCGTCAGGCGTCGGACACCGAGGCTTGGGCAGCAAGGCAAGCGCAGCAAGGCGTGGCGGCCGGAAGGGGCCACGGTGCGGGAGGAGGCGGACGCCAAGTCCGCCAACGAAAGCAGGCAATGGGCGTGGGTTCGTCTGGTGGCAGCGTGAACGGCGCCGCGCCTCGGACCGAGGGGGAGAGGCCGACGCCTCACCAGCGTGAAGAGGAGCGGGCGGCGAGGCTCGGGGCGACCCTTGGGAGGAGATGAGGAGGCCACGGCGAGGCCGATCCAGCCTGTGGCGGCGGCGGGGCGCGGCCAATGAGGCGGCGCTTAGCGCCGGTGATGACGGAGTCCGTGTAATGTGCGCGGCGGCGACGGCGGGGCCCTCCTGCCTAGGAAAGGGGAGGGTGAGGACGACGGCGAGGGGCGCCGTGTCGGGCGTCGAGGGCGGGAACGATCCGTCGGGCGGGTCGCTGGGCGGGCGGGTCGGGCGGCGGCGACGGGCGAGGTCGGCGGGTCGGCCCGATCCGATCTGGATCGGGGAGGGGGGAGACGAGGGAGCGACGGGAGGGGGGTTGGTCGACGGGAAGGGCGCAACCGCCTGATCCGAGCCTCGGGTGGGGGAGAGAGCGAGGAAGTGTGGGGGCACGACCTCTCGGGTGACGGCTACTGGAGGGAGGTGGGAGCGAGAGGAGTGGGGTCGTGGGTAGGGTTTCGGGGTGGGGGGATGGATAAGGAGGCCAGTGGGGCCGGTGTTTCGACTGGCCGGCCTGCTGGGCCAAGCCCAATGGGGGGCCTTCTCCTCTTATTCCTTTTCTTCTTGTTTTATTTTTATTATTCCTTTTGCTTTTCTGTTTTATTTTAGTTCCTCTTTATCTTAGTTTTATAAACTATAAAAGTAGTCCCTAATTTAGTGTTAGCAATTAGCTACCGCCTCATAAGTTTGGGGCAACAAAATAAATTAGTTTAATATTTTATTAATTAGTAAAGGCATTTAATTAATTGTTTTTGCTGTTGTTTTATTCATCATATATTATTTAAACATTTTATAAAGGCGTGGCTTCTCCACCATAATTACCTATGCATTATTTGGCTCACTCCAATATTTTAGTTTTAATATTCAAAATATTTTATTGCTTGCTTGATTTTGAATTTGAATTGAACAGGTTTCAACTAGCGAAGTTTATCCACAAGAATCGAGGTGACGTGGATCATTAGCGGGATTATCAGTGCGTAATCACCCAAGGCCACACTGGCCCCTCTGCGCCTAGGGTTGGGAACCCTAGGGAGGCGCCCACTTGCCTTGGGGGCACTCCACCCACTGCCGCCCCTTGGAGATTCAATCTCCTAGGGTCGGCCTTCTGGGACCCTATATATAGAGGGGAGGAGGCAGCCGCACCTTGCACTGGCGCCTCCCTTTCCCTTGCTACACCTCCTCTTCCCGTAGTCGCTACGGCCTCTGCCGAACTCTGCTGATCCACCACCACGCCGTCGTCAGGTCTGCTGGATCTTCATCAACCTCTCCTCCTCCTTGCTGGATCAAGGTGTGGGAGACGCCATCCGCCTCCGCACGTGTGTTGAACGCGAGGTGTTGTCCGCTCGCACTTGGTCATCGGTGATTTGGATCACGACGAGTACGACTCCTCAACCCCGTTCTCTTGAACGCTTCGCTCATGATCTACAAAGGTATGTAGATGCACTCCTATCACTCGCTGCTAGATGAACTCATAGATGGATCTTGGTGAAACCGTAGGAAAATTTTTATTTTCTGCAACGTTCCCCAACAAGTTAGTCACGGGATCATGCATTACGGAACGAGTAAAGTGACTTGCCAGTAATGAGATTGAACAAGGTATTGGGATATCGACGATCGAATCTCGGGCAAGTAACGTACCGATTGACAAAGGGAATTGTATACGGGATTGTTTGAATCCCCGACATCGTGGTTCATCCAATGAGATCATCGTGGAACATGTGGGAACCAACATGGGTATCCAGATCCCGCTGTTGGTTATTGGCCGGAGAGATGTCTCGGTCATGTCTGCATGATTCCCGAACCTGTAGGGTCTACACACTTAAAGTTCGGTGACGCTAGAGTTGTTATGGGAATTAGTATGCGGTTACCGAATGTTGTTAGGAGTCCCGGATGAGATCCCGAATGTCACGAGGAGTTCCGAAATGGTCCGTAGATAAAGATTTATATATGGGAAGTCCTTATTCGGTCGCCAGAAGTGTTCAGAGGTTTATCGGTATTGTACCGGGACCACCAAAAGGGTTCCGGGGGTCCACCGGGAGGGTCCACCTGCCCCGGAGGGCCCTATGGGCTGAATATGGAGGGGAACCAGCCCCTAGGTGGGCTGGGCGCCAAACCCCCTAGGGCCCATGCGCCTAGGGTTGGGGGAACCCTAATGGGCGCCTTGGCTTGGGGGCAAGCCTTCCCCTTGGCCGCCTCTAGATCCATCTGGAGGGGCCCCGCCCCCCTCTCCCTTGCCCTTATAAATAGAGGGGAGGTGGGAGGGCTGCCGCACCCTTCCACTGGCGCAGCCCTCTCCCTCCCCAACACCTCCTCCTCCTCCTTCATAGTTCTTGGCGAAGCCCTGCCGAAGAACTGCGAGCTCCACCAGCACGCCATTGTGCTGCCAGAGCTCTCCCTCAACTTCTCCTCTCCCCTTGCTGGATCAAGAAGGAGGAGACGTCCCGGGCTGTACGTGTGTTGAATGCGGAGGCGTCGTCCGTTCGGTGTTAGATCGGATTTTTCGCGATTTGAATCGCCGCGAGTACGACTCCCTCATCCGCGTTCTAGTAACGCTTCCGCATCGCGATCTTCAAGGTTATGAAGATACACTCCCCTCTCTCTCGTTGCTAGTCTCTCCATAGATTGATCTTGGTGATGCGTAGAATTTTTTTTAATTTCTGCAACGATCCCCAACACATGTATCCTCGCCACTTGCTAACATAAACTCTACATTTGTGTGATTAGCTAAGAGCATATGTCTTAGATAATGAAGTGAAGATAATACATACAATTTTCAATTTTTCATATGGAAGGGTATTAAAAGTAACCCACAAATTTTGAGGTAGTGAACACTTTTCAGAATACACCCATTTATCAAACATACACAAACACCTTTAGGAAGACACACACCATTTAAAAAAATGCATTCCCACTTTGAACAATTACACAAATAATTTTGGAAATGATTAAGCAAGTTGATCATGATTTTTGTTTTCATTTTCATTTCCTTTTTGTCTGTTTCGAGAAAGATATCATCTGATTCTCCTTCTATTTATTCTTTTTCGATCGAGATGTATGAATCCATGTGTCTACATACACACCGTTCATGGATTTAACGAAAATGTGGAAGAGAAAAACATTTTAAATACACGATGAATACGTTTTTTTAATAAATGACTAATATTTTTCTGAAATACACGATGACCATTTTTAATACATATTGAACTTTTTAATGTACGACTATTTTTGTTGAAATACACAACAGATATTTTTAATTCTCATGAACATTTCTTAATATATGATGAACACTTTTTAAATACGCAATGAACAATTATTAATATACATTTTTGTAAATCCGCGATGAATAACTTTTAGTACTTGATGCAAATTTTCTAAATAATTAAAGTAAATTTTCAATATATATATTTTGAGAATATTTCAAAGTATATACGAAAAGGAAAACACAAAACAATTCTGTAAGAAAAACCCAACAAACCAGCACATGTTATGTTGTGGGTCGCAAACCAGTAATGCAGTCTGTGGTGTACGACGTTCAGACAAGAGAGAATTCCTTATTTGACACTACCTTAAAATGTGGTTCCTTATTTGGCCCTGAAGAAATTTTTCTTCCCTATTTGATCTCTGCTCTAAATTTCTTTCCCAATATGACACTTTAGTGCATTTTGTTCACTAACGGTGTTAAAGACAGACGTAAAAAGACCATTTTACTCCTGGTGCAGAAGGTGACCAAAATTCTATACATGACAATATCTACCGTTATGTTACAAATTTGGTCATGTTAAATGACCAATTGAGACCCCATAATTTGGTCAATGAACTGATTTCAATCCAAAAAATTGGTGTTGGTGCTCGTACGAGACGGCCTTCAGTGCTGGTGTTGAGCGGATGGTGGTTCGATGTACTGTGTTCCGAGGACTCCGACGCCGCCGAACGCCTCCGCGAGATGCGAGTGATGGATGGGTGTGGGCGTTGGCGAATAGATGAATGTTGTGAACGATGTATGGTTCCCTCTCCGGCCATGCGTGAATCCTGTGAATGGCCTTGTGCCTCTGTATTTATAAGGAAGGGAGATAGGCAGAGCGCGAGCATTTATTCCGATCTTCGTGGAAGGAAAGAGATATGAAATCCCGTGTACGAGCGTTGCGGGTATTTGTATACTTGCATGCACATAGTAGAACTCAACCATATTTAACACGCCACTGCGAGCCTAGACTATACTGGTGCATGCATGCATTAGTCAGATATTCGGGTATTTGGAGAAGTATAATACGCGCCGGCTAGGGCGCCCGTATACAAGTATTCAGAACCGATACGCAGACATTCAGATATATGTACGAGTCGATGAGACGCCAGCGGTAACTACTCCAGACGCGATCTTCATGAAACTGCAAACACGTTTTGCGGGTTAAGTTTTTGCGGGGTCTGCTAGAGTTGCTCTAATCGGCTACGTGTGTGCGAACATGCATGCATGATACGTGAAGCAACCGGCTAAATCGGGATCGGGATTATTTTTTTTGTTCGATGTGCGCTAGCGACTAGCATAGGGGTATTTTGGTCCATCCAACTTTTTTTAACGGAACAATGTAACGAAACCGACGGTGATGTCACATAAGGAAATAAATTTAGACTACATGTTAAATAGGGAAGAAAAATTTCTTCAGGGTCAAATAAGGAACCACATTTTAAGGTAGTGTCAAATAAGAAAAATTTCTCCAGGGTCAAATAAGGAACCACATTTTAAGCCGCCGCCGTCGTTCCGTGTGCTTTTCGGTCTTTTGGACAGTTTTTCGGCCATTTTACGCTTAAATTAAAAAAACATGATTGAGATGGGCCTTAAATTCTTAAAAAATAAAAATATTAACAAACGGGCTGCGCCAGTCCGGCACACGGGCTGCTCCTGTGCCGGCCCGCGAAGCACAGGCCCGTTGGCCAGCCTCCGTCTCTTGCCGCCGCCCGCCACGCGCGCCGCGACGCCTCAAGCCGCCGCCGTCGTTCCGTGGTCCGCCTCCGGCACACTGCCCCGACTCGTCTCCGCAGGTAGCGTGGCCACCGACCAAAAAGCAACCGCCCGTGACCAAGCTCATCAAGACCCAGCTGGCCAAGGTTAGTACGCCCCCCTCTCTCTCTCTCTGCATCTTCACGGTATGAACGCAGCAATCTTGGACACCAAGATTTGTGTTTACTTTGTTGCTTATTAATCCCTTTGTATCAAAATAGAAGACGTTATTTGACACTATGACAGTGTCAAAAAACATTCATAATCCCCCCAAAAAACTCTATTAGGTAGTCGTATTCATAATCCCCCCAAATATTTTCCTCCAATATTTGCTTGTTTACTAGAATGAACCTCCTGCTGGAAGTCTGGAACTGAGCTACATGTTTGTCCAATATAGAATTAAAATGAAGTCCGGGATAGCATCCTTGATCCGGTAGCATGTTTAGGTAGCATTTTATTTCTAAAGTGCCATTTATGATAGGGACGACTACTTCTTACCCCTGAATATGAAATGAGTTGCCGTTGTTCAACTCTAGTGCCGTTGGACTTACTGAAGCTCCATTGCTGCATGCATATTCATTTTGTTGGTGCAGCTGCAGACCTATTTTAGATACCGAATCCTTGCTTTGGAAACTAGTGACTAACTGGCTGTTTAGCATGTTAAATGGGTCAAATTCTTTTAGTATATGGACAGTGAAAGCTCCAACGCGTTCTCCTAGGTGCTGTTTTATATTGTTCAAATGTTAAGTGCATTGTCTGTTTGATCAAAGATTAGAAGGCAGGAATATGGTGAAGTTTCGTTAGGGGAAAGTTAACCCTGTAATCTGTTGTTTCTCACGTTCACTGCATGCAGAGATAACACATTAAATTACTCCTAAACAAAAGATGAAACTATCATGTTAAGGGCTTCGTCCATGGTTTGAGTTTGTGGGTTCAATCAAAAAATGAGAAACGGTTTGGATTGGGTTGGATTGAAAAAACATACAGTTTGGTTTGGTCTGGGTTCTAGCTCAAATTTTTTTTTGATGGTTTTGGTTTGGATCCTGGGCGTGTAGTCCTATGGGCTGGGCTGGCTTTGATCTGATGTGAAACCATTCCTAGGTTTAAGTGTGTGTACATGCTGATAGGATGCATGGTTGTTCGTCTGTGTGATGTGTATGAAGTGGCTGAGAAAAAAATGATAAATGTCTGAGAATTTTTTTTAGTGTTCCAATGTCTGCTGTATAGGTCTTTGATGTTGAGGTTGGATGGATAAATGAACTAGAGCCACTCAACTTTGGGACGAAAAACCCATTGCCCCTTCTGGAATTGATTTGTCTATTCTGTTCATTGTACTGTTAATTTAATTTGTGCAATGTATTCATAGCAGAGCCTGAATGGACATTTGTTGTCACTGCGCCCCTTTGTTGCAAATGGGGAAGCTGAAGCCTGTCTCTCCAACGGCTACTCCTCGAGGTATGAGACCTTAGTTGCTGTCTCTTGCCTGAAGATTTCAATTTGTACCTCGCTCAGCTGCTCTTCCATCCTGTTGCTGTCGTGTGGTTTCAGGTCAGAAGAGGCGGTGTGAGAAGCCCAAAAGGCCCGTGCTTGATGGCAGTCTGTCTGACTCTTCAGGTTCGGGTTTTGTTACCGTGTGAATCATTTTCGCTTTCTCTTTGGCAGATAGTGAAAATATATATAATAACAATAGAGTAGGTGTTAATTGGCCGTGCTTCAATTCCCTCCTCACTTGCTTCAAACTAAAATTGTGTGGAATTGTATTCGGGTGTGCTGGAAGGTGATGTTTTTAGTGAAGTCTTGTGTTCAATAGTTTATTTTCTACCTAAACGCTGAGGTACCGTGGTAGTAGAGACTCCTGGTTATTTGTAAAGTTTTGATTATCTTATTTGTCGACTTTGTGCATATTTGAAGGGGTGTAGTAGTTGAATGTGTATCTTTCATAGATAGTACCCCCTCCGTATCAAAATATAAGAGTATCAAAAAACGTCTTATATTTTGATACAGAGGGAGTACTACTCTACCACTTCTTTCGAAATCCAATTTCCTCTCTATCCATTTTCGAACCAAACTTTTACTTTCTTGTGTTCTTGGAGATATGGTTTATTCACTTTTTGGCTGTAACTTGGCATGTTTCGGTGGCTCTATTTCTCTGAAGTATCACCAGCACTTCACATCTTGTAACATAAAGCGACAAGTTGCTCTCATAGTGAGGTTACTGATGCTAGAATGGTGTTGTTTTGGCAGACATTATGGCTGGCTCAATATTCTTTTCACAGTGACGTGCAATGTATCACTATGCCCTTTTCCATTTTCAACTCTTAATTACTTAGTACTCTACGCAGATGGAATCATAGCAGCGGAGGATGTTCGACGTGAGAAACCATCCAATGAGAGCCCTCAAGGCCTACATCAGAGTGATGATGGTGACTCAGATGATTGCACTGTTTCCAGTGAGGATGAGGCACATGATATGATAAGCAATAAAAATGATTCTTTTGATGAAATGGAGTCCTCATGGTTGGTGCTATTAATGCAACAATATTCACATTTTTTCCTTCAGTGACAGGGAAGCATAACAATTGCTATTATAAATGAACAAGTATTATATTCTGTTCATTCAGTTTTTGGTTATAGTGTATTATGCGACCATCTTTGTCCCGCATGTCTAGGTTTAAGAATGCTTGCTTGATGTTGCCTCTACTGTATCATTTTATTTTCTTGCATTATATATATGATCTGTTCATATAACTCGTTCCAACACCACCTTTTGTATGCTCCACTTCATTTCAGCGTCATGTTACTCACATGCTAGCAAATGATGAAGTCAATACATTAGTGAATCAGAAGAGTAAATTTAATTGGGAGATTCCTGCAGAGGGCATTCCAAAATCCAAATGGGTTGGAACAGGTGAAAAGATTAAGGTACTTCATGGAATTACATCATGATACGCTCTCATTAAATTATTTCGACTGATTATCTTGTTTCTCATTGAAATGCGGGTTACTGAATTTGATCCTTTGATAGCGGTATATATATTTGTAATTTGAAGACCGAATTTCATGTTCATCATGTATTTAGATCACCTCATGATCTATACTTAGTTTATAATACTTTTGTGAGGGGTTACTATGGTCTCATGACCTGCTGAAATATTTGTTCCTGCTCTTCTGTGTTTGTGTACTCGATCCATTACATTAGTTATCAAATTACTCAACTGCTTCGTTCTGAGTTATCAACTTCTTCATTATTATTGCAGTGATGATTTTGTGAATAATAAATACTTCAGGAAGCTTCTTATTGAAAGCTGATTCTTATTGCCTTGTTCTTTCAGGGAGCTTCTGATGATCCTTTTGTTAATGTCAAAGGAAAGCTGAAGGACCACTGGCAAAAAATCCTCTCAGATGAATTGAATTATAGATCAAGGTTCTTCTCACTTTGTAAGTTCTCCTTTTTGATTATCTTTTTGTTAGTGCCTTATTTCACAAATGACATGAATCGGTAGAACATTAAAGCTGATCAGTTTAGAATTGGTGCCTACTAAAAGCACATGACATTCACTACCTTTTGATATAGTATTAACTAATCAATAGTGCTGCCTGAGAGGAATAAGAGTGTTAATTTTCTAGAATTTGCAAAGATCCATATTGCGGATTAGTTCTTGTAGCACAGACCACCAAAAGAAAAGTGGCCATAATTTTAGCCGGATCAGGACTTGCAACTGTAAATTCCATGCGGTGAGATACTCATTTTATGTGTTTATGTGTGTGGTAGCCCTAAAACTGATCTCCAAAGTGAACCACTAAGATTTTTTTCTTTCCCAAAGAAGCCGGTAGGAGCTTCTCTGCCCAACTGCTAGTAGGGGAAAATAACGATTTTAAGTTACATTCTTCCATATGGAAGATTGCAGCCCTTTAATGCTCTCAACTTTCAAATGTGGGCTTTCATTTATTACATGTCTCCACTCGACCTAAAGGATGGTAACTAGTTTGTTCACAACCAAGCTGAACATGTTTTGGGTGGGTTCTTGTGCTGGGTAGGTGTTGGGGGTGGGGGGTCTTCTATTTCCCCCTTCTCCATCCATAACTTCTGAAAACAGTAAATGCCCCTGAGAAATAGTGATATTTATTAATTCTACTGTCTGAATCTGTCTTGGTAAATTTGGCGAATAGAAACATGAAGTACCTTTTGTGGTTCCCTAATCCTAAATATTATGCTGTGCACGTTTTTCTTGATCCATATTCTTGCTATTTTTGAGAAAAGAATTGTTACCATAATGGTCTTGGCACACGAAGTTACCAACTCCATTTATGCACCCTGTTTCTCGTATAATTAAGCAGACCTAAGACAAATTGTGGCTTTCCATGTCATGCTTCCTCCTAAAATGGTGTATAGTGCGCTCTCTCTATCATTTACATTAAGTATAATTCTAATCCTAATTGTCTATTACAGGTAATAGTTATCGTGACATAATGCATTGTAACAAGAAGCCATTTTATCGTAAGGGTAGTAAGGTGGATTCCAGTACTATGGATGCATATCTTATGCATGCTGTAAGTTTCGCAATCCCTATTTGGTAGTAGCATTATTACTGTACCTGTTATGATGTTGACTAATGTGCAATATTGTCGCACTGGCAGTTGAGTCATGTTCATAGAACAAGAGATGTTGTCATTAAAAATGACGCGAAGCTTAGGAATGATACTAACACAGATATTTTGGATGACAACTCATACTGCGATCAGGGTTTTACACGTCCAAAGGTATTTGTCAGATAGTCGCAACACATTTGAAAAAACAGTATATTATTTGTCATGACGTATTGCATAGATGCGTGCTGGGCTACAGTTGCTTGACAGTGAACTGCACTATTTTATCAAGTATTTCTATATCTTTTTTGTTAAGAGTAAATATTGCATGTCACTAGATTTGTCTAGCATGATGTACCTCTATTTATACACAACTCGTAATTTTGTTGTATCTTTGATCTGTTGAACTTATTGCTCTTTGCTTTTGTATTATTATCATGGCATTAGGTTCTGTTCTTGTTACCTCTAAAAAGCATTGCACGACGTGTTGTGAAGAGATTAATCCAATTATCTCCGCTGACACAAAAGGCACAGTTTTACTTTTGCAGCTACTCTTACACACAACATCTGAATATCAGTTTCTAAGAAATACGCCGCCAAATTATATCATGACTTCCATTTAGATCTGCACATCATTTGCATATATAATTTATGATTGCTGCTTCAGTTATTATTTTGCTCTGGTGATAAGAAATAGGAAATTCTTACTTTCATTTACAGGATAATGCTATAGGACAATTCAAGAAAGAGTTTGACGAGTCAGATGATGAACTGGAGGAGCCAAAATAGTTCAAAACCAACAGACTTTAACCTTCTTTTTGCTGGGGATGTTGAAGATCACTTTCTTTTCGGAATAAAATATACAAAGTAAGTGTTGTAAACCGTTAATTTTTCTTTATAATAATTTTCTACTTGTGAAGACAAGTGCGTCTACCATGTACTCGCCACAGTTTTTTGTGAACAGCTCAATTTTTCTTCTTCAGTTTTTCATTGCCTTACAGGCTTCTGAAGTGAACGTGAGTATGTTAAAGGAATAGGTAAATCCTTAGCAGAAGCAGAACCAATTATAAAGATCATACAACAACAAAGCCTTTCAGTCTCAAACAAGTTGGGGTAGGCTAGAGTTGAAACCCATGAGATATCGAAACCAAGTCATGGTTCTGGCACGTGGATAGCTAACTTTCCTTGTCCATGGCTAAATCTCTGGTGATATTCTAGTCTTTCAGATATCTCTTTAAGGAATCCTCCCATGTCAAATTTGATCTACCCCGACCTCTCTTGACATTATCAACACACCTTAACCGTCCGCTATGCACTGGTGCTTCCAGAGGCCGGCGTTTTATATGGCCAAACCATCTTAGACGATGTTGGACAAGCTTCTCTTCAATCGGGGCTACCCCAACTCTATCATGTATATCATCATTCCGGATCTGATCCTTTCTTGTGTGGCCACATATCCATCTTAACATGCGCATCTTTGCTACACCTAGCTGTTGGACATGTCGCCTTTTAGTTGGTCAACATTCACCGCCATACGACATCACAGATCAAATAGAATCTACCTTTTAGCTTTTGTGGCACTTCCTTATCACAGAGAACACAAAAAGCTTGCCACCACGGCATCCATCCAACTTTGATTTGATGGTTCACATCTTCATCGATATCACCATTGTTTTTGCAGCATTGACCCCAAAATATCGAAAGGTGTCCTTTGGAGGCACCACCTGCCCATCATGGCTAACTTCCTCCTCGTGCCTAGTAGTACTGAAACCGCACCTCATGTAGTCAGTTTTATTTCTACTTGTTAGAAAATATGCAACTTGTATTCCCATGGGTCCATAGGCCAGTATATATACATGTACAAATGCAGGAAATATGCAGAAAACTCCTTGTACAATGGGGTAGATAGAAAAGGCTACATGGCTATATATATAGTACTCACCCCTCCTCCAAACTCATGGAGTATAAACAACACTGGTTTGAAGAGAGAGAAGCCATGCGACACTTTAGTCTAGGCCTTTGTAAAGAAATGAGCGAACTGTAACTCGGAAGACACATACTGAAGAGCAATGACCTGATCCTGCACACCAGTTTGCACAAAAGAAGCATCAACACCAATATGATTGGTGAGCTCATGTTTCACAGGGTCGCGCGCAATGCTAATAGCACGTGTGCTGTCAGACAATAACATAGAAGGTGTAGTGACAAAAACAACAAACTCCTGAAGTAACTACCATAACCAAGTCTGCCGTCGAAAAAGCCATAGATCGCAACTCAGCCTTTGCACTCGAACGAGAAATTGCAGTCTGTTTCTTCGTCTTACAGGCAATGAGAGAACCACCTGGAAAAACACAATAAGCCGAAAGTGAACGGTGATCCGAGGGATCACTAGTCCATGTAGCATCCGAATAGGCCAGAAGTTGTAATGAACTGGAGCGAGGAAAGAACAGGCGGGAGATATTGTGCCACGAAGATATCAGAGAACACGAAGGAGGTGACTATAGTAAACTGAAGCGGGGGGAGAGACAAACTGACTCAAAAAATGGACTGGATAAGAGATATCCAAACGAGTAACAACTAGATGGACAAGACTCCCAACAAGATGACCATAATGCGTCGGATTAGACAAGGGGCCACCATCAGTAACACGGAGTTGAACAGTTAGCTCCATGGGAATCTTCCAAGATCAGACATCAAAAGCTGCTCACTAATGGGCCTTCACAAAGGCAATATACTCGGTGTTGTTGGATCGAAAGTATGTCTAGAGGGGGGGGTGATTAGACTACTTGACCAAATAAAAATCTAGCCTTTTCCCAATTTTAAGTCTTGGCAGATTTTAGCAACTTAGCACAAGTCAAGCAATCAACCTACACATGCAAGTCTAAGAGTATAGCAGCGGAATGTAAAACATTTGCATATGAAGGTAAAGGGAGGAGTTTGGAGGGAGCAAACGCAATGTAGACGCGGAGATTTTTTCTGTGGTTTCGATAGGTGGTGCTATCGTACATCCACGTTGATGGAGACTTCAACCCACGAAGGGTAATAGCTGCGCGAGTCCACGGAGGGCTCCACCCACGAAGGGTCCACGAAGAAGCAACCTTGTTTATCCCACCATGACCATCGCCCACGAAGGACTTGCCTCACTCGGGTAGATCTTCATGAAATAGGCGATCTCCTTGCCCTTACAAACTCCTTGGTTCAACTCCACAATCTTGACGGAGGCTCCCAAGTGACACCTAACCAATCTAGGAGACACCACTCTCCAAAAGGTAATAGATGGTGTGTTGATGATGAACTCCTTGCTCTTGTACTTCAAATGATAGTCTCCCCAACGCTCAACTCTCTCTCATGGATTTGGATTTGGTGAAAGATGATTTGAGTGGAAAGCAACTTGGGGAAGGCTAGAGATCAAGATTCTTGTGGTTGGATTGGAATATCTTGGTCTCAACACATGAGTAGGTGGTTCTCTCTCAGAAAATGTATGCTGGAAGTGTAGGCACGTTCTGTTGGCTCTCTCCTCGAAAGAAGAGTGGGTGGAGGGGTATATATAGCCTCCACACAAAATCTAACCGTTACACACAATTTACCAAACTCGGTCGGACCGAATCATGAAACTCGGTCAGACCAATTTAGTTCAAAATGTGAACGTTAGGCTTTTCGGTGGGACCGACATATCAACTTGGTGGGACCGATTCCATTAGGGTTAGGGCATAACTTAATCTCGGTGAGACCGATCACATAAACTCGGTAGGACCGATTTCTATAATAGGCAAACAGAGAGTTGGTTAGGCAAACTCGGTGGGACCGATTCGCTCATTTTGGTGAGACCGAAACGTTACGAAAGGGAAACAGAAAGTTTGTATTGCGAATTCGGTGGGACTGATCGCTCATCTCGGTTGGACCGAAACGTTATGAAGGGAAACAGAGAGTTTGCAATCCCATCTCGGTGAGACCGAGATCCCTATCGGTGAGACCGAAGTGACTAGGGTTTCTGGCAGTGACTATGTCAAATGAATTCTGTGGCGCCGAATAGATCAAATCGGTAGGGCCGAGTTTGACTTTTGGTTTGGAACATATGTGGATATGAGAAAGTGGTTGAGGGCTTTTGGAGCATATCGCTAAGCATTTTGAGCAAGCAAGCCATTAATCAACACCTCATCCAGCTCCCTCTAAATTTGTGCATTATTTGAGATTTGCTTTTGAATGCAAATGCACAATCGATTAGGATCATGTGTTACTCTTTCATGTCACATATATTTTGGTGGAGTGCTCAAAATGATATAAACTAAAAAACATGCACTCGTCACCAAGCAAAGTGAATGATCATATATGAGATATAAAAGATAGTATCATCCAAACAAGCATTAAGATAGAATATGATCAAATACATGATCATACAAGTATCTCACACACAGACATAAAGTATCAAACAAGCACACACAAGAGTATCAACCAAATAGCAATAGAGATAAAGAAGCAAAAACACTCTCTCTCGAAGTCTATGATCTATACATTTCCCCCCTTTGGCAACAAGTTACCAAAAAGTTTGAAAATGCATAGTGCTATGCATCTCTCTAGGCTTGATCTTCGGGAGGTGGTGTTGAGAGGACTCCAAGGACGAAAGCATCTGTAGAAGTTGTTGGAGCTGGTGGAGTTGCAATTGGAGGTGGCACTGAAACTGTAGCTGCTGGTGCTGATGTAGTTGCTCTAGTGTCAGCCATGGGCACTGCAGCAGATCTCTGACCTCTGGGCACTCTCTGAAAGGCATCTGTGGTAGCCTGCCCTTTCCTCTCCTCAGCCTTTTCCTGGAGCTGCTCAACAGCTGTTTGCATCTCAATCACTTTCAGATCAAGATCATAGAACTTGGTCTCAATGATCCTCTCCAAGCTCTTCTGATTTTGAGTCAGGGTGGCCAAGCCCTTCTCAATCCTCAAAGTTGCTTGAATCAGATAAGCAAGCTGATCTTGTTTTGACTTTAGGAACACTTCAGATGCCTCCTCAACACTTGGCATTTTTGCAACCTTCTCAGCCTTTGCCTCCTCTCTCTTTTCTTGTGCTTGCACAGATGTGCGATCTTCTTCATTCATCACAACAGTGTTGTCCTCAAAATCTGGTCTCAAGGGTAGATGCTCCTGTCGAAAAGATAAGTGCCTGTGCCCATCTTGGAGTTGATGAGCACCTGAATATGTGGAGCATACCCACAAGATCTCTTCTGATCTGCAGCTGTCCTTTTGATAGTTTCAACAATCAGGCTCATAACTTTGAATTTTTGGGGCACATCAAACAGTTGCAGCAAGTTGATTGAATGGCCTCTGATCATCTTGTGATCTCCAGATTTGGGCAACAATGTATGCCTCAGAATAGTGTTGATATTAGCTAAGCCAGACAACAAATAATGTACAGATCCAAGCTTATGAGTTTCCAATGCTTTGTCTTGGATCTCTTTGTACATGTTGGCCATAGAATTATGGTCTTTCTTTTTCTTGGCATAGACATCCAAGTCATCTTCATGCTCTTCTGGGGCATTTATCAATTTGGCCCACTCATCGACAGTAGATTGGTACCTTGTACCCTCAGACATCCAAACTATTCTTCCATCAGGATAGAAGTGTGCAGTGGAGTAGAATTGCATGATAATTCATCATTCCACTTGGTCAGTTTTTGACCCACAAACTTGTCCACTCCACATGCTCTGAAGCTCTCATGCACACCTGGAAAGTGGTCTTCATTCTCATCAATGTATTCCTAATTAGCCCACTTCATATCACAGACTATGGGCTTCTTGTCAAGCAAAATGGTTTCATAGAAATCTTGCTGCTCTTTGGTATGGAACCTGTAGTCCATAACAGTCTTTCTCCTCACAGCATAAGGGTCACTTTGTCTCCAAAGTCTGAGACCTGCATCATTCCTGATGCTCATATCTTTTACCACTGGATGGCTGTCATTATGATCTGGAATTTTTGGTTTGAGCTTCCTAAGCACTTGGGCTTCAGCATTTCTTCTTCATCCATCTCAGGCACTGGGGCCTTGTTCTTTAATGTTCCGTGTGCTCCTCTTGGGCTTTGAAGTCTTTGAAGCTTGAGCAATAGCTTTGGGAGCTGTCTTGGGCTTAAAAGGGGCAGCCCCAAACTTGATGGCATCTCCCATCAGCTTTTGAGACTTGGGTGCTGGTGCAGCATCATCTTCCTCTTCTTCTTCTTCAGAATCTCTCACCATGGTTGATTTTCCAAGTACTTTTGCAGTTGTAGTTCTTGCCCTTTTCTTCTTCTTGCCTCTAGCTACATCATCATATGATGTTCTACAGTGAACTGCATGGTTTCTCCTGTTAGAACTTTCCTTGGCTTGGATGTTGGCACTCTTTTGGCAGGAACCTTCTTGTGCATTCCAGGATTTGTTGCAGCAGCAGTCCCATATTCTTTCTTCAGCACTTTCTTCTTGGAGCTCACTTCCTCCTCAGCAGCCACATAGTCCTCATCCTTTGAGTCTGAGTTTCTCTTCTTCCTTGTTCTTGTAGCTGCCTTGGGCAAATTGCTTGGAGTGCTCCTGCTGCCCTCATCATAACTGCTAGAGGGACTAGTGCCCTCACTCATGTTCACTTGCTCTTCTGATTTGTTCTGGCTATCACTCCGTCGACATACCGCAAAGCAAACCGACAAAGCACTCAGTAAATAGATATAGATGAGGTAGAGTGGATGAGCATCACAAAGTGCAGAGATTTTGCAAAATAGATGAGTCAAAAACTTAGTTTTAGTTTTCCACATAAAGCATTTCGGAGCTACCGGTTTGTTAAACTCGGTGACACCGAAGCAACTGTTGGAGTCTAAACTAGTGAAATCGGTCAGACCGAGACACAGTTCGGTGACTTCAAGATTGCTAGGGTTTCACAGAGATTTGAACTCGGTCACACCAATTTGCAACTTTCGGTCAGACCGAAAAGTGCAAGTGCAATGGCCTAAGCCAAATCGGTGAGACTGATTTCTACAACTCGGTCGGCGGAAACCTAACCCTAAATTTTCGAATCAAACCTAATCTAATGGAGGTTTTCTCTAGATAGATTGATCTCATACGTGGTAAAGAACATGGCATTTGCTTTGTGCTAAGAATCGGAGTAAGGAACAACACAAAGTTTCGAACTCATACCTTAGTTTGGCGGTGAGTTCGCTACGGCGGCAACGACGGGGTTGAATCCCGTTGACGGCGACGGAAACCAGCGGCGAGAGGTCGCTGACGACGAGGAGACGATCCGGAGACCCGAGGCGACAGAGCAGGACACGCGCGGGATGAAGGGTTTTGAAGAAATTTCCAAAATCTCACCCGTCGGTATATATATCCTGACCCTGTCGGTGTGACCGAGTGGAACAACTCGGTGGCACCGAGATGCAGAATCGCAAGCGGTTACTGCAACTCATGTGTGACCGAAAAGTTCTAATCAGTTGCACGTTCTGATGGCTCTTTACTCGAATGAAGAATGGGTGGAGGGGTATATATAGCCTCCACACAAAATCTAACCGTTACACACAATTTACCAAACTCGGTGAGACCGAATCATGAAACTCGGTCAAACCTATTTAGTTCAAAATGTGAATGTTAGGCTTTTCGGTGGGACCGACATATCAACTCGGTCGGACCGATTCCATTAGGGTTAGGGCATAACGTAATCTCGGTGAGACCGATCATATAAACTCGGTAGGACCGATTTCTGTAATAGGCAAACAGAGAGTTGGTCAGGCAAACTCGGTGGGACTGATCCGCTCATTTCGGTGAGACCGAACCGTTACGAAAGGGAAACAAAGAGTTTGCATTGTGAACTCGGTGGGACCGATCGCTCATCTCGATTGGACCGAAACGTTACGAAGGGAAACGGAGAGTTTGCAATCCCATCTCGGTGAGACCGAGATCCCTATCGGTGAGACCGAAGTGACTAGGATTTCTGGCAGTGACTATGTCAAATGAACTCGGTGGCGCCGGATAGATCAAATCGGTAGGGCCGAGTTTGACTTTTGGTTTGGGACATATGTGGATATGAGAAAGTGGTTGAGGGCTTTTGGAGCATATCACTAAGCATTTTGAGCAAGCAAACCATTAAGCAACACCTCATCCCCTTTTAATAGTATTGGCTTTTCCTATGGACTCAATGTGATCTTGGATCACTAAAATGAAAATGTAGAGTCTTGAGCTTGAGTCAATATGTGTCCTTAGCATTTTGAGGGGTCCACATTCCTAATCCGTGCCATGCCAATCATTGAACTTTCTGAAATGATCATCTTGAAATAGCATTAGTTCAATGAGCTATATGTTGTTAGGAATTACCAAAACCACCCAGGGATAGTTGCACTTTCAGCTGTCGCCAATGATGATTATATCATCAACATATAGAAGAAAAAGAGTTCGACCACGAGCAGGAAGGTGAACAAACAACGCTGGATCATGAGCACTCGCTAAAAAACCAGGCACGAGGGGCTTACTTAAGGCCATAGAGAGAGCAACGAAGACGACAAACCATGCCTTCAGGAACAGAATACCTAGGTGGTGGCTTCATGTAAACCTCGTCACGCAAGTCAAAGAAAGGCATTCTTAACATCAAGCTGAGACACAAACAAATGGTGTACATAGTCACTGTAAGAAGTATGCGAACAGTAGTATATGGGCCACACGAGCAAAAGTCTCATCGTAGCCATGACCATGCTCCTGCTAAAAGCCACGAGCCACAAGTCGAGATTTATAACACTCAAGAGAACCATCAGAGCGAGTCTTAACCTTGTAAACCCACTTACAAGTGATGGGACAGAGGAAGAGAAACAAGATCCCACATTCTGGTGCGCTCAAGAGCAGCAAGCTCCTCTGCCATCACAACCTGCCATTCGGGATGAACAACAGCTTCACGATAAGAAGTCGACTCAAGAACAGCAACACCAACGCATGGGAAACTAAGGCGATCAACAGGCAGAAGCGGACGAGGGCGCAAGCCATAATTTGGCTGAGACGAGGAAGATGGCACATCAATAGATACATCCACAACACACGGGGGACGAGTATAAAAGTGAGGAAACGATGGAAGAATGCGTTGAGGAATCATCGGGGTAGACTCAGGTGATGGAGATGCATAAGTCACCGGAGATGAAGGTGCAAAATCGTGTGACAAGTGAGGTGAGGAAACCATGGGAGATGGTGACGTCGGATCTGCAATAGTCGGAGAAGCAAGTGCAATAGGACGGATGGACAAGGGCTCTACTGGTGGTAGGAAAAGTGAGAAAAGAGATCCTCCACTAAGAAGGTCGAGGAAGATGGACGCGGGTAGAAGGGACGAGACTCATTGAAAGTCCAAACTGATGGAAAGGGCTATGCAATCCACATACACTTCAACACCCCCTCTCACATGTGACACTGGAAGTCAACATGTGAATAGACTCAGAGGTATGGCTCAAGAGGCCTATATGTGGACACAGAGGGGGAACAACATTTTTTGGGTAAATGCTCTGACAAGTTTCCAAGGGCCACGCCCGAGTTTGTGCGCAGGAAGAAATGACAGGAGAACAAGGGATCAGCCGGAGATGTCGCCGCATTGCCACTTGCAGACGCTGCCACTCGCGGCTGCCGCCGCCTTCGCCGGCCTCATCCTCGCCATCGGCGACGCCTCGCCGCCATCATCGACCACACCGCTTTCGCTCGCGACGACCACCACCGCATCATCTTCCGGCGAAGGCCCCGACCAACGCTCCCACACGGTTCTCGACCCAACAGCGCCAGTCGCCCGGACAGCCATGGGTACGGGGCGATGGCGGCGCTAAAGTCGGGTTGGGGTCGGCATTCGTGAGATGGTCAAGACGCGGAGAAAGCGCGCCAAGCAAGCCGCCCCCTTTCCTCCACAAGCCGGGCGAGCTTGGGCGATCGAGCCTCCAGCGCGCCACCACCTCGGTGAAGGTCGTGGCTAGCGAATCGCTCGAGTGAGGAGTCGGCGCCCACATCGCAAATGTGGCCTGTATGCGATATTGGCCCTGCTCAAGCTCCTCAAGCATGGGGCATGCTCGCCCAGCGTTAGGCGCCGGAGCACCTCCTCCAGATTCTGCCTCGCGACGGCCTCTCAGATCATTACCCGCCTCCGGAGGGAAGCGCAACTCGGCGCTGGCGGAGGCTAAGTCCGCCAGCCGGACTGTGGCTGCACTGTGGCTTCCCGCGCTCTCACCTCGCCCAACCTGGGCCCGAGGGCAGCGGCCCTGCCTCATCCTGCACACCCGCGAAGCTTGACTTCAGTTGTACATGCCCTCCAGTCCGCTAAACCTCGCCATCCGGGCGGTTCACCTCCTCCTCGACTCCACCTCACGAGCCCCTACGGCATCCTCTCGCTTGGGCAACTTGACGCCCTTGTCCCAGCTGCTCGAGCTCATGGCTACGCCCATGGCATCCAGGCTAACGCCTCACGCTCCGGACCTCCTTCTCCGCTGGCGCCCCTTAGCGACGCAAGAGCGGCCCTACGCGCCCACACTGCTGCGCAAGAGACGCGCCCAGTTCGAGCTCCTGCCGCTTCTCCGCTCATGGGCGGAGATCGGCCTCGCGAGCCTTCTTCCAAGGCTCGTGAGCGAGCTCAGAGGAGACCTTGAGAGACGCCTCGCCTTTGCGTTCTCAAGGTCACGTTGATAGCGGCCGAGGCTGATGGCCACCTTCACTTGCGCCGCTCCTCCAACAGCCAAGACCTTCCGCCAAGACGTGAATCAACACTCGCGAAGCTCCCCACCAAGCCGGCTCATTGCGCCATCGCCTCGAAGAGCTCATGGCGAACCACGCCCGCCGCGCCAAGCCCGAACGCCTGCCTTTCTTCGCCCTCCGCCTCGGCTGCGGGCGGGCGCCACATGGCGCGCCATCCTCGGCAGAGGTCGGGTCTGGCGCCGCACTGCACACCACCTTGTTTTCGCGAGAAGCCCACGCTGCTTGGCTTGCCACCGAGGAGCCGAGGATTGAAGCCAACAAGCTACCACCAAAGACCAGCGGGGAGTCTTGGGTACACCGCCAAGCTCCACGCCAGTGCCGTTGGGGAGAGGCGACGGGTCGCAGGATCGCGGCCAGAAGGCATAATTGCCCCTTCACCAACTCTGCCTCAAAGGTGGACTTGGAGCGCCGAGGCAAAGCGGAAGAGTTGAGGAAGAAGGAGGCCGCTTCTCGGGAGATCCGGTAGCCTCAGTTGATGGAGCCCTGAAAGACGGGCGTCAAAAGAAGAAAGTAGCACATGGAGAGCCACGACCGCGTGATACTTACACGTCAATGGCGAAGTACTTCCTCCGCTTCAGCGGTCCGAAGACGTTGCTGCCGCCGGGGGATCCTTTCCTCTTGCGGGGCTCCTCGAAGTCCACGCAAAGGCGACCAAAACGCTAAACGTGGCGGCCAGAGCGCAGCGGAACCGAAGAAGAGCTCGGAAGAATGTCTTCAGGGGTGCTCGGTTGTGGCAAACAGCCGGGCACCGTTTCACCACGGTCTCCCGAGGCTCCTGGAGCCTTGGCATCGGGAGTCGCACGTAGCGCCTCAAAGAACCGACGCCAGAGGGCTGTGGCATGCTCCCAAGACGATGCCCAGATCACCGCCCAAGACGTGCTCGCCAAGACACGAGCCGCCGGTCTCCGCTCGAAGCCGCCCCACTGCACTGGCCACTTGGGGCGAGCCCAAGATCGAGAGCAAGAAAGGGAACCACAACGACAGGGTTCTCCCGAGGCCCCTCCAGCCGACCGTCGCGCCCCCATTCATCGAAGAGAGGCATGGCCTTCACAAATCCGTCCTTATTCTCGCAACGGACAAAGCAGTAACCGCTCTCGGGCAGATCACCGGCGAGAGACGCCTGTCAGACCCTAAGCACCGCCCCTCGGCCCCAAGGAGGAGCCCGACTCTCAAACCTCACGCGTCTTGGCTTCTAAGCAAGGTCCACATGGGCGAGAATGGCGCTGAGCGGAGCGACCCGCGCCGCACGAATTCCTTCACCACCATCGGTGCGGTTACGCCGAGATCCTTCAAAGAACTTCAACTCGAGCGACACGGCAAGGCCGGGCTCATGAGCACCGATGGCCCCACCAAGTTAGGATCAGCGTGTTCTCGACGGAGCTCAAGGCAGAGGATCGAGCACGCCGCATCAACAAACACCCATCATATCCGAAGTCGCTCATAGATGGAGGAAGCTCAAAATCAATCCCATCGTCATTGCTATGCCACAACCGAAGCTCACGCACCGAGCACCGCTGGGGTCGGCCAGATGCAATGAGAAGAAGTGGCGGAAGAGAGCCATTGAAGGAGCAATGCCCACCATGGCTTCACACACGGGCTAAGACAATAGAAGTGTCACGGATCGAGGGTCGAGATGCAGCAAGTGGATCTCGATAATGCTCAAGCACGCTTGAAGAAGGAAGAGAAGGGAGAATCAGGCCGCCTGTAGGGCGCCGATGAAGATTGGGGTCTCGGTGGTCGTCTCGAACCGAAGCGAAAAGGGACACGGGCCAACCCACCGTCTTCTCCCACTCATTGAAGCTGGAGGCGAGCATCGGGCGCACCTTGTCCATGGCCTCATCGTTGAGCACGCGAGACCGCCGAAAGCCGCTGGCGGGCGAGGCGCCGCCAAAGAGGCAAAGGGCTCTTCCCCTTCTCAGCTTGCTTGGGCGCCATGGCTATGCAGCAGGCTGAGCGCGAGTCAGATTGGGGAAAAGAAACAGAGTCGCAAGGAAGCAGAGGAATTGGGGGAAGCAAGGCGCAAGAGGCGAAAGAATAACTGTGTAGGCTGCAGGGGCCGCATAGCCGGGCAGATTCAAAGGCAGCGTGGGGAAGTGCAGAAGCCCACGTCCAATCAACCGCCACGCGTCGACCGAGGCCGCAGGCTTTTGGGGCCCCGCGACGCTCCGAACTTGACCCTTGGCTTCGCCATGGGCCAAGCCCGAAGCGCACCTTGGGCCCGGGCTACTGTCGGCGCTTCGGGAACGGGGTCCCAGACTTGCTCGCTGCGCCCACAACGTGGCTAGGCAATGGGCCGACGCCCAACTTCATCAACAAGGCATCCAAGACCTCGCGAGGGTCCAAGCTCGCGAGGCGGACGGCGCAAGACTTCCTCTCGAGTAGCCTAGCGTGCAGCTCACGAGGAGCGGAGATATCAAGGCGGGCAAACCTCACGAGGCACTCGTGACGTGAGCCATGACGAACGGTGCTAGGCGGACGCCAAGGCGCATAAATGTCCCCATTTCTCTTTGGTGCTAAGGAGGCAAGCGCATTTAAGAGTACCGAGGCATCGTGCAAAGGTTGCCTTATTGGTGCAACAAGACCAAGACCAGGAGGACGGCAAGGCGGAGGTCATCATGGAGCCCAAGACGGCGCTACCCTGTGGCTTTTCGCAGCGAAGACCGCTTTTGTCGATATCTTGTACTAGCTGCCCCTTCAAATTTGCTCGCCGTTGTTGGCTCCCTTCCCGCTCAACATTTGGAAGAGGACCAGGGCCTATATAAGGTAGAGCTAGCCACCACAGGGGAGGGGATGAAGCGATTCATCGGCTCCTCGCACCACAAGTTCATACACACAAGAACATGTCAACCTCAGGAGGCTGTTCTTCCCTTGTACTGCTCATCATCACCCCAAGAGGCAATCCACCACCACCACACCGAGTAGGGTATTACACCACAACGGTGGCCCAACCAAGATAAACCCCTGTCTCTTTCTCAGGTTGTGAGTTCGCCGAGTTCGTCCGCAAGATCTTAGCGAGCTAGAGCATAGATCGGTAGGAGGGAAAGACTTCAAGCACCCTGCTGATCGAACCTTAAGGGTTTGCCGAACCCCACATCCGACAAAGACAAAGGAACTCCTAACTCCTCAACTCGACCAAATTGCCAACACTCAGATGAACTTCACACTGCCGCAGTAAATGCGCCACCGATCGGAGATTTCCAAAGGCTTCACTCGAAGCGGCTATTGTGTATAGGTTTGAGTAAGTTTTGAGCATCACTTTGGAAACATGAAATATGTTTCACCTAGACCCCCTTTAACAGTACGGATTTTCCTATGACTCATATAAGAAGAAAAGAAACTACGAAAACAAAAGTCTTCAAGCTTCAAATTCTTCATATCAAATTCTTCAAAGGCCGTACCAATTTCATCACCAAATTCTTCATTTGAAGAAATCCAATTTTAGGGGTCGTCTTCCATGTGTTAAACCAAATCTTCTGGGACTCTGTCTCATGTGTATGCTCACAAACACATTAGTTCCTCAACCCATTTGTCTTCAATACTCCAAAACCACTAAGGGGGCACTTCATGCACTTACAATACCATGTTAGGAAATATGCAACTTGTATTCCCATGGGGCCATAGGCCAGTATATATACATGTACAGGTGCAGGAAATATGCAGAAAACCCCTTGTACAATGGGGTAAATACTAAACGCTACATGGCTATATATAGTACTCTAACTTTACTAAGCCTAAAACCTTTAGATTCTAAAGTCTCTCCACAACTCACTTTCTATTAACCCCCTCCCAACTATCATCGATTAGTACCACATAACCGCAAAGAGCATACACCATGGGATATCTTCTTGTATATCCCTTGTGACCTCATCGACCACCAAAACAAAATGATTGGGCTCAAAGCTGACCCTTGGTGCAGTCTTCTTTTAATTGGAAAGTCATCAGTGTTGCCATCACTTGTTCGAACACTTGTCACAACGTTATCGTAAATGTCCTTGATGAGGGTAATGTACTTTGTTGGGACTTTGTGTTTCTCTAAGGCCCACCACATGACATTCCGCGCTATCTTATTGTAGGTCTTCTCCAAGCCAATGAACACCATATGCATGTCCTTCTTTTGCTCCCTGTATCTCTCCATAAATTTCCGTACCAAGCAAATGGCTTCCATGGTCGACCTTCCAAGCATGAAACCAAACTGATTTTTGGTCACGCTTGTCATTCTTCTTAAGCGGTGCTTAGTGACTCTCTCCCATAGCTTTATTGTATGCTCATCGGCTTAATTCCACTGTAATTAGTACAACTTTAAAATTCGCCCTTGTTCTTGAAGATTGGTACTAATATACTTCGCCTCCATTCTTCGGGCATCTTGTTTGACTGGAAAATGAGGTTGAAAAGCTTAGTTAACCATACTATTCCTATGTCTCCAAGGCCTCTTCACACCTCAATGGGATACAATCAGGACCATCGCTTTGCCTCCTTTCATCCTTTTTAACCCCCCCCCCTCCTCCCTGACCTCGGGCTCCTTGATTCGTCGCACAAAACGTTTATTCGTATCGTCAAAGGAGTCGTCCAACTCAATGGTAGAGCTCTCATTCTCTCCATTGAACAACTTGTCAAAGTACTCTCGCCATCTATACTTTATCTCCTTGTCCTTCACCAGAAGGCGATCTGCTCCATCCTTGATGCATTTGACTTGGTTGACTTGTTTGTTAAGGCTTCAGACTCTTGTTTTTAGGACTTCAGGCTCTTGTATCAAAAACACCTCCCTACCCCAAACACCCTTCTTCCCTAATCAATTACAAAAATTATAATTATAATTAATATTCACTTGTTTGTTAAGACTTCAGACTCTTGTTCAGTAGCGTCCACAAACTGGATCTTGCAAAATGTTTCAGTGTCTTCTGTGTTTTGTGCACCTTGTGGTTACTTTTTGATTGTCCTGAATTGTGAGATCTCATGGTTTTAGCAATCTATATGTTCTTAAATTCGTTATCCCTTGCACATTGGTATTTTATTATTTACTTAGGATTATATATTTATATAAGATCTCTTAAAAGCTAATGTTTTAACTAATGCTTCTGCAGGAAATCTGTTAAGCTATACAGTAATTTCTATGCTTCTGATATCATAGTTGCATCTCCTTTAGCGCTTAAACTTGTAAGTACTCTTCGACAAAGGTTTCTTAATATACTTAATTACTCATGATTGTTAAGCTTCATGCACTAGCCAACGCAACTGAAAGTCTGAACTGATGGAAAGGGCTAGATAGTCCACATCTACACTTCAACACCCCCTCTCACGTGTGATGCAGGAAGTCAACACGTGGATAGATTCAGAGGTATGAGTCAAGAGGCCTATATGTGGACACAAACGGGGGCAGCAGCAACTTTTGGATAAATTGCGAAAGGCAGGACTTGAACTCCAGACATTATGCTCTGATACCATGTTAAGCTTCATGCACTAGCCAACACAACCCAAAGTCTGAACTGATGGAAAGTGCCAGGCAATCCACATATACACTTCAACAATGATTACTCATGTGTCCTGTAGTTGTATATTTTTATTGTTCTGGGGACACCTCATGGGCAACTATCCTAATTTGCACTGGACAGTGTAAAAGACATATGGACAGATGATTTTTTTTTTTTTGAGGGATGGACAGATGAAAATTAATCCTACTGTTGCACAAAGCCCTGATGGGTTCACCAGCCCCTGCCCTATATTCTGGCAGTTTGAGTCCCCATTGGTTGGTCAGTAATGATGGTGAGAAAATGGAGCAAGAATGTTAACATATCAGCAATGCGCTTGTTGTTTGTCGAGGCAGCTAGGCACAGACTGGTGATACAGTTTGTAGGAGGAAGGGCACATAGCATGTTGATGCACCACCGACAGTACCTGAGTCATCAAAGTTCCATAAGTATGGAGGGACGTACATATCATGTTACTATACTGTATGGATGATGCACTAAGGCTCTGGCTTATGTGGCAATTGCAAACAACTTTGGTAGGAAGGTGTTCTTGCGAAAAGAGAGGTTATGGAAGAAGGGTGTTTGGGGTAGGGAGGTGTTTCTGATACAGGGAGAAGAGGAACCTTAAAGCATGAGGTACATATCAACCTGCTGTTGGATTTGCTGATCCACTGTGTAGGTTCGGTCCCGTTGGGTGAAAGAAAACAGAATCCCGTTTTCTAGTTGTCCTCTATAAACAAATGTTTGTTGTTTATTATTCCATTATTAAGCACCAATTTAATTTGTAATAAGAACTTGATCTTGATGTGGCCTCACACTACTTTGCTTTCAAATCCATCTCATCTCTGAGTTGTTATTCTGATTAAATGTGCACATTCTTGCTGAAGTATTATTATCCTCTACATTATTGCACCTGTCTGTTATCAGAAAATTGATGGAGGTGAAGTTACCAAGAAAAAGGGACGTCCCAAGGAAAATGATTCTGACTTCCTGTCATCAATTGAAGTTTGTTCCACTCTAATCCTATAATATTTTCCATTTGCTACTATATCCATTCCTATATATTAGCTCATTTTGTAAACCATTAATATATGTAAATAATCTATGGGCAGCATGTAAACATTGATTGAATAAATATCTTGAAAGTTCAAGTATTTTTCCATCATTTTGAAGAAACTATAAGTTTCAAATTAAATTTCCCTACTGCATGTTCATTGGACAAACATTTCAATAAACTACACATGTCAATTCCTGTTGATTTATACAGAATGTTAGGCGGGGGATGTGTCCACATGGTAATTGACGGAGCTCTGGCTATTGCAACGCTCTTCGAGAGTATCTGTAGCTAAGCGATATTCAATTTAAACCTTGTATTTCATTGGATTATTAACTTGTAGTTCTTTGATTTGGGTATATTTTAGAACTTGTAGTTCTCTCATGAATATTTTAAAATTTGTAGCTCTCTGAGACTCTGACCATGTGCCAAAAAACTTAGTTTTAGAAACTTGGTAGATTGGTCTCAGAAGTATTTCACAATACTTCAGAGCTTTAAGAAACCCTGTGTTTCAATTTGTATAGTTGAAACCGTGACAAGTTAATTTGTAATAGTTGACCCCATAAAGGAACGTTAAGTGTACACATTCAGTTATTTTCTTCGTACAATGTCTACATTATCAATACACTTGTTCTGTGCAGATAGTGGTGGTTGATTATGCAGATGTGATATCTATGCAGGTTAACCTCCAAGTCTAATAATTTGCTGCACTTATTGTCTGATGCCTGCTGGTACGAATGACTCTGTTATTTATAAATGTAGAATTGGTCACATCTTTTTCGAGAAAACGCAAAGGATTTGCGCTTCATTGCATTGAAAAGATGGGAGATTACAATCCTCCTAGGAGGCTAGTGCTACAAGGGTCAAGTTCCCTTCGGACGCCCCAGATGTGGGCAGGACAATCCGAGCCCCAGTGTTCCGGCTTGTGCCCAGACTTGGCCTCGGCCTTAATCCTATCCACTAAAGCTTCTACCGAGGGTCGCGATTTTCAAAGACACATTCGTTCGGTGCTTCCATATCATCCATGGGATGAGCATGGTGATGGATTGCAGCCTTTGCGCGCGCTGTGGGGCGTCGCTTTTTCATTTTCTCGCCACCAGTCCATGAGCGCCGGCTCATTGCTCGTGGCTGCGAGGGGATGCGTGTCCACCCAGATGGCGTGCAGATTTGCTCGGAGAATGGGCAGCCGAAGCGTGTGTTGTATTGTCTCGTGGGCTGATCGACAGGAGGCATCTTGGGTGGTGTGGCAGTGCCGTGGCGCGCTAGGGCGTGTCGCCATCCAAATAGCGGTCCCGTTGGCAAGCCGGTGGAAGAACCGGACACGCGGCGGTGCCCAACTCTTCCATGTCGCCTTCCAAGAGGGGCACCTCGTGGATCCATGGAATGTCGCGGCATAGCAAGATTGTGTTGTGTAGGTGCCGCTGGGCGCCCACCTCCAGCCGCAATTGGTCAGGCTCGTGCGTGAGGGAGACGTGCTGCACGGCCTGCCATAGCATCAAGTATTGCCCATTCTCGTGGATCCCAAGCACCCCTTGGATGTCTCGTGCCCAAGCATTGCCCATTAGGCCTTCCGCCACCGCGCATCCTGCTTGAGCAATCGTTGCGGCCGCGTCGGGGTCGCCGTGTAAGATGGTGGCTGAGCTCTTGGTGTAATTCACCCGTAGGCCGCTGGCTTCTCCGAACAGGGTTAGTGAAAGGATCGATATAGTTGACTAGAGGGGGGGGGGGGTGAATAGGCAACTAACAATTTTTAAGCTTTTCTTTACCAATTTAAACTTTGCAATAATAAAGGTTGTCTAGATGTGCAACTAGGTGGACAACCTATATGATGCAAACAACACAAGCACAAGAGCAAGCAAGTATAGGAACACAAATAAGCTTGCACAAGTAAAGGGATAAGATAACCAAGAGTGGAGCCGGTAGAGACGAGGATGTGTTACCAAGTTCCTTCCTTTGAGGGGAAGCACGTCTCCTCATAGAGCGTGTGGAGGCACAATGCTCCCCAAGAAGCCACTAGGGCCACCAGAATCTCCTCACGCCTCACACAATGCGAGATGCCGTGATTCCACTAATGGTGCCCTTGAAGGCGTGCAACCGGACCTTTACAAACAAGGTTGGGGCAATCTCCACAACAATTGAGGCTCCCAACGAAACCACGAGGCTTCACCACAATGGAATATGGCCTCGAGGTGACCTCAACCGTCTAGGGTGCTCAAACACCAAGAGTAACAAAATCCACACTAGAAAGTATGGGGGAACTAAATATCCTTTGGTGGAAGTGTAGATCTAGGTCTCCTCCTTCAAACCCTAGCAAATCAACAAGTTTGAGTGGCTAGAGAGAGAGATCGGGCAAGAAAGCTTGAGAGCAACAATGGAGGAGTGAGAGAGGTAAGAGGTGGGCGTGGTAGGTGGAAGAACCACCTTATACCAGCCCACATAAATCCAACTGTTATCGCTTAAGATCGCAGCGGTACAATCGCTTCCTTGTCCCGCAGACAACCGGGACTCACGATGTAGCTGCAGAACCCTACCAAAGCGGTACAACCGACCATCGGGCGGTAGTACCGTTACTAGCAAATAACCGACCAACCGGCCACCACCGCCACCACCGTGATCAAAACAGAATCTCGACCGTACATGGGCGGTGCATGGCCGAAAACCGCCGCCTTGAGCGCTTGAGCGGTTAAGGTATGAGCGAAGAACTGCTGAACCTCCGGTTGTACCGTTGAAAAGGAACAACCGAGCAACCGGGTTACCATCGCCAGCCACCGTGATCGCAATGTAACCCGTGCCGGTACATGTGCGGTGCTAGGCGGAACAACCGCTGCTTGAGCTTTGTAGAGACAAGTGGCGGTACCACCGCCGGAGGCAGCGGTACCACCGCCGACAAAGGCGAGAAGGCGTTAAGAGCAGCCGTACAACCGCTTTAAGAGCGGTACAACCGCCGGGAAAACACAAAGAAGGATTAGAAAAGATGGAGGCACACTCTCGACAAAAGAGGGTGAAGGATGTACGTGAATGGAATCCCTATACTCCCCAAAGTGGATTCCTCTTGATAGTACGGATCCCTACGACCAAAGAGATAAAAGCGAGAGGATTCCGTCTTCAAACGATTCCTTCGAGAGAACCACCAAGCGATTTAAAGCCTAATCATTGAGAACTCAAACATTTAGCACAGTGATTAGACCAACAAAGGGTTGTCATCATCATCCAAAACATAAGGTAGGGAAATGCCCTTTCAGTTAGGATGCCCTTGACAGCCTCCACGTCGCCTGGTGTAGCATGGCAGAATATCATCACGTTGTCGGCGTATAAGGAGATGGCCGGTATTGTACGCCGCGGGTGCAGCTGCTGCAGGATGCCGGAATCGTGGGCGTGGCGGATAAGGCGTCCGAGGGTGTCCACGGCGAGCACGAAGAGCTGCGGCGACACGGGGTCACCTTGGCGCAGTCCGCATCGGTGCCATATTGGCGGCCCTGGCTCGCCATTGAGCATGATCCGGGTGCTCGAGGTCGAGAGCAGAATTGCGAGCCATCCCTAAATCTGGGTCCAAACCCGTACTGGCCCAGCACTTCGAAGAGGAAGGGCCAGGATAGGGAGTCGAACGCTCGCGTGAGGTCAAGTTTTAGCATGACTCTTGGGGCCCCAAGTTGGTGCAGCATCTTCATTGATTGCCTGACAAGGACGAAGTTGTCGTGGAGACTCGCCCGGATGAAAACGCTCGTTCCGCCAACCAAGTCCGCTCGACCGGGCGCTTAGGCGAGTGAGAGCACTTTCGCGAAGATCTTCGCCACAAGGTGAATCAGGCAGATCGGGCGATAATCACGGAGCTGGCAAGTGTCGGCGCGCTTCGGGAGCAGGGTCAAGAGTGCTTGGTTAAGCTTGCTGAAGCCTCGACCGCGCAGCTCGTAGAGTTGCTGGAAGACGTCGAAGAAGTCTTGCCTGACGATGCCCCAACAGGCCCGCAGAAATTCGGCAGTAAAGCCGTCGGGTCCGGGCGCCTTGCGGGCCGGGAGGCGTTTGACCGCATCCCATATCTCGTTGGGAGTGAACGGGGCATCCAGGCTTGTCAGGTCACTCGGCTCTACGAGCTGCGCCAAGTCCAGCGAGTGGTCGCGTGTGTCGGTTGTGCCCAGCAGCTCGTCGAAGTGTGTGAAGGCCGCCTGCGCCATCCCCTCTTGATCCGTGATCACGTGTCCATCCACGGTGAGGCTGAATATATGATTTTTCTGCCGACGATAGGAACACTGGCGACGGAAAAAGGCTGTGTTAGCGTCTCCATCCCTGAGGGTGGCGATCCGTGCCCGTTGCCTCGCGATCGTGCGCTCCAAGGACGCCAGCCCAAGGTAGGCGATCTTTAGCTGTTTCCGCAACCAGTCTTCGGGAGGGGAGAGGACACGGTCCTCCTGGGCCTTGTCGAAGCGCAAGATCAGCTCTCGGGAGATCGCAAGCTTGTCGCGGATGTTCCCCTTGGACTTGGCGCTCCAGCTAGTCAGCGCGCGGGCAGTAGCCTGGAGGCGCAACATTAGCCGCCGGAGGGGGTCCGTGTCATGGGCAGATCCCCAAGCCGTGGCCACCGTTTCGTGGAACCCGTCTAGCCGCAGCCAAAAGTCCTCAAAGTGGAAGCGTCGGTGCGCCGCGTGCGTGGGTGAGCAGTCGAGGAGTGGGCAGTGGTCTGACACGACGGAAGCGAGGCACCGCAGTGGCGATCGCCGCCGCGCGCCCTCCCGATCGATGTGCGTAACACGCGATCCGTGCACGAGGGTGGCGGCGCATCGCCGTTGGACCAAGTGAGTCGTTGTCCGTTGAGGTACATCTCTTTCAGCGCGAGGTCGTTGACGAGCCGACGGAATCTGCCCATCATGCGTCGGTTCAGGTTGTTGTTGTTCTTGTCTTCGTCGCTTAGGATTAGGTTGAAGTCGCCACAAAGCATCCAAGGCCCGGGGCAGTCTGTGCGTATCTCGCGGAGTTCTTCCAGGAAGGCGATCTTCTCAGCATCTTCCTGGGGGCCGTAGACCACCGATAGCCACCAGGGTGTGCCTGTGGCCGTGGTCACCTTGGCAGTGATGGCGTTCGTGGTGAACAACGGATCCGTAATGGTCACGGCCCGGCTCTTCCATGCTAGCAGTATGCCGCCCCGGGTGCCATGCGCTGGGAGGTACGTGTAGTCGTCAAATTCCGAGCCTAGGTGTCAAGGACAACGGACGAGCAGAGCAAAGCCATCTTTGTTTCTTGCAGGCATACAATAGAAGTCGCGGTGGTGTCCAGCAGCGAACGAATGGCGGAGCGCCGAGCACGCGCATTGAGACCGCGGACGTTCCAAATTGCGATCCTAAGGTTGTGATCCATGGGTATACATGATCGACAGGTCGCACAACTCTTGCGGCCTATGGCAAGCTGGCCGCCGCAGCCTGCGCCGCTGGAGTCGCCGCCTAGGTCACTGTCGGAGTAAATGACCACGGGTGGCCTAGCCGGCTCCCCCCGGCACTTCTGAAAAATTATGGGCCAATCAAGCCCTCCAACATCCAAGACGCGGGTCGCTTTCCCCGCCGGGCACCGGAGGCGGCCCGCCCTAAAACCTACAGAAGAAGACCACAAGAGGGCCGACTCCCAAGGAGCCGGCCACCAGAGGGCCGACTCCATTTAAACCGCCACGAGAAGGCCGACTCCAAGAAGCCGCCCCAAAGATGCGGCCGAGACCGCACCTCAAACTTTGCACCCACATAACGGCGATGAGATCGGGCGTACAGCAGTGAAGCTCACCACCCCGAATCCGGAGCGCCAAGATAGCCACAAATACACAGACGGGCGGCCATCACCCGTCCGCAAGACGCAAGATCGCTGCCATGTTGACTATGATGTCATGCGCGACAGTTGTCAAGATGGCCTATGGGCGGCGGGCCCTCCAAATGAGAGATACCCGAAGGCCAGCCTCCTCCAATGGCCCCGAGAGATGGCCGCCCCATAGCCGGCTTGCTCCCTCCTCAAGGAAGCGCCATTATGAGACAAGATGAGGTAAGGCTACAGATGATCGCCGCCAAAGCGGCGGCATCAGAGCCATGCTTACCCCGACAAAGCCCTCATCATCGGATTGAGGCAACAAGAACCAGCCCCGACAAGGCCCCCCCAGCGGGCCACTTATCGACCAGAAGCCGGTAGCTGGGACCCACCAATGGCGGGCCCCAGCCGTCAAGGCGAAGCCCGGCGAAGGAGACACCGACGGCTAGGGCCCGCGCCCACCGGATTACCATTGTACCGGGAGTAGGCCTATATAAACCCCTGTGGCACCCATGCAAAGGGTGGGTCTCTTAGAGTTTTAGACACGACATAGAGGGAAGAAGAGAGCTAGCCGTGCCTTTCTTCTTCCTCTCACCGAAACAGCTCAAGGAGCCTCTTGTAGCTACTTGTTCTTCTAGTGATCATGCGGAGACCCCGCAGAGCAGCAGTAGGGGTGTTATCTCCACGGAGAGCCCCGAAGCCGGGTAAGATTCGCCGTGCATGTTCGCCATCCTCGCTTCTGTGCACCGCAACGTCTTATTGGCTCCCACAATGATAAGCCACCCGTTGGCATATGTCGCACCTACCACCCGACAGTCACGCCAGCTGGGATGTCGCGGTCGACCAAGGCAGCAATGGCCGAGAGCACTGAGAGCGGGATGGGTGCCGCGAACAGGTCGTCATACGCCTTCATCTCGGCTGAGGTTATCCTCTGGTTCGTGCCAACGATCCCGAGCGTGCGGAGGATCTGCACCTGCGCTCTTCTCTCCGCTGTGGGTGGGGCTGCTGACGGGGACGCGGTTGTGACCGAGCGGCCACGTCTGGGCGCGAAGTTTAGCGGGCGTCGAGGTCTCTTCCCAGCGTTGGCAAGGTTGCGGTGATGTGTTTGGTGGCAGCAGCAAGGAATTCGCCCAGCGTCCAAGTCTTCGGTGCGGCGGCGCGTCCCCGGGATCTACGGAGTGTGATTGGAGGCGAGGCGAACCGCCCTGATGCGGCCCGGCATGAGCCATGCTGGGCGCTAGCCGGCGTGGGCTGGGACTCCGTGTGGGCTGCGGCCGGCCTTGGCGTGGTGGGCTGGGCCTGGGGCCTTCGCAGGAGCGCCATCGGCGGCCGGGCATGTGCTCGCCGTGGCTGGCTGGGGGGCGCGGCGCTGGGGCGGGCGTGTTTCGCCCTCCACAAAGACCTGGGGCGCGATGGCTGCTCAGCGGGCGCGCTCCACCCCACCCCGGGCGCTGGCGTAGGGGAAGCGCTGCTTTGCCCCGACAGGATAGCCTGCCGGCCTGGCTGCACGGGCTGCGAGTCTGGCACCTCGCTTATGTCAGGTAGGTCCCGACCAGGCAGCGGATCAGATGAGCCAGATGTGGCCCCCTCGCAATCGTCCTTGGGTGCGCCCCGCGCGACCTGATGTGAATCCTGATCCACTGCTGCTGCGTTCGCCGCCAATGGGGGGCCGCCACTTGGCGCCTGGGTCAAGTCGTTGCCCCCGACCACGGTCTTAGCAACCAAAGCGGGGCTACCAGCTGGCGCCGCCATCATGGTTCTGGCGGCAGCAGTGTCTTTCCCAGCTGTGCCCATTGGGGCCGCCTGCAAAGCGCGGCTGTGCCTTCCTCCGCCTTTTCCTTTTCGAGCATGGCGACGAGAAGGGTGGGGCCCTTGCTGACTTGGCCATGGCGCCATGCAGCGCCCTTCGCGTCGTACGGGCGGCGGTGCGTCCTCGCCGGCCGCAGCGGGCCAGGCGTGCGCCACGGTGACCCCATCAACCCGGGTGGCGCGATTGCCGGCGTGCCATAGCAAGTCGTCCATGGCCATGCCATCCGCCCGCCCAGGAGGAGGCGCGTCGCGCGCTGGCGCTATGCCCCGGCGGGCGCGTTCGCCTGGCCAGGGCCACGCTGCGTCGTGGTTAGTGCCGTCGCGCCATCCCTCCCCTCGTTTAGGGCCGTGGCTTTGGCGCGGAGGAGCGGAGTTCGGCTCGGCTCAACGCAGGCCACAACAATGGCGATCGGGAAGGTGAGGGTCCTGATGGCAGGCGCATCGGAACTCAGGCGCGCGGGAATGTGCTCCACTATCTCCAGAATGGTGGCACGGCGAATGCTGTCGGGGTCGTGCGTGCGCGCCGCCAGCCGGAACGTGGCCAGGTCGGCTCTGGAACGTGTGTTGGGGTGGAGGCGCTCGATCCAGCAGCTCTCTCGGAGTATGTGCTCGGCGGTGGCGAGATGCCATGCTTGCGCTGGGATGCCGCGGTAATTGGTCACATCTGCATGCTGTTCTTGAACAACTAAATCATTTGCCATCAAAAGAACATGTAACCAATGTGATGCGGATTAGGCCATGGTAATCCTTTTTCTTTCATTGATATTTACTCCCTCCGTCCCATAATATAAGAACGTTTTTCAAGCTTTGTTAGTTTGAAAAACGTTCTTATATTATGGGACGGAGGGAGTATTCTTTATGACATGTTCTATTGCCGTACTTCTATCTATAAGATGCCAACTCACTGTAATTTGAATAGCAAAAAGGCTTGGAATTTATTCCTGATTTGATGTTTGTGACGTCGGTCCCATGCTTATTACATTTTCTTTTATTTGGCTAAGGTACCTGGATGAGCATGCACGGTACTATCGGCAAACAATAATCTTAAGCTCGTATCTTATGCCAGGTACTGAATTTCACTCGGAACTCTGACCATCATTTTGACTCCAATTTTTGTAGGCTTCAGCTTATATCATTCAGTTGAATTTTCAGCATCGACAAAAATTAACTAGCTCTGCTTTTAATCATGATCTACATTTATTTGCTAAACATTATATTATTTTTGCTAGTGGTGTATGTGTTCACTTGTTTTATGCAGGGTTCTTTGGTATTGAAATTGCTTGCATTAGTTGTACATGTGTAAAGTGGCACTTAGCTGTTCCAGTCTTAATTGTGCTACATAAAGTTGACCTTCCAATTTATTTGCAATGTCATCTACTTGTTTTTTTATATACCTATTTATGTCCTAAATTTTTGCCTGCTGAGCAGAGATGAATGCTTTGTTCAACGGATTATGCTTAAATTACGAGGGGAAGGTATAAACTATGCTGGAAGTCACTAAGCTATCTGCCATGTTGGACTCATGTTTCTAACATGCTTGAACTCAACTTTTGTAGGTTAAGCTGGTGACTGAGTTTACAGGTGTTCTTCCCAAAATACAGCTTGAAATACGGCAGGTCAGTTAGTTCCGTGTGTCTCTCCAGACTGCATCGCATTATTGCAAATTTACTGTCCAGATATGTGCAGTGCATCCAAGCAAAATTTTGATGCCAAGAATCAGGGCTTTTGCTGTTTTTTCTAATAAATTTGGATGGGCTCGATCAACAAACACATATCTTAGTGCTAAAATAATTTAATAAAATTACAAATGTTTTTCACTGTCCAAACTCTACACAGGTGTATGAACGGTTTGATGCATCTTCTATTGGTGAATCTGATGATGCCCGCTTTGAATATTTTTGCACAAAGGTGAGCCTTTTTATCCTTGTATTGCATGCTTGATAAATGTATTATGGAATTTAGCCCACAGGGTGCATGGTCTCGTTTTGCTGGACTAAGCTGTACCCTTCTAGCTCCTAGCTAGATTTGCATGGACTTCCTCCTCTTGTTGGATTTTCTTAGATGCTTCACAATACCAACAAACAGGATACAGGATGAGCCATACCTGTCCATATCTGACTATCCAGGATTTTCAACAGAACTATTCGGAAAATTTAGTATAGGTTATCAGAGAAAGCCTACTTGCTCAGCATACCTCCATCCAGAATTAACTGTCGTTGAAATGAGTGTATCTAGACACGTTTTAGTGTGTAGATTCACTCACTCAGTGACAGTTAATTCCGGACGGAGGGAGTATATTTCAACATACCCCTCATGACGTACTTCTACATATTTGTCCCAAAATTTTGCTTTTAAAAAGGTTTGACTCCTTATTGTCTTGAATCTAGCTACTATATACTCCCTCCGTCCCGAATTAATTGTCTTAGATTTGTCTAAAAAAGTGTTCGGTACATCCGTATCTAGACAAATCTAAGACAACTAATTTGGGACGGAGGTAATACATGTTATCAAGTGACTTCTCCATCTATAAATGACTGCATATCAAATAAAATCATATATTTATGTGTCAAAAAATAGGGTGTTGAATTCGAATGCAATTGCAGTTCGAAAATCTTGAATGGTTGGTTGTTCCTTATATCACGATATACATCCTTTTCTGTTTTCTTGCAGTATCTGTCTAAATATTCTTGACTGAGGATATCCTTACTTGACTAGCTCCATACTAGGGTCATATTCCTTACCAATACTATCCACATTCATATTCATATTCGGTATTATCCATGTCCGTCTCCAAGAAAATATGTGGTTTAGCGTACAACACTATCCGCCTGTATCTACGCCAGTTTCACTCATTCGCAGAGTAACAAGTTTAAACCCAATTATCCAAATTAAGTGTTCCTTCAAAATTGTAAACTTAGACATGGGGATTCCATGTTGTGACAATTTTCTGAATAAGTGTTTAGCTAGACCAAAAATTAGCAACAAGCTGGGATATGTAGCGGTAGACAGAAGTGCTGACCCGACATGATATCATGGCTCACAGAAAATCTCTTTCAGTGTTTGGTGCCGTGTAAAATTATGAAGTCGTATACAGTTTATTTGGCCACTTCTTATGGTCTTGACTATTGTTGGAACAGCTCTTAACATTTTTTTCCTTCTATATATGTATATCCTATTATTGACTATTTTATGATGTATTAATACAGGTGTACCCAAAGATTCAGGAGTCAGATGAGGTATTGTTTCTTGTATACTCCTAATATCTGCAATGCTGTCATGTTCACTTCAATTTGGTATTTCTCGACGTTGGTAGGAGGATTAGCTTTCAATCCTGTAGGAGTAGGCCCTGGTAATTAATTAAAAACCTTAGGGGGTTTAAGAGTTTAAGGAAACTTTGGGCTGCATCTGACAACACGCAACATTTTGGATGGATGGAACCAAACATACCATTTTGTAGCAGTGGGATGTACATACTTAATGTTATTATTGCCCAGGAAAGTTCTACAACAGTATTTGTCAGAGGTGTACCAGAATGTTATGCATTTTGCAGTAAATATTGTCAGTAGATGTGCCTTACTTGTCTGGAAATGCCGCCACATTGGAGGAACTTTTTTTGTTAGTGGATTGAAGATATGAAGATATCATGTGTAACATTCTCTGATTGTTTGATGCAAATATGCAGGGTGGAGTGTTGCTATTCGCCAGCTCCTATTTTGAATATATTAGGCTGAGCAATTTTTTAAAATCCCAGGATGCGTCTTTCTGTAGAATTGGGGAGTAAGTGGACCTTCCTTATTCTTTTAGCTTATTTTATTTTTTCAACTAAAAGGGATTTGCTCTCAGTCTTCATTTTATCGAGAATCTATTTGTGGTCTTATGCGTATAGTAACTGTCTATATGTGCACGTATATTAGGGCTACGTCACAGCAGGATATATCCCGTGCAAGACTCTGGTTCTTTGAGGGCCAGAAGAAGATCTTGCTTTATAGTGAGAGATCTCACTTCTTCCACAGATACAAGGTCATAACATTTAAACGGCCTTTCCTTGAGTACTTGTTATGATGTGCTCTTGCTGTCGTTCATGAGGATGCGCTCAAGTGTTTGTCTGGGCGATGCTTAAACCCTAGTTTTAAATATGCAGATCAGGGGAGGACATCATTTGGTTATCTACTCATTGCCAGGGAGAAAGGATTTCTATCCGGAGGTAGTTACTAAACTGCTATTGTCTAGCAGTATGTATTACTATATCTGAAGCTGTGCTGTGGAACTCTAAATGGTTTATCTATTTCTTTCAGCTTGTAAATATGCTTGGTGAATCAGCAAATCCCAGGTGCAATGTGCTTTTTTCTCGACTGGACCTTCTTAAGGTGAGATCACTGTTTCATGTATTAGTTTGCAGCAAAGTTATAATAATCTGGACCGTTGTAAAGCATGTTGGGTTCATGTAGGTTACGTTTGATCATATTGCACAGTTCATCTATCATTCATACCATGAAAACTATTCGAGATTGTGGATCTTGAATAGTGATTTGCAGAGGTTTGATCTTTTATTTGGAAGTAGGTTCACCATATTATTACTAGTTCATAACAGGAGACATGATTACCCCCAAATCTCACATGCTCCCAGTCCGGTACCGATATCCGGCTCATATATACTCCCTCCGTTCTTAAATACTGTGAGTCTTTTTAGAGATTTCAATATAGACTACATACGGAGCCAAAGTACATTGGATTTTTGTGTAGCAGCGTCTTGCTAAATTCAGTGTGGTTGTATGCAAGCGCCTAATAAACCAAGTTAACATCTCTGTTGGCCGAGGCTATCTCTGTTGCAAATTTGCAGTTGGAACGAATCGTTGGGGCATGTTCTGCGCGGAGGCTGATCTCTTCTGACAAGGATATGTTCGTCTTCTGCTGACGCATGGGCGTGGATTAGCTCTGATTGTATTGTCTCCAAGGCCGTGATTGGTTGGCCATTTTTGGGTTGTAAAATATACACGCGTTTCCCAGACCGTAATCAGCGAGTTTTTGTTACAGACCTCCGCCCACCGGTTTCCGCTCGGAATGACTTACACCTGTATTTTCCGCATTTTTTCTCAAGCCCGCCTTGAAATGGATGTAAGTTTATACACCTGTATTTATTTTACAGGTATAAGTTACAAGTCAACACTTTGATTTTATTCTGAAATGAAAACGACAGGAGGAGCTCTGTATCTTAAACCGGCCAGAAAACGAGCGGAAACGCTAATCCAAACGGAGCATAAAGTTATCAAATACGGGTGTAAAATTATCAGGTGCTCCCAATCGGGGCCTAAAGTTTTGGAACATGAGCTGAAAATTAGTTTTTAAATCGGATTTCACTAATTTATATCTAGATGTTTTTTAGCTATGTCACATCTAATTTGTCCCCCGCATAAAAAATAAAAAATCTAAGTTGTCCACCACATGATTAGGGGCTATAAGATTTGTGCAAACTGCTTTTCTTTCCTGACGTTAACTGTTGTTTATCGTTGCCGCTAAGGTTCGTGTGGCCTTTGGGCTGTTTGATCACGCGCACAGGTATATCCCTTTTCCTGTACGGGGTCTGGGTACGTGGGCATTTTTTTGTTATATGTGTTGTTGTTTTTTCTTAGGCAACGTTATATGCGTTGGCGCTCTCCTGTTTTTGTTTCGTTTTTTTGTCCGCGCCTAGGCTTTTTTGTACGGGCAAAATTGAAGGAGCCGGGCTATGTTATTTTCCGTTTCCTTTTTTCCATTTATCTATTTTTTCATTTGTCATTTATGATTTTTTAAATTTGACTTTTTTTTACGGTGTCAGTTGCATGTTCATCATCAGACACGAACGAATAACTGAAGAGTCAAGCAAGCTATTTTATAGAGGGCGTACTATGATTTTTTTTGGACATTATTTAGTTGCATGTCCAACACTAGCACGCAACTCATGACTAATCTAGTTGCATGTCTACTTTTTGACACGCAACTCGTGCTCGACTCAGTATCCCTATCTAGTTGTTTGTCCAACTCCAACACTTAACTCATTCGACCTAGGTGTGTGCCCATCTTCGACATATGCTCCCAACGAAATACCTCTATGTAATTGCTTTCCAACACTAACACACAACTTGCTCAACTCAATTGCATGCCCAACCCTAACACACAACTCATGCCCGATCCACTTGCATGTGCACACACGACACATAATGCTCAAGAGTGAGGTTTTTCGTTTTCTTCCCTTTTCATTTATTTGTTTCAAATTCATGTTATTTTTTATTTTTTTTGTTTTCTCTCTCCTTTCATGTTTTTATTTATTTATTTTTAATTCATGAATTGTTCTTTCATGTTTTCTGTTCTCTTTCTGTTTTCTCTTTCCTTTCACGCCTTTTCTTGTCCTAGTTGCAAGTCCATCTTTGGCGCGCAACTGGGGCCAATCCATTTTTGTCCTAGTTGCAAGTCCAACTACACTTCTCACATGTATTGGGGGCCACTTTTTTTTTACCAATTTTGTCTCAGTTGCAGCTCCACTCTCGATACGCAACTGGAGCTCGACCCATTTTTTTGCCTCAGATGCAAGTCCATCATCGACTCGCAACCAGTTTTTTTGCCTTGGTTGCAAGTCGTACCCTTAACTTGTAATTTGGGCTTGACTTTTTCCACCTTAGTTCCATGTCCACCATCGATTCGCAACTAGGCTTGTCCCTTTTTTCGTCCCAGCTACAAGTCCACCATTGACATGCAACTATGCCTTTGATCATTTTTTGCCCCAATTGCAAGCCCGTCCTTTGAATCACAGTTGGGCTTGATTTTTTTTTTTGCCTCAGTTGCAGTCCACCATCGACTCGCAACTAGGACTGACCATTTTTGTCCCAGTTGCAAGTGAACCATTGGCTCACAACTGGGCATGGCCCTCTTTTATTCTAGGTTGCAGATCAACCATTGACTCACTATTGCAAGTGCATCCTCGACATGCAACTGTGGGGACCGACCCAAGTCTACCCTCGATGCGCAAGTAGGCACTATCAATTTTTGTGTCCTAGTTGCAAGTCCACCTTGACACGTAATTGAGAGGGGGGCGGGACGACCCATTAGTGTCCCAGTTACACCTACACCACCGACATGCAATTGTGGGCCTATTCTTTTACCCAGTTGCAAGCCCGCCCTCGATGCGCAACTGGGGTCTGCGCGACCCTTTACTTTGCCCCAATTGAACTACATCCCTGACATGTAATCTGGGCTTGCTTTTTTTTTTGTCCTAGTTGCAAGTCAACACTCGTTACACAGCCGCGGGTCTAACATTTTTGTCTCGGTTGCAATTACACCCTAACATGCAATTGGGGCTTGCTTCTTTTGTCCTAGTTGCAAGTCCACACTCGATACACAGCTAAGAGTCTGACATTTTTGTCTCAGTTGTAACTCCACGCCCGACATGCAACTAGCCCCGCTTTTTTCCTAGTTGCAAGTTCATCTTCGATATGCAACCGGGGGAGGGGGGTTTGACCCTTCTATTTGTATCATTTCTTGTACAAGTCACATGAAGAGTTCCCAGTGCCAGGGCCCGTTGTCCCTTTTTCAGCTCATGTAAGACTCGCGCGGGCATTGCCTCAATGTGAGCTATATAATACTATGTGCGTGTGGATGTGTTCCGTGTTCTTTTGTGGGATTTGCTTTTCGTTTATTTATTTTTTGTTTTGTGAGTGTGTGTGTGGGGGGGCTGCGATTTGCGCTTTTTAATGCGGATGGGCATCTTTTGTTTGCGTTGTTAAATTGTTTCTTTTTCTATGTCTTTTTTTAGGTTTTTTTTGTTTCATCGAGTGAGGGGAGTAGTTAAAGATGCTTCCATAAACGAGATTTCTAAAACACATTTAGATGAAATTTAGTGATCTCTCATCTAGATGTCCAGCCGTCCGATCTATTGTGTCTTTATTTTAGTGCTCGAGTTATCACCCATGTCGTGGTTGATTTGCGTCGCGTTGTAGAGTCTGTCTGGATGGGAGGCGTACAACGGAGCGGGGCTATTTTACCTTTTTTCATTTTTGTTGGGCCGGCATTGCCTTTGTTTGTGTTGGGCTTTTCTTAGAATATGAAGAGTCTAGCCGAGAGTATATTACATCGATACGGTAGCCTCCCTCGAGTCGTCAATCCCCTCCATGTTCATCCATTTCTATTGTTTCGTTTCGAATCGAAGAAGGGGACAACCTGACCTGGCGGGTCTGGGCTCAGAGATGGCAGGGAACGTTTTTTTGTTTTCCCCTATTTGTTTCATGCACTCATTTTTCCATGTCAATTTTTTGTATACTGCATATGCAAGTGTTTGCCTAGTTGTTTTCTCACAATAATAATTTTTTTCCCGATTTTAGTTTGTATGTAAACCCCTCGACTCCGGAATAGAGCTATTTTTAGTCGCCTCATTTGCAAGTAGTCATCTCGAAATCAATATTTTTGCACTTTTCCCTAGTTGCAAGTCAACCATCGAATCACAACTAGGGGGCATATGTTTATGAAGGAAATATGCCCTAGAGGCAATAATAAAGTTATTATTTATTTCCTTATATCATGATAAATGTTTATTATTCATGCTAGAATTGTATTAACCGGAAACATAATACATGTGTGAATATATAGACAAACAGTATGTCACTAGTATGCCTCTACTTGACTAGCTTGTTAATCAAAGATGGTTATGTTTCCTAACCATGAACAAAGAGTTGTTATTTGATTAACAAGGTCACATCATTAGTTGAATGATCTGATTGACATGACCCATTCCGTTAGCTTAACACTTGATCGCTTAGTATGTTAATGCTTTCTTCATGACCCATACATGTTCCTATAACTATGAGATTATGCAACTCCGCTACCGGAGGAACACTTTGGTACTACCAAACGTCACAACGAATCGGGTGATTATAAAGGAGTACTACAGTGTCTCCAAAGGTACTTGTTGGGTTGGCGATTTGAGATTAGGTTTTGTCATCCGATTGTCGGAGAGGTATCTCGAGCCTTCTCGTAATACACATCACTTAAGCCTTGCAAGCATTACAACTAATGAGTTAGTTGTGAGATGATGTATTACTTGAACGAGTAAAGAGACTTACTGTAACGAGATTGAACTAGGTATTGATACCGACGATCGAATCTCGGGTAAGTAACATACCGATGACAAAGGGAACAACGTAAGTCGTTATGCGGTTTGACCGATAAAGATCTTCGAGAATATGTAGGAACCAATATGGGCATCCAGGTTCCGCTATTGGTTATTGACCGAGAATGGTTCTAGGTCATGTCTACATAGTTCTCGAACCCGTAGGGTCCGCACGCTAACGCTTCGATGACAGCTCATTATGAGTTTATAAGTATTGATGCACCAAGGTTGTTCGAGTCCCGGATGTGATCACGGACATGACGAGGAGTCTCGAAATGGTCGAGACATAAAGATTGATATATTGGAAGCCTGCATTTGGACATCGAAGTGTTCCGGTGAAATCGAATTTATCGAGTACCGGAGGTTACCGAACCCCCGGAGGACTATGGGCCTTAATGGGCCATAAGAGAGAAGAGGAAGGGCCGGCCAGGTGGGCTGCGCGCCCCCCTCCCCCCTCTGGTCCGAATAGGACAAGGAGAGGGGGGGCGGCGCCCCTTCCCTCTTCCCCCCTCCTCCAATCCTAATCCAACTAGGAGAGGGGGGGGAGTCCTACTCCCGGTGGGAGTAGGACTCCTCCAGGCGCGCCTCCCCAAGGCTGGCCGCACCCCCCCCCCTTGGCTCCTTTATATACGGGGGCAGGGGGCACCCCATGACACACAAGTTGATCTACGGATCTTTCCTTAGCCGTGTGCGGTGCCCCCTTCCACCATATTCCACTTCGGTCATATCGTCGTGAGCTTAGGCGAAGCCCTGCGCCGGAGAAGTCATATCGTCGCGAGCTTAGGCGAAGCCCTGCGCCGGTGGAGCATCAACATCGCCACCACACCGTCGTCGACGGAACTCATCCCGACACTTTGCTGGATCGGAGTCCGGGATCGCCATCGAGCTGAACGTGTGCAGAACTTCGGAGGTGCCGACGCTCGGTGCTTGGATCGGTCGGATCGTGAAGACGTCGACTACATCAACCGCGTTGTTATAACGCTTCGCTTTCGGTCACGAGGGTACGTGGACGGACACTCTCCTCTCGTTGCTATGCCATCACCATGGTCTTGCGTGATCGTAGGAAATTTTTGAAATTACTACGCTCCCCAACAAAGGCATCCGAGCCTGGTTTTATGCGTTGATGTCATGTGCACGAGTAGAACACAAGTGAGTTGTGGACGATACAAGTCATACTGCCTACCAAAGATGTCATACTTTGGTTCAGCGGTATTGTGAGATGAAGCGGCCCGGACCGACATTACGCGTGCGCTTACGCGAGACTGGTTTCACCGCCCGAGCACTCGTTGCTTAAAGGTGACCGGCGGTGTCTGTCTCTCTCACTTTAGTTGAATCGAGTGAGGCTACGCCCGGTCCTTGAGAAGGTTAAAACGGAGTCTATTTGACGAAGTATCGTTGTGGTTTTGATGCGTAGGTAAGAACGGTTCTTGCTCAGCCCGTAGCAGCCACGTAAAACTTGCAACAACAAAGTAGAGGACGTCTAACTTGTTTTTGCAGGGCATGTTGTGATGTGATATGGTCAAGACGTGATGCTATATTTTATTGTATGAGATGATCATGTTTTGTAACCGAAGTTATCGGCAATCGGCAGGAGCCATATGGTTGTCGCTTATTGTATGAAATGCAACGCCATGTAATTGCTTTACTTTATCACTAAGGAGTAGCGATAGTCGAGAAGCAATAGTTGGCGAGACGACAACGATGCTACGATGGAGATCAAGGTGTCGCGCCGGTGACGATGGTGATCATGACGTTGCTTCCGCGATGGAGATCACAAGCACAAGATGATGATGACCATATCATATCACTTATATTGATTGCATGTGATGTTTATCCTTTATGCATCTTATCTTGCTTTGATTGACGGTAGCATTATAAGATGATCTCTCACCAAAATTATCAAGAAGTGTTCTCCCGAGTATGCACCGCTGCAAAAGTTCTTCGTCTTTGAGACACCACGTGATGATCGGGTGTGATAGGCTCTACGCTCAAATACAACGGGTGCAAAACAGTTGCGCACGTGGAATACTCAGTTAAACTTGACGAGCCAAGCATATAATGAGATATGGCCTCGAACACGAGACCGAAAGGTCGAGCGTGAATCATATAGTAGATATGATCAACATATTGATGTTCACCATTGAAACTACTCCATCTCACGTGATGATCGGACATGGTTTAGTTGATTTGGATCACGTAATACTTAGATGACTAGAGAGATGTCTGTCTAAGTGGGAGGTTTTTAATATGATTAATTAAACTTAAATTTATCATGAACTTAGTACCGATAGTATTTTGCTTGTCTATGTTTATTGTAGATAGATGGCTCTGTTGTTGTTCCGTTGAATTTTAATGCGTTCCTTGAGAAAGCAAAGTTGAAAGATGATGGTAGCAATTACACGGATCGGGTCCGTAATTTGAGGATTATCCTCATTGCTGCACGTAAAAATTACGCCCCGAAGCACCGCTGGGTGACAGTGCTGCAGATGCCGAGCCGGTTATGAACGTCCGCAAAGCAAAGTCGATGACTACTCAATAGTTCAATGTGCCATGCTTTACGGCTTAGAACCGGTCTTCAACGACGTTTTGAACGTCATGGAGCATATGAGATGTTCCAGAGTTGAAGTTAATATTTCAAGCAAATGCCCGGATTGAGAGATATGAAGTCTCCAATAAGTTCTATAGCTGCAAGATGGAGGAGAATAGTTCATCGGTGAGCACATACTCAAAATGTCCGGGTATAACAATCACTTAATTCAGCCGGGAGTTAATCTTCCGGATGATAGTGTCATTGATGAATTCTCCAATCACGCCACCAAGCTACAAGAGCTTCGTGATGAACTATAATATGCAAGGATGACTAAGACAATTCTCGAGCTCTTCGCAATGCTAAAAGCAGCGGAGGTAGAAATCAAGAAAGAGCATCAAGTGTTGATGGTCAACAAGACCACTAGTTTCAAGAAAAGGGCAAAGGGAAGAAGAAGGAAACTTCAAAAGAACAGCAAGCAAGTTGTTTGCTCAGAGAAGAAACCCAAGTCTGTACCTAAGCCCAAATCGAGTGTTTTTACCGCAAGCAAACCGGACACCGAAGCGGAACTGCCCCAAGTATTTGGCGGATAAGAAGGATGGCAAGGTGATCAAAGGTATATGTGATATACATGTTATTGATGTGTACCTTACTAATACTCGCAGAGTACCGGGTATTTGATAATGGTTCTGCTAATATTTGCAACTCAAACAGAACTACGGATTGCGAAGATTGGCTAAGGACGAGGTGACGATGCGTTGGAAATGGTTCCAAAGTCGATGTGATCGCGGTCGGCACGCTACCTCTACATCTACCTTCGGGATTAGTTTTAGACCTAAATAATTGTTATTTGGTGCCGCGTTGAGCATGAACATTATATCTGGATCTTGTTTAATGCGAGACGGTTATTCATTTAAATCGAGAATAATGGTTGTTCTATTTATATGAGTAATATCTTTATGGTCATGCACCCTTGAAGAATGGTCTATTCTTGTTGAATCTCGACAAGAGTGATACACATATTCATAATGTTGAAGCCAAAAGATGCAGAGTTGATAATGATAGTGCAACTTATTTGTGGCACTTGCCGTTTAGGTCATATCGGTGTAAAACGCATGAAGAAACTCCATACCGATGGGCTTCGAATCACTTGATTATGAATCACTTGGTACTTATGTAACCGTGCCTCATGGGCAAGATGACCAAAACGCCGTTCTCCGAACTGTGGAGCGAGCAACCGATTTGTTGGAAATCATACATACCGATGTTTGTGGTCCAATGAATGTTGAGGCACGCAAGGGGTATCGTTATTTTCTCACCTTCACAGATGATTTGAGCAGATATGGGTATATCTACTTAATGAAACACAAATCTGAAACATTTGAAAAGTTCAAAGAATTTCAGAGTGAAGTGGAAAATCATCGTAATAAGAAAATAAAGTTTCTACGATCTGATCGTGGAGGAGAATATTTGAGTTACGAGTTTGGTTTACATTTGAAACAATGTGGAATAGTTTCACAACTCACGCCACCCGAACACCACGAGAAATGGTGTGTCCGAACGTCCGAATCGTGATTTTACTAGATATGGTGCGATCTATGATGTCAATTTCCGATTTACCGCTACCATTTTGGGGTTATGCTTTAGAGACGGCCGCATTCACGTTAAATAGGACACCGTCAAAATCCGCTGAGACGACGCTTATGAACTGTGGTTTGGCAAGAAACCAAAGTTGTCGTTTCTTAAAGTTTGGGGCTGCGATGCTTATGTAAAGAAACTTCAACCGGATAAGCTCGAACCCAAATCGGAAAAATGTGTCTTCATAGGATACCCAAAGGAGATCATTGGGTACACCTTCTATCACAGATCTGAAGGCAAGATTTTTCGTTGCTAAATTCGGATCCTTTCTAGAGAAGGAGTTTCTCTCGAAAGAAGTGAGTGGGAGGAAAGTAGAACTTGATGAGATAACGGTATCTGCTCCCTTATTGGAAAGTAGTTCATCACAAGAAATGGTTCCTGTGACAACTACACCAATTAGTGAGGAAACTAATGATGATGATCATGAAGCTTCAGATCAAGTTACTACTGAACCTCGTAGGTCAACCAGAGTAAAATACGCACTGAGTGGTACGGTAATCCTATTCGGAAGTCATGTTACTTGACCATGGCGAACCTACAAACTATGAAGAAGCGATGGTGAGCCCAGATTCGCAAAATGGTGGAAGCCATGAAATCTGAGATGGGATCCATGTATGAGAACAAAGTATGGACTTTGGTTGACTTGCCGATGATCGGCAAGCCATTGAAAATAAATGGATCTTTAAGAAGAAGACCGACGATGGTAATATAATCTGTCTACAAAGCTCGACTTGTTGCGAAAGGTTTTCGACAAGTTCAAGGGGTTGACTACGATGAGACTTTCTCACAAGTAGCGATGCTTAAGTCTGTCCGAATCATGTTAGCAATTGCGCATTTTATGATTATGAAATTTGGCAAATGGATGTAAAACTGCATTCTTGAATGGATTTCTAGAAGAAGAGTTGTATATGATGCAACCGAAGGTTTTGTCGATCCAAAGGGTACTAACAAAGTGTGCAAGCTCCAGCGATCAATTTATGGTCAGTGCAAGCCTCTCGGAGTTGGAATAAACGCTTTGATAGTGTGATCAAAGCATACGGGTTTATCTGCACTTTTGGAGAAGCCCAGATTTACAAGAAAGTGAGTGGGAGCTCTGTAGCATTTCTAATATTATATGTGGGCGACATATTATTGATTGGAAATGATATAGAATTTCTGGATAGCATAAAAGGATACTTGAATAAAAGTTTTTCAATGAAAGACCTCGGTGAAGCTGCTTACATATTGGGCATCAAGATCTATAGAGATAGATCAAGACGCTTAATTGGACTTTCACAAAGCACATACCTTGATAAAGTTTTGAAAAAGTTCAAAATGGATCGAGCAAAGAAAGGTTTTTACCAGACATAAGGTGTAAGATTGAGTCGACTCAATGCCCGACCACAGCAGAAGATAGAGAGAAAATGAAAGATGTTCCTATGCTTCAGCCATAGGCTCTATCATGTATGCAATGCTGTGTACCGGACCGACGATGCTTAGCTGTAAGCTTGGCAGGAAGGTACCAAAGTAATCCAGAGTGGATCATCGGACAGCGGTCAAGAACATCCCGAAATACCGAAAAGGACTAAGGATATGTTTCTCGATATGGAGGTGACAAAGAGCTAGTCGTAAATGGTTACGCCGATGTAAGCTTTGACACCGATCCGGACGATTCTAAATCGCAAACCGGATACGTGTTTTTATTAAACGGTGGAGCTGTCGGTTGGTGCAGTTCTAAACAAAGCGTCGTGGCGGGATCTACATGTGAAGCGGAGTACATAGCTGCTTGAAGCAGCAAATGAAGGAGTCTGGATGAAAGAGTTCATTTCCGATCTAGGTGTCATACCTAGTGCATCGGGACCGATGAAGATCTTCTGTGACAATATCGGTGCAATTGCCTTGGCAAAGGAATCCAGATTTCACAAGAGGACCAAGCATATCAAGAGACGCTTCAATTCCATTCGGGACCAAGTCCAAGTGGGAGACATAGAGATTTGCAAAATACATACGGATCTGAATGTTGCGCACCGTTGACTAAGCCTCTTCCACGAGCAAAACATGATCAGCACCAAGACTCCATGGGTGTGAAGATCATTACTTTGTAATCTAGATTATTGACTCTAGTGCAAGTGGGAGATCAAGGAAATATGCCCTAGAGGCAATAATAAAGTTATTATTTATTTCCTTATATCATGATAAATGTTTATTATTCATGCTAGAATTGTATTAACCGAAACATAATACATGTGTGAATATATAGACAAACAAGATGTCACTAGTATGCCTCTACTTGACTAGCTTGTTAATCAAAGATGGTTATGTTTCCTAACCATGAACAAAGAGTTGTTATTTGATTAACAAGGTCACATCATTAGTTGAATGATCTGATTGACATGACCCATTCCGTTAGCTTAACACTTGATCGCTTAGTATGTTAATGCTTTCTTCATGACCCATACATGTTCCTATAACTATGAGATTATGCAACTCCGCTTACGGAGGAACACTTTGGTACTACCAAACGTCACAACGAATCGGGTGATTATAAAGGAGTACTACGGTGTCTCCAAAGGTACTTGTTGGGTTGGCGATTTCGAGATTAGGTTTTGTCATCCGATTGTCGGAGAGGTATCTCCAGCCTTCTCGGTAATACACATCACTTAAGCCTTGCAAGCATTACAACTAATGAGTTAGTTGTGAGATGATGTATTACGAACGAGTAAAGAGACTTACCGTAACGAGATTGAACTAGGTATTGGATACCGACGATCGAATCTCGGGTAAGTAACATACCGATGACAAAGGAACAACGATGTCGTTATGCGGTTTGACCGATAAAGATCTTCAGAGAATATGTAGGAACCAATATGGGCATCCAGGTTCCGCTATTGGTTATTGACCGAGAATGGTTCTAGGTCATGTCTACATAGTTCTCGAACCCGTAGGGTCCGCACGCTTAACGCTTCGATGATGCTCATTATGAGTTTATAAGTATTGATGCACGAAGGTTGTTCGAGTCCCGGATGTGATCACGGACATGAAGAGGAGTCTCAAATGGTCGAGACATAAAGATTGATATATTGAAGCCTGCATTTGGACATCGGAAGTGTTCCGTGAAATCGAATTTATTCGAGTACCGGAGGTTACGGAACCCCGGAGGACTATGGGCCTTAATGGGCCATAAGAGAAGAGGAAGGGCCGGCCAGTGGGCTGCGCGCCCCCTCCCCTCTGGTCCGAATAGGACAAGGAGAGGGGGCGGCGCCTTCCCTCTTCCCCTCCTCCAATCCTAATCCAACTAGGAGAGGGGGAGTCCTACTCCCGTGAGAGTAGGACTCCTCCAGCGCGCCTCCCAAGGCTGGCCGCACCCCCTTGGCTCCTTTATATACGGGCAGGGGCACCCCATGACACACAAGTTGATCTACGGATCTTTCCTTAGCCGTGTGCGGTGCCCCTTCCACCATATTCCACTTCGGTCATATCGTCATGAGCTTAGGCGAAGCCTGCGCGGAGAAGTCATATCGTCATGAGCTTAGGCGAAGCCTGCGTCGGTGGAGCATCAACATCGTCACCACACCGTCGTCTTGACGGAACTCATCCCCGACACTTTGCCGGATCGAGTCCGGGATCGCCATCGAGCTGAACGTGTGCAGAACTCGGAGGTGCCGTACGTTCGGTGCTTGGATCGGTCGGATCGTGAAGACGTACGACTACATCAACCGCGTTGTTATAACGCTTCCGCTTTCGGTCTACGAGGGTACGTGGACGGACACTCTCCCCTCTCGTTGCTATGCCATCACCATGGTCTTGCGTGATCGTAGGAATTTTTTTGAAATTACTACGTTCCCCAACAGTTTATAGGGGGGCCAGTTGCAAATCAACCATCGACTCACAACTACAGGGGCGTATGTTTGTAGAGGGCCCAGTTGCAAGTCAACCATCGACTCGCAACTAGGGGGAGTATGTTTGTAGGGCCCCCAGTTGCAAGTCAACAATCGACTCACAACTAGGGGCATATGTTTGTAGGGCCCCTAGTTGCAAGTCAACAATCGACTCGCAACTAGGACGCGTCGTACTTTTTGTAGTGGCCCCAGTTGCATGCAAACCATTGACTCGCAACTAGGGGAACATATGCTTGTAGGGGCCCAGTTGCAAGTCAACCATCGACTCACAACCAGGAGGGACGTATGTTTGTAGGGGCCCAATTGCAAGTCAACCATCGACTCGCAACTAGGAGGGACGTATGTTTGTAGGGGCCCAATTGCAAGTCAACCATCAACTCGCAACTAGGACACGTCGTGCCTTTTTGTACTTGCCCTAGTTGCAAGTCAACTGTCCACTCGGAACTAGGGGGACGTATGGTTGTACCGGCCCTAGTTGCAAGTCGGCCATCGACTCGCCACTCGGAAGCGTCATACTTTTTGTTAGTTCCCCAATTGCAAGTCAACCATCGTCATAACTAGGGGGAAGTATTTTTTGTAAGGGCCCAGTTGCAAGTCAACCATTGAATCACAACTAGGACGCGTCGTACTTTTTTGTAGTGGCCCCAGTTGCATGTCAACCATCGACTTGCAACTAGGGGGTGTATGTTTGTAGAGAGCCCAGTTGCAAGTCAATTATCGACTCACAACTAGGGGGGCGTATGTTTGTAGGGGCTCAATTGCAAGTCAACCATTGACTCGCAACTGGGACTCATCGTACATTTTTGTAGTTGCCCCAATTGCAAGTCAACCATCGACTCGCAACTAGGGGGGATGTATGTTTGTAGCGCCCCAGTTTCAAGTCAGCCAACAGCTCGCAACCGGGATGTGTCGTACTTTTTTGTAGTAATCCCAGTTGCATGTCAACCATGGGCTCGCAACTAGGGGGATGTCTGTTTGTAGCGGCCCAGTTGCAAGTCAACTAGCGAATTGGAAACTATGGGGCATATATTTGTAGGTGCCCAATTGCAAGTCAACTATCGACTCGCAACTGGGACACTCGTACTTTTTTTGCAGTTGCCCCAGTTGCAAGCCAACCATTGACTCGCAACTAGGGGGGACATATGTTTGTAGGGGGAAATTGCAAGTGAACCATCGACTCGCAACTAGGGGGCGTATGTTTGTAGGGGCCTGGTTGCAAGTTAACCATTGACTCGCAATTATGACGCATCATACATTTTTGTAGTGGCCCCATGCATGTCAACCATCAACTCACAACTAGAGCGAGACTTATGTTTGTAGGGGGGCCCAGTTGCAAGTCAACCATCGACTCACAACTAGGAGGACATATGTTTGTAGGGCCCCAATTACAAGTCCTCCGTCGACTCGCAACTAGGAAGGAAGTATGTTTGTAGGGGCCCAGTTGTAAGTCAACCATCGACTTGCAACTAGCATGTGTCGTAGTTTTTGTAGTGCCCCCAGTTGCATCTCAACTATCAACTCGCAACTAGGGGGAAGTATGATTGTAGGGGATGAGTTGCAAGTCAACCATTGATTCGCAACTAGGACGCCTCTTACTTTTTTGTAGTGGCCCCGGTTGCATGTCAACCATCGACTCGCAACTGGGGGGGCGTATGTTTGTAGGGGGGTAGTTGCAAGTCAACCATCGACTCACAACTAGGGGAGACATTTGTTTGTAGGGGCCCAGTAGCAAATCAGCCATCGACTCGTAACTAGGATGTGTCATACATTTTTTTAGTGGCCCCATTTGCATGTCAACCACCAACTCGCAAATAGGGGCTAATGTTTGTAGGGGGGCAGTTGCAAGTCAACCATCAACTCACAACTAGGGGGTGGCGTATGTTTGTAGGGGGCCAATTGCAATCAACCATCGACTCGCAACGAGGACGCTTGGTACTCTTTTGTTGTGGCCTCGGTTGCATGTCAACCATTGACTCGCAACTAGGGGGGACGTATGTTTGTAGGGGCTTGGTTGCAAGTTAAACATTGACTCGCAATTAGGACGCGTCATACATTTTTGTAGTGGCCCCATATGCATGTGAACCATCAGCTCGCAACTAGGGTGGGACTTATGTTTGTAGAGGGGCCCAGTTGCAAGTCAACCATCGACTCACAACTAGGGGGCATATGTTTGTACGGCCCCTAGTTGCAAGTCAATCATCGACTCGCAACTAGAGGGGAATTGTGTTTATAGGGGCCCAGTTGCAAGTCAACCATCGAGTCGCAACTAGCACGCGTCGTATTTTTTGTGGTAGCCCTAGTTGCATGTCAACCATCGACTCGCAACTAGGAGGAAGTATGATTGTAGGGGGCGAGTTGCAAGTCAACCATCGACTCGCAACTAGGACACGTTATATATTTTTGTAGTGGCCCCGGTTGAATGTCAATCGTCGAATCGCAACTAGGGGGACGTATGTTTGTAGGGGCCAGTTGCAAGTCAACCATCAACTCGCAACTAGCGGGGACATATGTTTGTAGGGGTCCAGTAGCAAATCAACCATCGACTCGCAACTAGGACGCATCATACTTTTTTGTAGTGGCCCAGTTGCATGTTGACCATCGACTCGCAAATAGGGGGCGAATGTTTGTAGGGGGGCAGTTGCAAGTCAACCCTCGACTCGCAACTAGGGGTGACGTATGTTTGTAGGGGCCGAATTGCAGGTCAACCATCGACTTGCAACTAGGACGCGTCGTACTTTTCTATAGTGGCCCCGGTTGCATGTCAACCATCGACTCACAACTAGGGAGGACACATGTTTGTAGAGGCCCAGTTACAAGTCAACCATCGACTCGCAACTAAAAATCATATAGTTTCCTTGAGCATCCATCAGACGAGAAGATGCATAGGACTTTATTTGTATCTTTTGGGTCTACTTTGATTTTTTTTAGTAGAATCTTGAGTCAATAGCCTGCCTCCCCCTAAAGTAGTGCATGACCTGCATCAGTGTCATTTTTACCATTTTCTTCCTCATCCACGCCCTCAAATTATAAAGATACTTCTTTGTGTAAGGGAATGTCCTCATAAACATAGTAATTATTTTGTACGGTTTTTATGTAGTTTTTTCGGGCACTGGTTTGGTCTGTTTTCTCGCTTTTCTTTATCTTTTTTAGCTTATTCTATTTCATTTTTTACAATTGCACGAAACTTTTTCCAAGTTCATTTTTTTTCAAATTCATACACTTTTTTTTGAAATTTCATGAACCTTTTTTCTATTTTGCTTACTTTTTTTAGAAAATATTTGTGAATGTTTTTAAATTTTATGATCTTTTTTCATTTTCGCTACTTTCCTGAAATTACAAGCTTTGCCATGTAGTGAACTTTTTCCAAATTCGTTGTTTTTTAAATTGACAAAAAATGTGATGTTTTTTTCACAAACTTTTTTCAAATTCTGAACCTTTTCAAGTCACGAATTTTTAAAATTTATGAATTTTTTGAAATTCATTTTATTTTATTTTTATGAACTTTTTTCAAATCCATGTTTTTTAAGTCAACAGTCAATGGTAAATGATTTTTAAATTCATAAATAAAATTATTGGCGCACGCGAGGAAACAAAAGCTGGCAAGCAACCTGTACCTAACGATGCATCGCTAGCGGTCTCACGGTCAACGCCGAGCAAAAAACAGCTTGGCGTCAAATGGCCACGGTATCCAGCCGTTAGGCCAGCATCTAGTAAACTCTAATCGTGCGAGCTGCCAACACGTCACGGCCTGCTAAATGAGTCTCCCGACGTTTAGCCTGATAAACAGGAGCTCTGGACAAACAAACAATCAAGCGAAATAAACAAACAAATTAATGAAGGCTAAAAAAAATGGTGATGTCATATTTAGATGAGTGAGACATAATTATGTCTCATCTAAATGAGTTCTAAACAGACTTTTTTAAATATATGTACTGGTCTAGGTATAGATCCTGCCCTGGCCGCATTTGGCTACACGTGGTATTTATCACATGAAATCGAAACCCGATAGAGACAACTCCTATCCAAAGGTAGAAATCACGATCACCACAACTGATGGAGTAGTTTTTATTGAACAGTAAAACGTACTCCATCTGTTGTAGTACTAGTATTTATCAGGTGAAATCGACACCTACGTGTCCGAGCAAATCAATGTGCTCTATTTGGCTCAACCTACATCCGAAGCCGTTGTGGCTTAAATTTTACTTCCCCCGTCTTAAAATAATCTTTTTTCTCAAATACATACAAGTATGCGTATCATATATAAAAAAAGAGAGGAAGAAAGAAGCCCCCAACCGAAAAATCCATTCTGCACCCGAGCTCATATGCTCCCGCATGAACAGTAAAATCAAAAAAAAAATCAAAAAAAATTCAAAAAATTCCAATTTTTTTTGAGAGAAACATTGACAAAAGTTCTAAGTGCCTGCAAATATTCATCATGAAATCACATTCCTGTAAGGCGTGGCAAAGAAAAACAAATTCAGTGCTTCAAAATGCGTTTGAAAGTAGCTTTTTTAGAGTATTATTTTTGTTTTTTTTTGCCACGCCTTCTAGGAATGTGATTTCATGACGAATTTTTGCAGGCACTTAGAACTTTTGTCAATGTTTCTCTCAAAAAAATTTGAAATTTTTTGAATTTTTTTCGATTTTTTTTTTCGATTTTACTGTTCATGCGGAAGCATATGAGCTCGGGTGCAGATTAGCCGCGTCCGCCCCCAACCACAATTACATACACGTTTTACAAGAGTAAACACAATCCACTCATTTTCTCTATGCAGACTACTCGCTATCTGCCCACACACCTATCCCTGTCATCAAGGGCTCGAGCTCACTTTGCAGGGTGCCCGCATGCGTCCACACCACGCACTCGGAGGCTACTTTACGTAGGAGAAGCTGTACGTCTGACCTCGTTCCGTCGAACACTATAAAGTTCATGTGTTTCCACAACTCCCGCATGACCAGCAGGTGTAGTGCACGCAATGTCTTGACGTGTCCTCCAGATAGTGCAGGTCTGGTGGTCCATGTCAGTAGATCGTCTTCCGCCTATGGTGCTGCTCCTATTGTGCCCAAGGCCTGGCAAACCTTGGCCCAGACCTCTCTAGCAAATACGCACTGGACCAGTAGGTGGCTGATCGTTTCGTCGCCCTGGTCGCAGAGCGGGCAGTGAGCATGATGTGGGAGGCCTCTCCGTGCGAGTCTATCCAAGTTCACACTCGATCTCGTAAGGCTAACTATGCGAAGAAGCGACATCACAGGGGTGCACGTGACGACCATGTGTAAACTACCGTGGGTGATGCCTGAAGGGTTGCGAATTTTGCGACGTAGGCCGATCGTGCCGAGAAGATGTCGTCTTTCTCCCATGACCATGTCAACTGGTCCGACATGTGGGCATCCAGCCGTACCCCATCCACCTGTGGCCATAACCCTAAGAACTGGGTCAACATTTTCTTGCCCATGTCCGGTCTGATGTCTCGAGCCCAAGTGGCATCAACTAGGGCCTCCGAGACCGTTCGAGAGTGCCTCGTTCGTCTGGGTATCCTCTCGTACACAGAAGGAGCGAGCTGGAAGTACTTGAGGCGGTTTCATTTCTAGCCGCCTCCCCTTTTCGAGCTCCTATATATGTATTCAGCTCTACCCCGTTCCTCACCCCATAGCCTCGCACCGCAGGATGTTAGATTTGGCGCCACCAAGCCTCTTTGTCACTGGCATGTGGTCGCGGTGTAGCGTGCGACCCACATAGTTTCCCTGGTCCGTCGTTGCGCTTCACAGTGTTGCGTCGTCGTGTGTCTCAACTTTGTTCCGAACAACCAAGGTTAGGTATCTCAAACACATCCCTCAGTTTATCCACATTTTCAAACGGGGCGATGAGTGGCAGATGAAAGCTGAGGAGTCTGGAGTGGGGGAGGGAGTTTAACCCCATTGGAAAGTGGAGGGGCGGTGAGTGGCAGTCGAAAGCCGAGGAGTCTGGGATGGGGGAGGGGGTTTAACGCCGTTGGGAAGTGGAGGATCCGGGGCGAGGGGTGGGGGTGGGGGTGGGGAGTGCACGCAGAGAAAGTGCATGGGGAAGTGGAGGAGTGTGTGCAGTGTGCGTGCGGTCGAGGTTTTCTGTGCAACTGGCGCCTTAGCTTCCTCACTTCTGCCGCAACCCGCGCTTCATTTCCCTCTCTCCTCCTCCTCTTTTCTCCCCTGCATATTATTCTCTCTATTTCTCTCTCTCTCTCTCTCTCTCTCTCTCTCTCTCTCTCTCTCTCTCTCTCTCTCTCTCTCTCTCCTCCAGAGTTGTTCATGAAAGAGTTTCCAAGGTAGTATTCTTTGATATTTGATTGATTCCCTTTTTATTTATAAGCGGGAATCAATTTCGCCATGTCATTTATGTTCGTTTCCTTATCCTTATTGTTTTTCATTTTATGTAAACGTGTCCATCAAGTCTAGGTGATTCCTCAAGATCCTCGGTGACACTGAAAAGGCTAAGGTAATGTTGTTCATCTTCTATGCTAGTTTGTAATATATTTGATCCAGTAGAAAAGTAGAGAAGCATCATAGTAATGGGAATTTTCTCTATGGTGACACTATTCGTCCAGTAGAAAATTATTGTATCCTTCAACCCAATGCCGCACCCCTTTGTTTACATATTTATTATTTTTTTCCTTAATATCCAACATTAGTTCAACTATCATATGTTTTGCACATGTCAATCAGGGGAAAAGTCAAAGAGGGATGACTACTGATGGACCATCCCTGTTGAGTATATTGATTAGATTGAAAACATAGGTTAGACTAGGAATTATTCTGCTTGCCTTGTACTCCAAGTAGATCATGTACACGCACACACACATATATATATATATAGGAAAAATCCATCCTACCACCCGATGTTAGTTACCCCATATATACTACCATGTGGTACTATATATACTACTTTATCATTTTAAATATATTCATATACTATGTCTAAGATATTTCAAAGCAAGTTACATAAAAAAATTACATATGAACCCATAATTTTTGTTATATTTATGAAATACGGTAGCGCTAAAGTGAGCGGGAGCGTAGAATGCTAATCCTACGCTCCGGCCAGGCTGCGCGCCACTCCACCACTCCCTTTACTTACTTGCTAGTAAATTTCAACCTAAAAATAGTAATAGCATTAAATTGGTTACCATCGGCATGTACTTGCCCCTTTTCACCTAATTCTCCATCCACTTGGTAGTAAAATTATTGGTATAAGTAGTAACAGAATTAAAATGGTTACCATCATCATGCACATATCCTCCGCCTCACCTAATTCTACTAGTAAAATTCCTGGTAAACATAGTAATGGTTACCGAGTGGATGCGCACTTCCCTGCACCATCTAGTTCTGCTAGTAAAATTATTGTTAAATATAGTAACACAATGAAGATGGTTACTGGGTGCATGCCTGTTTTACTACAACGTAATCTTGAATTAGTATTGTTCTGCGCGGTATAACTACACCCTCTAATTACAAGATGCCTTTCCCAAATTACCATGTAGTAGTTGGGTTAGTCCAGGTGCAGAACTATGTCCTAATTACGCATGAATCTTACTAGTAAAATTCTATGAAAATCGGCTATCATGGAATAAGGCACACAATAATTTCCACTCGTTAATTATAAGACCAACACTATTTTACTATTTTTTTCTATGTGATTTACGATCACTTTTATTACCAGTAGTACATAGTAAAGGGCTTACTACAAAATTAGAAGTATTACGATCAAATTTAAAGTGCAGTGGATGCGTGTGCGGGCTGGTTGGCTGGCTGGGATGCGTGGTTAGACCAACGCGCAGGATAAGGCATAATGCGCCAAGCACAATTTAGCACTAATATATATATATATATATATATATATATATATATATATATATATATATATATATATATAGGACAAATGTTTCCTACAAGCAGTGGTAGTTACCACCACTTGCGCTTTTGTATGTTGTATGTAGTATCTGTCGAAACCTAGAGTATGTATACGTGTAGTATGTAGTATATAACAATGATTAGATAGTATATATACTAATTTTTAGGTAGTATGTATCATTTTTGAGTATGTTTTTTACGTATAAATATGTACGTATTTCATAAATATAACAAAAACTATGGGCTCATATACAATTTTTCACGTAATTTGCTTTGAAATATCTTAGATATAGTATATGAACATATTTAAAATAATAAAATAGTATATATAGTACCACTTAGTAGTATATGAGATATGTGGGTAACTACCACCGGTGGTAGGATGGATTTTCCTATATATATATATATATATATATATATATATATATATATATATATATATATATATATAGTGATGTTATTCATCACCCAGGGTGCAGAATAAGTTATTCTGCACCCGAGGTAATCTTACGATCATTTTATAATTAAATTACGTTTGAATTTTAAATAGTTGCATTCCTATTCATTCACTACGTAATATTTTGACATAAGAAAATAAAAATATAGGTCATAAGACAAGAAAATTTGCAGCTTATGTGTATTTTACATTATGTTTTTACGTTTGTAATTTTACATAACAGAAAATATTTTTTACGACGATTATATATTTTCTTACGGTCTCTTTTTATGTCGAAAATAAGACAAAACTTACGAAACGTAAAATTACGATATATTAATGGTAAAATAGAGGGTGAAGAATAACTATTCTCACCCAGGGTGACGAATAGACAATCCTATATATATATATATATATATATATATATATATATATATATATATATATATATATATATATATATATATATATATATATATATATATATATATATATATATATATATATATATATGCTGAGTATCCAAGTTTGTAATTTACTGCATTTTTACGAAAATTACTACATTTTACATACGGATTTGCTATTTTACATCTAGATGTGAAATAACTATCTCACATCTAAGTCCCTTATCGTTGGATTTGTTTTGTCTTTAAAATTCGCGCGCTGATGATCTGCTGATTTGTTCGAGTTTAATTGTACGATCTGCCGATTTGTAGCGTGCGCTCGCGCAGCCCGCCTACAGCGTGCCAGCGTGGGCTAGCGCATATGTGCTAGCGTGGGCTGCCTTTCTTTTCTGTTTTTTTTTCTTTTTTTTGTCTATTGTTATATTGTTTCCATACACACTGCAGCTGTTGCAGTTTGTGAGGTATTTTTTTTGTCTTTTTTTCACTTCTTTTTTCTCCACCTTGCAATACTATGATATGTGTATAAATCAGATGACGTCTGCATGCATCTCCTTTGTGCGTGTATATACTGTATGATTGTTCATGCATTTTTTTCGTTGTTTTGATTTGTATTCATCTCTGCAACTTGTCCACGGAATAGTAAATCATGTACCAAAATTGTTAAAACTCATATAGATGAGTGTGATGTCTCATCTAAGTTTCAGTCCATTTGATGTGTCTCTACAAATTTTGTGCAATTCTTTGATCGGGGTTGTTTTGTCCCGCGCGTCCGGTGTCGCTCGTCTGTTGTTCATTTTGCAGCCCATCACACAATGCGTCTTTCTTTTTGGGGCCATTTTTCGTGGTCTTTTTTTCCTTTGTTGTAGTTGAAGATAAGTGTTGTCTTTATAAGTTGAAGAGATGAGTTGACCGCTGGCTCGTCGGCTGTTTCTTCGCTCTCTCTATCTCATTGCTCTTTGTCTAAGGAGTAGAGGCGACCTGACCAAGTTTCTGAACAGTATAATGACAGGCAACGGCCAATTTCTTGTTTTTATTTTTGTTCTCATGTCTAACTATGTAAGAACCTTTTGTCTTTTTATTATTGCTGTTCCAGTTGCAAGTCGATCACCGACATGCATTTGGGTCAAAACGTTTTGGACTTTCCTGCAAGTATACTCCTAGTTGGGTTCGCCATTTTATTTTTTATTCTAGTTGCAAGTCGACCACCAACATGCAAACTGGAGCTTGTCTCTTTTATTTTTATTATTGCAGTTGCAAGTAAACAACCAAGATGCAACTCGGCCCAACATATTTTTAGATTATGTTGCAAGTGCACCCTTGTCATGCAACTAGTCACTGTCACCATTGCATCTTGTTGCTGTAATTTCCGCGTAAACTTTTGATCTCCTGGTGTTGGATGATGTATTCCTGTGTCTCCTTGTTATGTTTTGTCTACTTGACCCTAACTTTTGTTCTAGGTGCAAATCCAACCACACACTAACATGCAATAGAGGTCCCATCTTTTTAAACTTTTGTTTTTTCTCTTTTTTAGTCTTTTAAATCCATGATTTTAATATTTTATAAGTACTTTTTAAATTCACCATTTGATTTATTTTTCCATCATTTTCCTGCAAGCTCTATCTTCCGTCTCCCTTGTTGTTGTTTGTTTATTGTGTATCCGTTGTTGGCCTAGGCCTGTTCGACTCCGCTTTTTTTGGCCCACAACTCATAACTGAGTCTGGTCTTTTTTGTCCTAGTTGTAATCCACCTCGACTCAAGAATCGCGATCCGTTCTTTTGTCCCATTTGCAAATCCGCCTTGACTCGCAACTGGGTCTGATATTTTTTGTCCTAGTTGCAAGTCCACCCCGACTCGCAGAATCGGGATAGGGTCTTTTTTGTCCCAGCTTGCAAGTCCGTCCTCGACTCGCAACTCGGCCCAACATTTTTCCTCCAAATTGCAAGTCCACTCTCAACTCTGGGACTGAACTTTGTTTGTCTTAGTTGCAAGTCCCATCGTCAACTCGTAATGGTACCCGACTTCTATTTCTATTTACATGTCCACCCTCGACTCACAATTAGGGACCGAACCTTTTTGTCCGAGTTGCAATACCCCCCTTGACTTGTAACTCGGACCTGGCCCTTTTCTGTCCCAGTAGCAACCAACCCTTGAGTCGCAGCTAGGCCTGACCTTTTTTCTTGCTCGCAATTGCACTCTTAACTTGCAACCGGGTCTCAATATTTTTTTCCTAATTACAAGTCCACCCTTGACACACAACTGGGGTCCAGCCTTTTCTTTCGAGTTGAAAGTCCAACTGTGGCCAAACCATTTTTGTCCTAGTTGCGAGTCCACTCTCGACGCAAATGGGGCTAGATTTTTTTCCAAGTTGCAAGTCCACCTCAACTCGCAATCGGGCCCAACATTTTTGTCCGAGTTGCAAGTCCACCCTTGACTCAGAATTAGGGCACAACCTTTTTGTTCGAAAGGCAAGTGCATCCTCGACTCGCAATCGGGCCCAACTTTTTGTCCGAAAGGTAAGTCCATTGTCGACTCACAACTAGGGTCTAGCCTTTTTGTCCGAGTTGCAAGTTCGCCCTCGACTCGCAACTGGGCCCAACCTTTTTGTCCGAAAGCAAGTTCGCCCTCGACTCGTGAATCGGGCCCAACCTTTTTATCCGAAGTTAAGTCCATCATCGACTTGCAACTAGGGTCCAACCTTTTGTCCGAAGTTGCAAGTTCGCCTCGACTCGCAGCTTGGGCGCAACCTTTTTTTCCGAGTTGCAAGTCCACCTCCACTGCAACTAGGGTCCAACCTTTTGTCCGAAAGGTAAGTTGTCTCGACTCGCAACTCGGGCCCAACATTTTGGTCCGTGTTGCAAGTCCACCTTGACTCACAATTAGAGCTCAACTTTTTGTCCGAGTTGCAAGTTCACCTCGACTCGCAATCGGGCCCAACCTTTTTGTCCGAAAGGTAAGTCCATCATCGACTCGCAACTAGGGTCCAACCTTTTTGTCCGAAAGGTAAGTTCATCCTCGACTCGCAGCTTGGGCCCCAACCTTTTTGTCCGAGTTGCAAGTCCACCTCGACTCGCAACTAGGGTCCAACCTTTTGTCCGAAAGGCAAGTTCGCCCTCGACTCGCAACTCGGGCCCAACATTTTTGTCCGTGTTACAAGTCCACCATTGACTCGCAACTAGATCCCAACCTTTTTGTGTGAGTTGCAAGTTCACCTCGACTCAAGAATCGGTGCCCGACATTTTTCAGTCCCAATTATGCAGTCCATCCTCGATTCACAATTGGGGCCGAATTTTTCCCGCTTGCAAGTCCACTGTCGACTCACAACTCGGACCTCGACCTTTCTAGTCCCAAATGCAAGTCCAAAGTCGACTCAAGAATCGGGCCAACCTTTTTATTCCCAATTGAGAGTCCACCTTCGACTTCCCATTGGGGGTCCAATTTTTTCCTAGTTTCAAGTCCGCCTAGTCAGTGAATAAACTGCATGAGCTGGCCCAAGTAGCTAGGATACCTTTTTTTGTTTTGTTTCATTTTCTTCATGTTCTTTTTGCTTTTTTATTTATCATATTTCTTCATTGTTTTTCATCTACTTTTTATTTTTCTATTTTCAAAAGTTGATCTCATTTTTCATATTCTGATAATTTTTGTTTGTTCATAAATTCACAAGTTTCAATACATGTTTCAAAATTTGTAAATTAGTTCATTTTTCTAAAATTGTTCATGTTGATCAATTTTAAGGCAAATCAAAATGTGTTTATTTTTGTTTTCTTCTTATTATCTATTTTCTCTAAAAAATTCCGTCTGCTTTTAGTTCAATGTATATAAAAAGTTCGCTTTTAGTTCATCAAATTATTCAAATTATTCACATCTAGATGTGACATAGACAGACCCTTTCTATATCACATCTAGATGTGAGATAATATCTCACATCTAAAGTTTTTTTCCTGTTTGTTTGTCTTGTTTGATTGAGTTTAATTTGTTGAAGTCCAAAACTGAAAACTACCTTGTCGTGCCTCCGCCTTGATGACCGCCTATATAAATCTGGTCACTAGCTCCTCATAAAAAATCTGCTGCTAGTTACCGACAAGGAACTTTTTTTTAAGGAACCTGATCGCTAGCTTTATCTGGAAAACAAAATGATCGCTAGTGCTAAATCGACTTAGTTAGCTTTTGCTTTGATCACATAGCCAGCTTCTAGGCTACCAACGATTTATTTTACTTTTTGCCTTTTGGTTTTTATGCTTTTTCACTACTATATTTTATAATTAATTTGTAGTAAATATGAAATTTCATCAACACATATTTCAAAAACATGTGCAGGAATTTACATAAATATTCAAATAATAAAAATGTTAATGAATAATAAAAATATTCTAATATATGGTGAACAATACTTAATATATGATAATCATCTTCTGAATACACACTATTTTATTACAATACACACAGAACATTGTTTTTGATATACATGAACTATTTTTAATTTGTTATTTTACATCTAGATGTGAAATAACTATCTCACATCTAAGTCCCTTATCGTTGGATTTGTTTTGTCTTTAAAATTGCGCGCTGATGATCTGCTGATTTGTTCGAGTTTAATTGTACGATCTGCCGATTTGTAGCGTGCGCTCGCGCAGCCTGCCTCACAGCGTGCCAGCGTGGGCTAGCGCATATGTGCTAGCGTGGGCTGCCTTTCTTTTCTGTTTTTTTTCTTTTTTTGTCTATTGTTATATTGTTTCCATACACACTGCAGCTGTTGCAGTTTGTGAGGTATTTTTTGTCTTTTTTCACTTCTTTTTCTCCACCTTGCAATACTATGATATGTGTATAAATCAGATGACGCCTGCATGCATCTCCTTTGTGCGTGTATATACTGTATGATTGTTCATGCATTTTTTCGTTGTTTTGATTTGTATTCATCTCTGCAACTTGTCCACGGAATAGTAAATCATGTACCAAAATTGTTAAAACTCATATAGATGAGTGTGATGTCTCATCTAAGTTTCAGTCCATTTGATGTGTCTCTACAAATTTTGTGCAATTCTTTGATCGGGTTGTTTTGTCCTCACAAGGTCCGTGTCGCTTCGTCTGTTGTTCATTTTGCAGCCCATCACACAATGCGCCTTTCTTTTTGGGGCCATTTTTCGTGGTCTTTTTTCCTTTGTTGTAGTTGAAGATAAGTGTTGTCTTTATAAGTTGAAGAGATGAGTTGACCGCTGGCTCGTCGGCTGTTTCTTCGCTCTCTCTATCTCATTGCTCTTTGTCTAAGGAGTAGAGGCGACCTGACCAAGTTTCTGAACAGTATAATGACAGGCAACGCCAATTTCTTGTTTTTATTTTTGTTCTCATGTCTAACTATGTAAGAACCTTTTGTCTTTTATTATTGTTGTTCCAGTTGCAAGTCGATCACCGACATGCATTTGGGTCAAAACGCTTTGGACTTTCCTGCAAGTATACTCCTAGTTGGGTTCGCCATTTTATTTTTATTCTAGTTGCAAGTCGACCACCAACATGCAAACTGGAGCTTGTCTCTTTATTTTTATTATTGCAGTTGTAAGTAAACAACCAAGATGCAACTCGCCCAACATATTTTTAGATTATGTTGCAAGTGCACCCTTGTCATGCAACTAGTCACTGTCACCATTGCATCTTGTTGCTGTAATTTCCACAGAACTTTTGATCTCCTGGTGTTGGATGATGTATTCCTGTGTCTCCTTGTTATGTTTTGTCTACTTGACCCTAACTTTTGTTCTAGGTGCAAATCCAACCACACACTAACATGCAATAGAGGTCCCATCTTTTTAAACTTTTGTTTTTTCTCTTTTTTAGTCTTTTAAATCCATGATTTTTAATATTTTATAAGTACTTTTTTAAATTCACCATTTATTTTTCCATCATTTTCCTGCAAGCTCTATCTTCCGTCTCCCTTGTTGTTGTTTGTTTATTGTGTATCCGTTGTTGGCCTAGGCCTGTTCGACTCCGCTTTTTTGGCCCACAACTCATAACTGAGTCTGGTCTTTTTTGTCCTAGTTGTAATCCACCTCGACTCGCAATCGCGATCCGTTTTTTTGTCCCATTTGCAAATCCGCCTTGACTCGCAACTCGGGTCTGATATTTTTGTCCTAGTTGCAAGTCCACCCCGACTCGCAATCGGGATAGGGTCTTTTTTGTCCCAGCTTGCAAGTCCGTCTCGACTCGCAACTCGGCCCAACATTTTTCCTCCAAATTGCAAGTCCACTCGACTGGACTGAACTTTGTTTGTCTTAGTTGCAAGTCCCATCATCAACTCGTAATGGTACCCGACTTCTATTTCTATTTACATGTCCACCCTCGACTCACAATTAGGGACCGAACCTTTTTGTCCGAGTTGCAATACCCCCCTTGACTTGTAACTCGGACCTGGCCCTTTTCTGTCCCAGTAGCAACCAACCCTTGAGTCGCAGCTAGGCCTGACCTTTTTTCTTGCTCGCAATTGCACTCTTAACTTGCAACCGGGTCTCAATATTTTTTTCCTAATTACAAGTCCACCCTTGACACACAACTGGGGTCCAGCCTTTTCTTTCGAGTTGAAAGTCCAACTGTGGCCAAACCATTTTTGTCCTAGTTATGAGTCCACTCGACTTAAATGGGGCTAGATTTTTTTCCAAGTTGCAAGTCCACCTCAACTCGCAATCGGGCCCAACATTTTTGTCCGAGTTGCAAGTCCACCCTTGACTCAGAATTAGGGCACAACCTTTTTGTTCGAGTTGCAAGTGCATCCTCGACTCGCAATCGGGCCCAACTTTTTGTCCGAAAGGCAAGTCCATTGTCGACTCACAACTAGGGTCTAGCCTTTTTGTCCGAAGGTAAGTTCGCCTCGACTCGCAACGGGGCCCAACCTTTTGTCCGAAAGGTGCAAGTTCGCCTCGACTCGTAAATCGGGCCCAACCTTTTTATCCGAAAGGTAAGTCCATCATCGACTTGCAACTAGGGTCCAACCTTTTGTCCGAAAGGCAAGTTCGCCCTCGACTCGCAGCTTGGGCGCAACTTTTTTTCCGAAAGGTAAGTCCACCTCCACTCGCAACTAGGGTCCAACCTTTTTGTCCGAGTTGCAAGTTCGTCTCGACTCGCAACTGGGCCCAACATTTTGGTCCGTGTTGCAAGTCCACCTTGACTCACAATTAGAGCTCAACTTTTGTCTCGAGTTGCAAGTTCACCCTCACTCGCAATCGGGCCCAACCTTTTTGTCCGAAAGGCAAGTCCATCATCGACTCGCAACTAGGGTCCAACCTTTTGTCCGAAGGTAAGTTCATCCTCGACTGCAGCTTGGGCCCCAACCTTTTGTCCGAAAGGTAAGTCCACCTCGACTCGCAACTAGGGTCCAACCTTTTGTCCGAAAGGCAAGTTCGCCTCGACTCGCAACTGGGGCCCAACATTTTTGTCCGTGTTACAAGTCCACCATTGACTCGCAACTAGATCCCAACCTTTTTGTGTGAGTTGCAAGTTCACCTCGACTCAGAATCGGTGCCCGACATTTTCAGTCCCAATTATGTAGTCCATCCTCGATTCACAATTGGGGCCGAATTTTTCCCGCTTGCAAGTCCACCGTCGACTCACAACCGACCTCGACCTTTCTAGTCCCAACTGCAAGTCCAAAGTCGACTCAAGAATCTGGGCCAACCTTTTTTTATTCCCAATTGAGAGTCCACCTTCGACTTCCCATTGGGGGTCCAATTTTTTTTCCTAGTTTCAAGTCCGCCCTAGTCAGTGAATAAACTGCAGATGAGCTGGCCCAAGTAGCTAGGATACCTTTTTTTGTTTTGTTTCATTTTCTTCATGTTCTTTTTGCTTTTTTTATTTATCATATTTCTTCATTGTTTTTCATCTACTTTTTATTTTTCTATTTTCAAAAGTTGATCTCATTTTTTCATATTCTGATAATTTTTTGTTTGTTCATAAATTCACAAGTTTCAATACATGTTTCAAAATTTGTAAATTAGTTCATTTTTCTAAAATTGTTCATGTTGATCAATTTTAAGGCAAATCAAAATGTGTTTATTTTTTGTTTTCTTCTTATTATCTATTTTCTAAAAAATTCCGCCTGCTTTTAGTTCAATGTATATAAAAAGTTCGCTTTTAGTTCATCAAAATATAAATTCATTTATTGTATAAATATTATTCACATCTAGATGTACATAGACAGACCTTTCTATATCACATCTAGATGTGAGATAATATCTCACATCTAAAGTTTTTTCCTGTTTGTTTGTCTTGTTTGATTGAGTTTAATTTGTTGAAGTCCAAAACTGAAAACTACCTTGTCGTGCCTCCGCCTTTGATGACCGCCTATATAATCTGGTCACTAGCTCCCTCATAAAAAATCTGGTTGCTAGTTACCGATAAGGAACTTTTTTAAGGAACCTGATCGCTAGCTTTATCTGGAAAACAAAATGATCGCTAGTGCTAAATCGACTTTAGTTAGCTTTTTGCTTTGATCACATAGCCAGCTTCTAGGCTACCAACGATTTATTTTACTTTTGCCTTTTGGTTTTTATGCTTTTCACTACTATATTTTATAATTAATTTGTAGTAAATATGAAATTTCATCAACACATATTTCAAAAACATGTGCAGGAATTTACATAAATATTCAAATAATAAAAAATGTTAATGAATAATAAAAAATATTCTAATATATGGTGAACAATACTTTAATATATGATAATCATCTTCTGAATACACACTATTTTATTACAATACACACAGAACATTGTTTTTGATATACATGAACTATTTTTTAATTTGCTATTTTACATCTAGATGTGAAATAACTATCTCACATCTAAGTCCCTTATCGTTGGATTTGTTTTGTCTTTAAAATTCGCGCGCTGATGATCTGCTGATTTGTTCGAGTTTAATTGTACGATCTGCCGATTTGTAGCGTGCGCTCGCGCAGCCCGCCTACAGCGTGCCAGCGTGGGCTAGCGCATATGTGCTAGCGTGGGCTGCCTTTCTTTTCTGTTTTTTTTTCTTTTTTTTGTCTATTGTTATATTGTTTCCATACACACTGCAGCTGTTGCAGTTTGTGAGGTATTTTTTTTGTCTTTTTTTCACTTCTTTTTTCTCCACCTTGCAATACTATGATATGTGTATAAATCAGATGACGTCTGCATGCATCTCCTTTGTGCGTGTATATACTGTATGATTGTTCATGCATTTTTTTCGTTGTTTTGATTTGTATTCATCTCTGCAACTTGTCCACGGAATAGTAAATCATGTACCAAAATTGTTAAAACTCATATAGATGAGTGTGATGTCTCATCTAAGTTTCAGTCCATTTGATGTGTCTCTACAAATTTTGTGCAATTCTTTGATCGGGTTGTTTTGTCCCACAAGGTCCGTGTCGCTCGTCTGTTGTTCATTTTGCAGCCCATCACACAATGCGCTTTTCTTTTTGGGGCCATTTTTCGTGGTCTTTTTTCCTTTGTTGTAGTTGAAGATAAGTGTTGTCTTTATAAGTTGAAGAGATGAGTTGACCGCTGGCTCGTCGGCTGTTTCTTCGCTCTCTCTATCTCATTGCTCTTTGTCTAAGGAGTAGAGGCGACCTGACCAAGTTTCTGAACAGTATAATGACAGGCAACGGCCAATTTCTTGTTTTTATTTTTGTTCTCATGTCTAACTATGTAAGAACCTTTTGTCTTTTTATTATTGCTGTTCCAGTTGCAAGTCGATCACCGACATGCATTTGGGTCAAAACGTTTTGGACTTTCCTGCAAGTATACTCCTAGTTGGGTTCGCCATTTTATTTTTTATTCTAGTTGCAAGTCGACCACCAACATGCAAACTGGAGCTTGTCTCTTTTATTTTTATTATTGCAGTTGCAAGTAAACAACCAAGATGCAACTCGGCCCAACATATTTTTAGATTATGTTGCAAGTGCACCCTTGTCATGCAACTAGTCACTGTCACCATTGCATCTTGTTGCTGTAATTTCCGCGTAAACTTTTGATCTCCTGGTGTTGGATGATGTATTCCTGTGTCTCCTTGTTATGTTTTGTCTACTTGACCCTAACTTTTGTTCTAGGTGCAAATCCAACCACACACTAACATGCAATAGAGGTCCCATCTTTTTAAACTTTTGTTTTTTCTCTTTTTTAGTCTTTTAAATCCATGATTTTTAATATTTTATAAGTACTTTTTTAAATTCACCATTTGATTTATTTTTCCATCATTTTCCTGCAAGCTCTATCTTCCGTCTCCCTTGTTGTTGTTTGTTTATTGTGTATCCGTTGTTGGCCTAGGCCTGTTCGACTCCGCTTTTTTTGGCCCACAACTCATAACTGGAGTCTGGTCTTTTTTTGTCCTAGTTGTAAATCCACCCTCGACTCGCAACTGCGATCCGTTCTTTTTTTGTCCCATTTGCAAATCCGCCTTGACTCGCAAATCGGGTCTGATATTTTTGTCCTAGTTGCAAGTCCACCCCGACTCAAGAACTGGGATAGGGTCTTTTTTTTGTCCCAGTTGCAAGTCCGTCCTCGACTCGCAACTCGGGCCCAACATTTTTTCCTCCAAATTGCAAGTCCACTCTCGACTCTGGGACTGAACTTTGTTTGTCTTAGTTGCAAGTCCCATCACAACTCGTAATGGTACCCGACTTCTATTTCTATTTACATGTCCACCTCGACTCACAATTAGGGACCGAACCTTTTGTCCGAAGTTGCAATACCCCTTGACTTGTAACTCGGACTGGCCCTTTTCTGTCCCAAAGAGTAACCAACCCTTGAGTCGCAGCTAGGCTCGACCTTTTTCTTGCTCGCAATTGCACTCTTAACTTGCAACCGGGTCTCAATATTTTTTTCCTAATTACAAGTCCACCCTTGACACACAACTGGGGTCCAGCCTTTTCTTTCGAGTTGAAAGTCCAACTGTGGCCAAACCATTTTTGTCCTAGTTGCGAGTCCACTCTCGACGCAAATGGGGCTAGATTTTTTTCCAAGTTGCAAGTCCACCCTCAACTCGCAACTGGGGCCCAACATTTTTTGTCCGAGTTGCAAGTCCACCCTTGACTCGTAATTAGGGCACAACCTTTTTGTTCGAGGCAAGTGCATCCTCGACTCGCAATCGGGGCCCAACCTTTTTGTCCGAGTTGCAAGTCCATTGTCGACTCACAACTAGGGTCTAGCCTTTTTGTCCGAAGCAAGTTCGTCCTCGACTCGCAATCGGGCCCAACCTTTTGTCCGAAAGTTGCAAGTTCGCCCTCGACTCGTGAATCGGGCCCAACCTTTTTATCCGAGTTGTAAGTCCATCATCGACTTGCAACTAGGGTCCAACCTTTTGTCCGAAGTTGCAAGTTCGCCCTCGACTCGCAGCTTGGGCGCAACCTTTTTTTCCGAAAGGTAAGTCCACCTCCACTCGCAACTAGGGTCCAACCTTTTTGTCCGAGTTGCAAGTTAGTCCTCGACTCGCAACTGGGCCCAACATTTTGGTCCGTGTTGCAAGTCCACCTTGACTCACAATTAGAGCTCAACTTTTTGTCCGAGTTGCAAGTTCACCTCGACTCGAATCTGGGCCCAACTTTTTGTCCGAAAGGTAAGTCCATCATCGACTCGCAACTAGGGTCCAACCTTTTTGTCCGAAAGGCAAGTTCATCCTCGACTCGCAGTTGGGCCCCAACCTTTTTTGTCCGAGTTGCAAGTCCACCCTCGACTCGCAACTAGGGTCCAACCTTTTTTGTCCGAGTTGCAAGTTCGTCCTCGACTCGCAACTGGGGCCCAACATTTTTTGTCCGTGTTACAAGTCCACCATTGACTCGCAACTAGATCCCAACCTTTTTTGTGTGAGTTGCAAGTTCACCCTCGACTCGCAACTGGTGCCCGACATTTTTCAGTCCCAATTGCGAGTCCATCCTCGATTCACAATTGGGGCCGACCTTTTTCCCGCTTGCAAGTCCACTGTCGACTCACAACTGGACCTCGACCCTTTCTAGTCCCAGCTGCAAGTCCAAAGTCGACTCGCAACTGGGGCCAACCTTTTTTTATTCCCAATTGAGAGTCCACCTTCGACTTCCCATTGGGGGTCCAATTTTTTTTCCTAGTTTCAAGTCCGCCCTAGTCAGTGAATAAACTGCAGATGAGCTGGCCCAAGTAGCTAGGATACCTTTTTTTGTTTTGTTTCATTTTCTTCATGTTCTTTTTGCTTTTTTTATTTATCATATTTCTTCATTGTTTTTCATCTACTTTTTATTTTTCTATTTTCAAAAGTTGATCTCATTTTTTCATATTCTGATAATTTTTTGTTTGTTCATAAATTCACAAGTTTCAATACATGTTTCAAAATTTGTAAATTAGTTCATTTTTCTAAAATTGTTCATGTTGATCAATTTTTAAGGCAAATCAAAATGTGTTTATTTTTGTTTTCTTCTTATTATCTATTTTCTCTAAAAAATTCCGTCTGCTTTTAGTTCAATGTATATAAAAAAGTTCGCTTTTAGTTCATCGTATATAAAAAAGTTCATGTATATCAAAAACAATGTTTTGTGTGTATTGTAATAAAATAGTGTGTATTCAGAAGATGATTATCATATATTAAAGTATTGTTCACCATATATTAGAATATTTTTTATTATTCGTTAACATTTTTTCTTATTTGAATATTTATGTAAATTCCTGCACATGTTTTTGAAATATGTGTTGATGAAATTTCCTTATTTACTACAAATTAATTATAAAATATAGTAGTGAAAAACGCAAAAACCAAAAGGCAAAAAATAAAATAAATCGTTAGTAGCCTAGAAGCTGGCTATGTGATCAGAGCAAAAGCTAACTAAGTCGATTTAGCACTAGCGATCATTTTGTTTCCAAGATAAAGCTAGCGATCAGGCTCCTTAAAAGAAGTTCCTTGTACGGTAACTAGCAACCAGATTTTTTTATGAGGGGAGCTAGTGACCAGATTTACATATAGGCCGGTCACCAAGGCGGAGGCACGACAAGGTAGCTTTCAGTTTTGGACTTCAACAAATTAAAATCAATTAAACAAGACAAACAAACAGGAAAAAAACTTTAGATGTGAGATATTATCTCACATCTAGATGTGACATAGACAGACCCTTTTACATAGCGTGTTACTAGATTTATTCTGTTACTCTCATTGTACTGATCGTTTGTTTGTACCTGAACCGTCTATTATGCTCTTTTCGACCTTATATGAATTTTCCTCACAGAAGGGTTTGTGGCAGGAGCCGGGGCGCACTTGCCGTGGTTCTCCGGCGTGCTCCGTAGGTGCGGAGGATGCAGCGGTGATCTGCACCAGATTCCGCAGGTGCGGCAATCCAGTAGTCGGGCGGGCGGCGACGGAGGTCTGGCTTGTTGAGGTCATCCTCAGGTCCGCCGTCGTGCTCCCGAGGACGCCCATGGAGTTGGTCTTGGTCCAGGATAGCACAAGGGCCTTGAGGGCCGTCCTCGGGAATCACAGGCCCCCTAATTCGACAGGGATAGCGGTCAATTTTAAGATTGTGCTCGTCAACTGGAGTTCGTCGGAGCTCGTCGCTGCTGTCATGGCCGGGCTGTCTATCTTGTTATATGGAGAGCATCGTTCTCAAATTCGTGGGGCACATCTTTAATTGAGTGTGTGAGGAAGCTTTCGGCGTTGTTTTTTGGTGCCAGTGTATAGGTTTGATCCAGGCGCGAATCGATGGCGGCCGCATATGCGCGATGGGAGCCTGCTTCCGTGTTCTGCGACATGTGATGGGTGGCCATGCAAATACGATCCACACTACCCTGCAATCCCCATTGGGATATGGTGTTTTGATGTGGGACATGGCGCATAATTTTTGATTCACGGCGGTGACATTCAGAGGAAGCCGTGGCTCACTAGCCTGTTCGGGTCGCTGAGGATCGATGTTTGAACTTGCATATGCAGAGCATATAGAACGTCCATTAGTCCATGTGCAGTGATCTGAGCTATTTCACGGCTGTAACAAACTGAATCAATCATTGCGTATGTGGTCGCTTGTGATTTTTGAAGAAACGGAACTAGTCGAACTTTAGCTTTCATTAGAAGTGAACATCACCGCTAAGTGAGAATAGATACAGTTTTCTGCAAATTTGGTCAGACTGCAAATTTGGACAGAGGAAGGCTGGGTTAAGAAGGCTGACCATGTTTTTTTTTAAACAAGAAGGCTGACCATGTTGCTTTTTTATTATAGTTTTTCTGGCAGTATGCGCCTTTTTTAATTAGTGAAGCTCAACTCGTTCCGTGCATGTTATTTATCCTTTTTCTGTTTTCTTCAAATATAATTTGGCACATATTGTTCTAAATAGTAAAAATGTGTATAATTTGTTTCCCTAAATTTCAACTTTTTGTGTGGTTGTGGCCATGGGGTAGGTGTGTGTGAGAGAGGGAGGGGTGGTTGGGGCCAACATTTTTTTAAACAATAATGTTTTTCGTCAAGGTACATTTTTTAACACCACTTTTTCTGAACCTTCGAACTATTCCACCTAAAGAATTTGGACTTTTCTATAGTCAGACACTGAACTGATAGACGCCCACCCCTTGATACGACACGGTAGTCTCTGAATGTTTTTGGTTTTACCTTTAAATTTGTTTTATCATTCAAAGTGTCTGTGTTATCGTCTCCGAACTTGCATGGCTTATATCGTTGAATTGACTGAATTTTTATGTTAAAATTTCTTTAAATTCATTATGATTAAATTCTAGTTTTGAATGCAGTAAGAATGCATCATTTTTGTTTTTGTTTTTTAGGAATTCTCAAACGTTTTCGGAATTGAGCAAAAATCTTTTTTCAAAGGTTTCAGATTGAATCTTTTTTTATTTTGAACTTACTGGACTTTTGCATTAAAATCTTTTCAAAACACCGGACCGATCATTCTTTTAATTCAAACTTCTGTGTTTCTATTTTCTGGAACCGGTTTTTCTTGTTTTTAATTTGAACAGATCATTGTTTTTAATCCAAAATGTTTTTTAATTCGAACTGGCCATTGTTTTTAATTTGAACTGATTATTCTCTTTAATTCAAAACAAAATTTAATCCAGACTAATTATTCTCTCTAATTTAAACTAATCATTCATTTTTGTAATTCAAACTAATCATGGGCTTTAATTCAAACTCACTATGTAACATCCCAAATTTTCAATTTGGAATGTTATACATTAGGTCATCATGCACACCATATTTTCTCGCATTTTTCCGATCCTAGAAATTTCACGCACCTCAAGGACCCTCGGAGAGAGTTGGAAGTTTCACAATTTTCATATTTGGGAATTCTCAAATTTTGAAAAATAGGATCATTGGATTATTTAAATTATCTTCATAAAGTTTTTCCTATAAAAATATTTCGAGAGGGAATAATATGACTTTCCCAAACAATTAGGAAAAATGAAGATATTATAAATAAACCAAATTTGGTTTTGGAAGATTTATTTTGCTTAGGCAAAAATGAGCATTTTAAAATTTTTACGCACGTTTGCTGTTTTTAAAGTTCATTTTGTTCGACTCATTTTTAGGAGTCGGGGAAAATTTGTTTTATTTAAATCCGAGTTCGTTTGGTATTTTTTTTATTCGTTTTGGTTTAATTTTTATTTTAAAAAAATTTCCCCCTGGACCGAGGCCCACTGCCCAAGCTAGCCAGCCCCAGCCCAGCGCCCCGCCCACCTCCTCTCCTCCCGCTCCCGCCTCACATGGCACACGCACAAGCCGCCACTGGCCACCGCCTTGAGTCCCGCCTGACCGGCCTCCCTCGCTTCTCCCCAAGGAACCGCCACCCCTTTATAACCATCGGACCCCCTCTCACCTCTAACCTCACGAGCCGCCCGCCACCAGCTACCGACGCCGAACCCGCCGCTGGCCAGGGACGCCGCCGACGCCATTGGCCGCCCGACGCCGAACCCCTTCGCCTCCCGACCCGCCGCCCCAACCGAGCCCCGGAGAGCCCCGCGGCGATCACCGAGGTAGCCACCGCCGCCCAGCGCCTGATTCGGTTTTTCCCTTGAACCGATCCGGTTTATTTAAAAAAAATATGTTCGATTTTTTAAAAAACCTAGATTGGTTTTTTTTCGTTTTCTTAATTAATGAACGCTCACCGAACCGCTCGCTTTAGTGAACGCGTTCGTTAGATTCGTTCCGCTAACGAACGCTCGCTATTTAACCCGCTCGTCGTTTTTCTTTTAATCGAATTTAATCCGTTATTTTCGATTTGATTTCGATCCGATTTTCAAAACTGTTTTATTTCTCGCCGTTTATCGGAATCAGTGATTCAAGCGCTGAGTTTCAGAACAAAACCGCCGTTCGACTATCCTACTTTCACAGAGTTTTGCCACTGTGAAATTTTGACCTAATTTCAGATTGCTAAACCAAGTCGTTTCCTCGAGTTTCGACTTTCGAGTTTATTTTGATTCGATTCTTTTGCAACCAGGGTTCTTAAGTTGAACTTTCTGGTTAGATCCTTTATTCGAGATTTCCTGTGCATTAGATGAGTACTTATTGTATGCTTGTTGTTTGTCTCGTTAGATCACCCGAGTCGCCGCTTGTTACTTGAATCCCTAGGACTCATGGATCATCGCAAAGGCAAGTAACACTTTGATCATACTCTTCTCATACCCAGTTTTTATGCATTAGATCTATTCCTCAAACACTTGCATGGTTAGGAGCTAATTAAATTGTGGGTTTGGGAAGTAGATTGAGGTAGTACCTATTACTGCTTTTACTTATGAAACCTTGGGAGTTACTTCTACGTTTGCTTGTTCATGCCATGCTATGCTAGTAGACGTGGATTGGGTGAGTGAATATCCATGACAGATGTGAGATTGTTAATTAATGGTTTATCTAAGGTGGCAACCTAAACACACATCTGGGTGGATCGGGCACTGGTTTCCATCAGACTTGCTCAGATTTCTTCTGGACCGCCACCTGTGCTCTAAGGGATCATAAGATTATTCAAACTGAAACTTCCGTGTGCAGCCACAAGCCAATTATGGGCTCTGGCGTAGTTGACTAAGTCGTCTTAACTCTTACGGGTAGGCTAGCTGATGTAGGGATGTAGGTTGGTACGGTCTACCCACATGTAAGGTGCTAGCACTTCGAAAGACTATGTCTCGGCCATCCGCTTCTCAAACACCATGTAGTGCGAGAACCAAGCGGAGGCGATCGAGTCTTGTGGGGAAAGTGCAAACCTCTGCAGAGTGTATAAACTAATCATGATTAGCCGTGTCCCGGTTATGGACAATTTGAGTATCCTGTAATTGAATATCATGTGAATCTCAACATGTTACTTCTAAATAAAAGTTATTGGGATTTGATGAGTACTTTTTAATTGGGATTGAGGATGTCACAACCATTCTCAATGTTTAACAACCACCATGATAGTTAAATAAAATTATTCCTTGATGTAGGGAAAAATCAGCTTTATGCAAATGTAATCAGAGAGCCTCACCACCAGCCATATATGCATGTAGTATAGGCTTATTCATTCATTGCTCTTATGTGTTACATTGCCAGATATTCCATGTGTTGACCCGTTTTGGCTGCAACTTTCACGCTATGCAGACTTTTCAACGACAGTAAGGTGTTAGGTCGTGGTTCTATACTCGGTGATGCCGTTGGAGTTGATGGACTCGCTTATCTTCCAAGCCTTCCATGTTATTATTAGATGGCCTTAAGCCATATTATTGTATTCAGTTCCCTTGTGGACAACGATGTAATAAGTGTGTGATTGCTACTCGCTATAAATCCTTCGGCATGTGTGGTGTCAAGACATCGATCCGGGATGACACCGAGCACGAGACTTGATCCATTTGGGTCTGGTCGCCACAGAGAATGGTATCGAGCACACGCGACCGTAGGACACGACCACTAAGTTAAAGCCATAGATCACTACTCTCTTCCCATTTTCTAACTCCTCATCTTTTCTACTCTATTAGGATGACGGACGCCAAGATCAAGTACACCCAACCGGATGAAGGCACACCTTTTGGATTTCACTTGAAGGAAGTTACTAAGTACCGAACATTGGATTACCAAGCTTCACCGGACTTTCAACGCCACTCGCTCAAGAGGAGCGCTGGAAGATTCATGCTCACGTTCCAGGAAGGACATTCGCCCCAATCACCAAGCCTATAGATAGTGTTTTCAGTGCACCCACTTGGAGTCTGGGAAAGAGCATGGCAGCTCACATTACCATGGGACGCATTGGAGAAGTTTATCAAGAAGACCTCAAGGACACCATCTACCAGATTTGCGGACGCCGAGATGACAACTGGGACGTCGTCAACACCAAGAAGGATAGGTCCATTGCAGCTTTCATCCAGGAGTTAAACCAGCACATTCGACGCCAGGAAAACCAAATGTGCAATGACATGTTGGAGTTGCAGAAGACAAAGGGAAGGATCATCGAACTGGAAGAAGAACTAAAGACTACACGCAAGGACTACATGGACGAGATCGTAGCTCTGGCAAGACACAATAACGATCTTAAGTACGAGATCGAAGAACTCAAGAAGAAGTTGGCGCCAGAATGAAGACCAAGATGTCGAATACCCAATCGACTACATCAACATCGACGACACGATTCGGATCCAAGTGAACCCGACTTTGAAGACGGTCGAGCGGACATCATGGAGTCTTCCACCGGTTCAAATTAGTAGAAGTCCCCACATATTAGTAGTATTTCCTCCATGTAAACATTATAGTACACGCACTTTCGCGATAGTTAGATCGTTGTAAGCCCTTGTTTGATTGAATGAAGTGATTTTGTGTGCATTTGCTCATGTGCATTTGGGTAGTGATTCCCCTTAGACCTCATTCTATTCTTAAATTCTCGTCTTTTCTAAACCCATCGATGCCTCCGAGACGCGACCCGGATTCGTTTTCCGCCAGAGATCACCCAATTGATCCAGCAGCGAATACCTGATTCAAACATTGGTGCGAACAACAACAACAACAACAACAACCCACCGCCACCACCACCACCATGGATCATCGACTAGTTTCCTTAGATCGAACCCGCGGTGTATTCCAAAGAGCACCGAGCCGATTGTAGCAGATGACCTGCTCCGCAAGATAGGCAGGAGCCGACCACTGCAGGATGCATGATGGTGAAAGAGTGAAGTTTGCAGACATCACTTGAAGGACCCAGCAGAAGATGGTGGGAGAATTTCACACCACTTACCCGTGAACACCGCCACATGGGACCAGTTTCAAGAAGCTTTTCAGACCGCCCATGTTTCAGCAGGAGCCATGGCCATGAAGAAGCGTGAGTTTCACAACTTACGCCAAGGAGGAAGGACTGTTGGCGATCGTGGATGACTTTAGCAAATTAGCACGTTATGCCCCGGATGACGTTGCTACGGATGCAACTAAACAGAGAAGTTTCTAGAAGGACTGAATGATGAGTTCAGCATGCCGTTGATGGTAGCAAGTTTCAACAACTACCGGGAGTTAGTAGACCGAGCTCTCATGATTGAAGGAAAGCAAGAAGAATTGAGAACTGCAAGCGGAAGTATGGACAAGGGAAGTATAACTCGATCCCAGCAGAAGCCTCGTTATACCCCTAAATCAGAATTCAGTTTCAAGATACCCATGGAGGAGGTAATTCGCATAACCATAATGGCACCAAGAATGGGAACGGGAATGGAGGAAGCAATGGACAGAACCGCACCAACCCGTCTACACCATCCAAGGTGGACATGAGTCACATTACTTGCTTTAAGTGCCGCAAGACTGGGCATTATGCAAATGACTGTCCAGAAGGCCAGAATGGAAATGGCAATGGAAGCTCTGGAAAGAAGCCCAACCCTTTCAACAAGGGACAAGTGAACCACATTGATGTGGAGGAGGTTGAAGATCAGCCCGATGCAGTAATCGGTAAGTTTTTGGTTAAGTCATTTACTTCAGTTGTTCTTTTTGATACTGGTGCATCGCATTCATACATATCAAGGGGATTTGTGGATAAGTACAAGTTACCAACCCAAGCCCTTAGGTCACCCATGCTAGTAACCTCACCCGGAGCAGAGTACATGGCTAGTAAATGGTGTGATCGACTGCCACTAAGGATTGGACACTATGTTTTCCCCTCAGACCTAATAGTTCTGGAATCCCAAGGATTGGATGTGATATTAGGAATGGATTGGTTATCAAAGTATGGAGGAAACATAGATTGTACCACAAGGTCAATTTTGCTCACCACACCGTAAGGAAGGAGGATTAAGTATGTATCACGGCACGAGCCGAGGAGAGCACAAGTTAATTGCTTATCGGAGTGGTACAGAAGAAGTACCAGTGGTAAAGGATTATCTGATGTATTTCCTAAGAATTGCCGTGAATGCCACCGGATAGAGACATTGAATTTTGATCGAGTGTTGCCGTGAACAGGCCCGATATCGAAACGATCAGACAGGATGCCCGCAAAGGATTTGGCGGAAATCAAGAAGCGATTAAGTAACTATTGGATAAAGGTTTTATTCGCCCAAGTTCTTCACCTTGGGGATCACCCGCTTTGTTAGTGGAGAAGAAGGATGGATCTTTGAGAATGGTTGTTGATTATCGTGGATTGAATGAAGTAACAATCAAGAACAAGTACCCACTACCTATGATAAATGATCTGTTTGATCGCTTGCAAGGAGCCAAAGTGTTTTCTAAGATCGACTTGCATCGTGGTACCATCGCTTGAAGATTCGGGAGCAAGATATACCCAAGACAGCATTTACCACGAGATATGGATCTGTATGAGTATACCGTTATGTCATTTGACCGACTAACGCACCAGCCTATTTTATGAACCTGATGAACAAAGTGTTTATGGAGTTTTTGGACAAGTTCGTCGTGGTGTTCATTGATGACATTTTGATTTTCTCAAGAATGAAGAGGAACACAAGGAACATTTGAGATTGGTTTTGGAGAAACCGAGGGAACACCAGCTTGTATGCCAAGTTCAGCAAATGTGAGTTTTGGCTAAAGGAAGTTGGATTTCTGGACATGTTATATCCGGAGAAGGGATAGCAGTTGACCCCACAAAAGTTGAGACCGTAACCAAGTGGGAAGCACCAACGACAGTTGGAGAGATTCGAGTTTCCTTGGACTCGCAGGATACTACCAAGATTCATTGAGAATTTCTCAAGAATTGCAAAGCCTATGACAGAATTGTTGAAGAAGGAAAACAAATTCATATGGACTGAGGACTGTGAGGCAAGTTTTCAGGAGTTGAAGAAAAGATTGGTTACCTCACCAGTTTGATATTGCGGATCAAACTAAGGATTATGAGGTGTATTGCGGCGCTTCACGCCGAGGACTTGGAGCAGTGCTTATGCAAGAAGGAAGAGTTGTTTCAGATCGCCACGACAACTTAAGCCCCATGAGTTGAATTATGCCACTCATGATTTGGAGTTAGCAGCCGTTGTGCATGCCTTGAAGACGTGGAGACATTTTCTCATTGGAAATCATTGTGAAGTATATACGGATCACAAGAGTTTGAAGTACATCTTCACACGTATGAGTTGAATCTCGATGAGAGAGATGGTTAGAGCTAATCAAGTATTATGATATGAGATTGCATTATCACCCGGAAAGGCTAATGTCGTGCAGACGCATTGAGCCGTAAGAGCCACGCCAATACCCTAATGATGGGAGAAATACCAAATGAGTTAGCCGAGGACCTTCGAGAGCTATGTTTGGAAATAGTTCCAGAGGCTATGTAGCAGCATTGGAGATTCAATCGACAATCGATGGACAAAATCGAGAAGCCCAAAAGGCGATAAGGAAGTTGCCTCTATAAAGGAGAAAATGAGCAAAGGAAAAGCTAAAGGATTTCGTGAGGATGAGCACGATACCCTATGGTTTGAAGACCGTGTTTATGTGCCCAATGACCCGTAGATCGGAAGTTGATTTTGCAAGAAGCCCATGATTCACCCTATTCGATTCACCCAGAAATACCAAAATGTATTTGGATTTGAAGAATATTTTCGGTGGACCGGAATGAAGAAGGATATTATGCGAGTATGTAGCAGTTTGCACGTATGTCGAAAGTAAAGGCGTAACATCGAAGCCAGCAGGATTGTTACAACCGCTGCCGATACCGAATGGAAGTGGGATAAACTAGGCATGGATTTCATCACAGGTTTGCCAAAGACCCGCTCAGATATGACTCGATTTGGGTCATAGTCGACCGTTTGACCAAGGTAGCTCATTTCATTCCAGTCAAGACTACCTATAGCAAAGCTAAGTTGGCAAAGATATACATGACCAGAATTGTATGCTTGCACGGAGTTCCGAGGAGCATTGTATCGCATGAGGAACCCGCTTTACCTCGAAATTTTGGAACCAGTTACACGAAACATTGGGAACCCGATTGAATTCAAAGACAGCTTTCCACCCACGCACCGATGGATGACCGAGAGAGTCAATCAGATTTTGGAAGATATGTTTGAGAGCTTGTGCACTCGGATTATGGATCCAGTTGGGATGATAATTTGCCGTATGCAGAATTTTCCTACAATAACAGCTACCAAACCAGCTTAAAGATGGCACCTTCGAGGCTTTGTATGGAAGAAGGTGCAGGACACCATTGTCATGGGACTAAACCGAGATCGCCGCTTGTTTGGACCAGATTTGATTAAGGAGTCCGAATGAAAGTTAAGTTGATTCGAGACAGGCTCAAGGTAGCCCAGTCCTGCATGTAAGAGCTATGCCGATTCAAAGTGCAAAGCGATTGAGTATGAAATTGGAGACAGAGTATATCTCGAGTATCCCGCTTGAGGAGTTAAGCGTTTTGGAGTTAAAGGAAAGTTAGCACCCGCTTCGTTGGACCATATAAGATTTTGCAACGCATGGGAGAAGTTATGATAAGTTGCAATTGCGGTAAGGACTGTCGGGAGTTCATGATGTATTCCATGTTTCTCGCTTGAAGAAATGTCACCCGAGATAGCAGAGGTACCGTTAAGAGACACAAAGTGCACCGGAGGCAATTCAGTTGAAGGATGACTTGACATATGAAGAAAAACCGGTTAAGATTCTCGATTATGCCAGTGAGTTACCCGCAGCAAGGTTATCAAGTTTTGCAAAGTTCAAAGGAGCCACCACATTGAGGATGAAGCCACCTGGGAAAGAGAGGAAGTTTTGCTTAAGGACCACCCTCACCTATTTTCTAGCCAACCCGAATCTCGAGGGCGAGATTCATCTTAAGGGGGTAGGTTTGTAACATTCCAAATTTTCAATTTGGAATGTTATACATTAGGTCATCATGCACACCATATTTTCTCGCATTTTTCCGATCCTAGAAATTTCACGCAACTCAAGGACCCTCGGAGAGAGTTGGAAGTTTCACAATTTTCATATTTGGGAATTCTCAAATTTTGAAAAATAGGATCATTGGATTATTTAAATTATCTTCATAAAGTTTTTCCTATAAAAATATTTCGAGAGGGAATAATATGACTTTCCCAAACAATTAGGAAAAATGAAGATATTATAAATAAACCAAATTTGGTTTTGGAAGATTTATTTTGCTTAGGCAAAATGAGCATTTTAAAAATTTTACGACGTTTGCTGTTTTTAAAGTTCATTTTGTTCGACTCATTTTAGGAGTCGGGAAAATTTGTTTTATTTAAATCTGAGTTCGTTTGGTATTTTTTTATTCGTTTTGGTTTAATTTTATTTAAAAAAAAATTCCTTTTTGGGACCGAGGCCCACTGGCCAAGCCAGCCAGCCCTGTGCCCAGCCCCCCCTGCCCACCTCCCTCTCCTCCCTGGCCCGCTCCACAGTGCCCCTCGCCGCCCGCCTGAGTCCCGCCTGACCCGGCCCTCCCTTCCCTCCCCAAGGAACCGCCTTTTATAACCATCGGACCCCCCTCCTCTCTCACCCCAACCTCACGGAGCCGCCACCACCAGCAGGCCTTGAACCCGCCCGCGCCAGGACGCCGCCGCCGACGCCGCCGCCGGAAACCCGCCTCCTCGCCTCCCGACCCGCCCCAACCGGAGCCCCGGAGAGCCTCACGGCGATCACCGGAGGTAGCCACCGCCGCCCAGCCCCGATCGGTTTTCCCCTTGAACCGATCCGGTTTATTTAAAAAAAATATATGTTCGGTTTTTTAAAAAACCTAGATTGGTTTTTTTTTGGTTTTCTTAATTAATGAACGCTCACCGAACTGCTCGCTTTTAGTGAACGCGTTCGTTAGATTCGTTCCGTTAACGAACGTTCGCTATTTAACCCGTTCGTCGTTTTTCTTTTAATCGAATTTAATCCGTTATTTTCTGATTTGATTTCAGATCCGATTTTCAAAACTGTTTTATTTCTCGCTCGTTTATCGGAATCGGTGATTCAAGCGCTGGAGTTTCAGAACGAAACCGCCGTTCCGACTATCCTACTTTCACAGAGTTTTGCCACTGTGAAATTTTGACCTAATTTCAGATTGCTAAACCAAGTCGTTCTCCCTCGAGTTTCGACTTTCGGAGTTTATTTTGATTCGATTCTTTTGCAACCAGGGTTCTTAAGTTGAACTTTCTGGTTAGATCCTTTATTCGAGATTTCCCTGTGCATTAGATGAGTACTTATTGTATGCTTGTTGTTTGTCTGCGTTAGATCACCCGGAGTGCGCCGCTTGTTACTTCGAATCCCTAGGACTCGCGGATCATCAGCAAGGCAAGTAACACTTTGATCATACTCTTCTCATACCCAGTTTTTATGCATTAGATCTATTCCTCAAACACTTGCATGGTTAGGAGCTAATTAAATTGTGGGTTTGGGAAGTAGATTGAGGTAGTACCTATTACTGCTTTTACTTATGAAACCTTGGGAGTTACTTCTCGTTTGCTTGTTCATGCCATGCTATGCTAGTAGACGTGGATTGGGTGAGTGAATATCCATGACAGATGTGAGATTGTTAATTAATGGTTTATCTAAGGTGGCAACCTAAACACACATCTGGGTGGATCGGGCACTGGTTTCCATCAGACTTGCTCAGATTTCTTCGGACCGCCACCTGTGCTCTAAGGGATCATAAGATTATTCAAACTGAAACTTCCGTGCAGCCACAAGCCAATTATGGGCTCTGGCGTAGTTGACTAAGTCGTGCGAACTCTTACGGGTAGGCTAGCTGATGTAGGGGATGTAGGTTGGTACGGTCTACCCACATGTAAGGTGCTAGCACTTCGAAAGACTATGTCTCGGTCATCCGCTTCTCAAACACCATGTAGTGCGAGAACCAAGCGGAGGCGATCGAGTCTTGTGGGGAAAAGTGCATAAACCTCTGCAGAGTGTATAAACTAATCATGATTAGCCGTGTCCCGGTTATGGACAATTTGAGTATCCTGTAATTGAATATCATGTGAATCTCAACATGTTACTTCTAAATAAAAGTTATTGAGATTTGATGAGTACTTTTAATTGGGATTGAGGATGTGTCAACCATTCTCAATGTTTAACAACCACCATGATAGTTAAATAAAATTATTCCTTGATGTAGGGAAAATCAGCTTTATGCAAATGTAAATCAGAGAGCCTCACCACCAGCCATATATGCATGTAGTATAGGCTTATTCATTCATTGCTCTTATGTGTTACATTGCCAGATATTCCATGTGTCGACCCGTTTTCGGGCTGCAACTTTCACGTTGCAGACTTTTCAGACGACGAGTAAGGTGTTAGGTCGTGGTTCTATACTCAGTGATGCCGTTGGAGTTGATGGACTCGCTTATCTTCCAAGCCTTCCGCTGTTATTATTAGATGGCCTTAAGCCATATTATTGTATTCAGTTCCCTTGTGGACAACGATGTAATAAGTGTGTGATTGCTACTCTGCTATAAATCCTTCGAAGTACTGTGTGGTGTCAGCATTACTGATCCAGGGATGACACTGAGCACAGAGACTTGATCCATTTGGGTCTGGTCGCCACACACTATTTCTGTTATTTCGAACTGACCATTGTTTTTAATTCGTACTGATCAATGTTTTTAATTCAAACCAGTTTGTTCATTCTTGCACGCACATCAAACTGTCATGTATACCTTTTTTGATGAAGTAGCAATCATATCATCATAGACAGGAAATTTTCCACATATAATACTTGTACAAGAATGACATATACACAACACTGACAACACATTTTCATACATGAATGACATAAAACGCGAGAGCAGCGATTCGGTGCTCGAGCTCAGCTGAGCCCGAAATCGCTGGCGTCCACCCCTCGCTTGGGATTCGAGTAATTCGCTCTAAGCAGCCTGACAGGAGGCGCTAGAAAAAGGACGACGGGCTGTACCGTATGGAACAGTCGTGGTCATGGGCCCAAATCGTATCGCGCGTGCAGGCCACGAGCGCTGCTGGGCGTCTTGGTCCGTGGCCCGAGATAGTTGTGGTCAATTCTCGAGCACCGAGGCCCCATCCAAACACATATGCGCATGCCCACTCCCATTCCCCGCACCGCCCCAGCCCCGGACAACCCTACCAAAATCCGTTCATTAGCTGCGGCGGACGCTGCCTCTCGCCGCGATTTAACTAATGGAAGACGGTGGTCGAGAGTTTTTGCCGGATGTCGCCGACAGTAAGTGCATCCTTCCTCGATTTAGATCTGAGATTCCATAGATTTGTTTCTATAAGCTGTAAGACTAGGGGCTGACTCCACGCCCGTCTGTTCTCAGAGGTTCCCACTCCGGGAGCAGTTCGCCGCCAGACACCTGATCCAGTCCCTCTCGCTGTGTCTGCGACGGGCGGCCAACCTCGCTGCGCCGACACCCGTGATCGGTAAGACTTGAGGGGAACCAAAGGTGTTTGTGGTGTGGTGCTTTGGAGTTGGCCTGGTCAAGACTTTGGCTGGTTAATCGGATCCGGACGGCAAGCAGCAGCATGTTGTTCTTCCTCATCCTCCTCCTTCCACCTGTTCGACGATATCTTCTCATCTCGCACCCACGCAAGAACAGAGCGAAGCGCCTCCGTCCATGTAAGGCCTCGAGTTCTTCTTCAAGAGGTCGATTGAATGGAATAATGCTTGTACTGTCCAGATTAAATATGGCAAGGCATTCAACACCCTTCCCGTGGAGTCATTATCTTTTATTTACCTTTTGCTAGATCCAGGGTAGCTGATGCCTGATGGTTGGAACCCTGCATTTGTAGGTTGCCGAGGAGGGGTGATATTGGTAACATGTTTGCTGTTGGAGTTTTAGCCGAATGGCATCCTCGAGATTCAGAAGATGCTGGTGAGCAAGTTGTTCAGCTGGTCGTGGGGGATGGAAGCTACTCAGGGGGCACAACAGAGACAAAAAAGCTGGATGATCTGTACTCTAGGGAGACTGAGATTGTGGCTGATTCGGATGTGCTGCAGCATTCAGATACTATGCTGGAAGAGGGGGGTGAGGAACGTTGGCCTTGGAAAGTACTCCCTCCGTTCCAAATTACTCGTCGTGGTTTTAGTTCAAATTTGAACTAAAACCACGACGGTAATAATTCGAACGGAGGAGTACAACGGTGGCTCTTGGACGAAAATGTATTGTTGTGACTAGGCTAATCTGTTTAATGGTTTCACAATCTTTACATGTGAAAAATGAACTCACGCTCTTGTGCAGAAATCAATTCCATGAACTTGATATATGATATACATCGTTACTTCTGGCCTATGTAGTTGTTTTTAGATGAAGAATTCGATTTTAATTGGCTTTAATTGTTCTTGCCATGCTTTTTGTCGCGCCTGATCTGGATATGCAGTGTTAGTGTATCAATCAAATTTTAGTCTGATGTTGTATTAGTTAGTTAATTTAGGGATAGTAAATATAGAAATATTGGTCTAAATGGGTGGCACAATTTAAATTTAATGTGTCGCAACAAAACATTTTTCCTGGGCGCTTGATTTATACTCTTTCATTATGCAGGGTAATGGTTGTCAAAAATCATGATGAAAGAGACAGGGACTCAAACAGAGTTTCAACAGTAGAGCCCTCTCTGTGGGCGTATGCTGCAAGAAGTCGGGGGCTGTCGTTAATCCAGCCACCGGAACGAGTTTAAATTCCCTTGAGGAGGCTTATGATTTCTACAAGTCTTACTCATGGGAAAGTGGATTTGGTGTTTGATACGCAAGAGCAGACTTAATGTTCAGAGGGAGAAGTGCATGCATGAAATTGTGTACGGCTGTGTGGTACGTCAGTTGTTAGTTTTCTGAATTTTGTTTCGGCACATATCCTTTTTTTTCCGGTCCTTGTGCTTTTTTTATAAATAATTCAGAATGTTGACGCTCATGTGCTTGCTTGTATGATGTTAAGGGCAATCAGTTAAGGGATAACAGTCGATCATCACGTTGCGGCTGCACGGCGATGATAAGGCTACTCCGGTTAGATGACAACAGGTATTATGTGGCCAAGCACAGGATAGATCACAATCACCGAGTGACAGTTATTTGACTGGGCTTGGAAGGAAATTTGCGAGGAGCCTGGCTCTGCTTAACTTGTTTTAGACGGGACATCATATGTGGTTGACCATAAAATTGCTCACGGTGTACGGCTCCTAGTTTTTGTGAGCCAAAAAAAGCAAGTGGAGAGGTCTCGTGTGACCATGGCATCCCTGTCAAGCTTGCGCGCTTCTGATGCAAGTCTATTCCTCTGATTTTTGTTGTTTCATTATTCTTTATATTGTGTTAGAAATGATGCTCTGTTTTTAACATATTTCTAGTGGTGTGGTGTAGGGTGGTGTACGAGGTGATAGTAAGAGACGAAGGACTGGAATTTGAGTGTGAGTGCGGACAATTTGAGCACACAGGGTTGTTATGCTGCCATTTACTAAGGGTAAATCCGCTACTAGATTTCATACTCTGCCACTGTGCGTATTTTCAGATAGGGGATCTGAGTTGCCTGCCAATTGTCGATCTTGTCCAGGTGATGGATGTTCTCCACTTGGAGGAGGTTCCGGCAAAACACATCGTGAAGGATGGACCAAAGATGCAAGCAACATAGTGCCCGCAAGACCTCGCTCATTACCGAAAAACCAGTCGGTAAATCTGTCATTCACATGTAGGTATTCTACTCAGATATGCAAGAAATAGATGTCGTCGCCTGGGTGACACAAGTGCATAAGCGTTTGAGCATATGTAAGCTGGTCTGAAGTCGTTGATGGTGAGTGGGGGAGCATTTGCAGAGAAAAGGGACGGTTTGGGTTTTGAGGACCATTTGGCAAATCTGCCACTAGGAAAGCTTCCTGGCAATGGAGGGGTTGCATTTTTATGGAATGGCGCGGCAGAGCATGAAGACAGTGGGTGCCTCTCGGCGAATGTGAATGGACTTCAAGGACTAGCTGCTCCAGAGAAGCAGAGGGGTATCAGCAGGCCGACTAATAGCAGGGGGAAGGCACTGTATGAGGGGCATTGTATGAGGGGCTGAGCAACCAGACGAGGTTTTGTGGCATTTGTCATCGAAAAGGGGGCACAAGCGAACGACCTACCTTGATTGAGGGGATGCCCTAAAGCAACCGCGTAAGTCGGGGAAGTTCAAGAACTGCTGTACGTAGGGGCACCACCGGAACACGTGCACCCGGCTGCTGGGTGGTTCTTGAAACAATAAAACGTGATAGTTAAATTTTCCAGTTTTCATTCTTGCTCGTTAAGGGTTTTCCGGTGTGTTCTGGTGAGCAATGCTGCACACTTGTTCCTCTATTACTAGAGTTGAGGCCTCATGTATCGTTGAATAGACTGTACAGCTGTTATACAGACCACAATACAACACCGGTCACGCATCCACATGCCAGCTGATGGTTGTGATTTCAGGATCAGCTGAGCCTGAGCTCAGAAACAAATATTCGATAAAACGCTCCCTACTGTCTAGATTGATGTGGAATTTGATGCACCATAGTGTACACTAGCGGTTGGGGCGCGCCATGGCGCGCCTCTTGAAAGAAAGTTTGGGTGTTGCCAGCTTGTAGGCGCCCTTTTCATTGCTTCTACTGCTCCTTACATGTATGTGAACATTAGCATATTTTAGTACGGCTGATTGATTATAGTCAATGATAAAGACATCAATTCAGATATGATACTAAAATGATAATTGGACTGCTAATTATATCAGATTCAGTAATACAGAAATAAAGCAAAAGATATTTATTACAAGTAGAGGAACATCTATTCAGTGCATAACCATGAACAACTGGTAGTATAGTTTCTATAACACAGAATTGATCTTACAAAAAGAGAACAAATAGTACATCAAAAGTGGATGCCCGGACAACTAGTAGCATATAACACAAAATTAATCATGTTGGCTACACTTGACTTCTTACCAAGGTGAGAAAATAACACATCAAAAGCAGATGCCCGAATGACATTGTCCATTTCTGGCAGGTTGAAAAGCTCGATTAGCATGGGGTGGGTGTTGTCATGGCATGGGGTGGGTGTTGTCATGGCGACAGTATCATTGGTTGCATGGCGTCCTTTGGACATCCGACTCGGGGGAGTACTTCTCATTTTTTTTGGATATAGTAAAAATGTTACACGTAACCACAAGCAGCGGTGCCAGGTGGTACACGCCCCTTCCACTTTCCTATTTCTACTTTGTACGAGGCTGAAAGTACATCACTGCAAGTTTTTGACTTGAACAATAAAACATGTGCATATCAACCGACGGGGACTTACATGAGCGATAGCATACATTATACTGGTTCAAAAGCAACGGCCAGGTCCACATCACGCCAGGATTGGGCTGGCTACCACGTGATGTTGCTGAATGAGATGAGCCGACCGAATCCGTTCATGCGTGATGGCCTTCTGCCTGCCGGGAAGCTCATGGTGTAGGTTTTCTTCTTACCCACCTTGGTGATGGTCAGTGTTGATCGGCATGCTGCCCGCCATGGCAGTGGCCGTCACATTATTCCTTCCACTGCTGCATAAATGAGTTTATTCTGCTGGTTTGGTGCAAATTGAACCTAATGACTGGTAACAACCAAATCTATAAACTATAGTGGATAAATATCATACGCTGAAATGAAGTCGATACAAAGTATAAATATTTTAGACAGTAATGCCTGCAAAAAGTTAACAAAACAGAAGTGTGTGATAGCTCTAATTTCCACTATAAAAGGGATATCCACATGCACATGTCAGACTCTGTAAAATGTGCATACTTGTGTTAGATCGTCCATGTGGTATTCCTCTAAGCAAGCTATTTTCTTTGAACTTCTCCAGTCCCACAATAGAACCTAAAATCAAGCAACTCGAGTGGGACTTGACCTGAATAACATCATGAAAGCTCATCTTTTTTGCTATAACAGATGACATATGAACTAAAACCACAAATTCTGATAGAAAAGATATTTTAAGGGAAACCTGAACTATGTTGGCAATTATTAAGGAAATCAGATGTGTAGGATAATTCATAGCCAGTTTGCAGCCCTACCATAGCTGAGAGATGCAACTCGCCTGAGCGTACATCCCTTGCTTTACCAGAAGTCTGGTGTATACCACACATAGAGATGAGTTGGCAGAAAGTTCATCCACATGTTAATTAACACCTAACCAATAAAAATGCAAAATTTGAAGTATGTTTTGCCGTCCTCCTTTTAGCCTCGCTTGTTAAATACTTCTCCCTAATAAAGTTCACATTTTAACCAACACCTAGCCTACCAAATACAGCTAATAATGATCAAATCGAGATGGTAGCAAATATTCTATCGGGTTACCACAAATGTTAGAGAAATAAAATTCATGCAATGAAGGATGACATATTCTGTTGATAGTTTGAGCTATCCAATATTTCTTAGCATTCTGTTTTGAGATTTCAAAAGAAATACATAGAAATGAATCAAAGAAAAGGATTGATCATAATATCTCCAAATTTCTACAAACTGTCGCTTTTACTTACCTTTTACCACCACTGATTGGGGATGCATTGCCACTAAGATTGATTACTTCAGGAAGGGTCATAACATGGCACCTATATTTGCTCAGAAGAGGACAGTGCATCATTTCTCTAATCAGTGCCCCATTTGTGAGAGATTTGATCATGGTCATGCCCTGTTAAACGTGTATGGCATAAGCGGAGCATATAGGGCGTGAAATCAATTAAACCCAAAAGGTTCTTGTAGTATTCAGATAAATAAAATCAGTGCAAGGAGAGAAACTTAGATCATACTGGGTTTACCCCAAATCTTATTGTAAATCCTACTCTTGATGCAACCGTCTGTTCAACATACTGAGATGGGTTGAAAAAGGAAGTGATCTTAAATACATAGGGATCTGCAGATGTAGTCTAAGAAAGAACATTTAAGAAAATTAGTAGACCAAAGCAGTAAAATTTCATTCAGGTACCATCCTCTAAGCAGTACACATCTGGTTCTATCAACTGACTTCTCTGTAATAGGATGCCAGAAATCACTAACGAACTACATGAATTAGTTTTCAGCAGAATGTATTTCAATGTTGGATTCTCACAAGTAGTTAAGATACATAATTTTGCACGATATAACCTCCTGTTACACACTTTTGGGCACCGCGCCACATCGCGACCCTGTCACAAACAGCTAGACATCAAAAGGGCATCTGGATAAACCTACATGGCTGAGAAAGTCCAAGGTTATCTTTTAGGAGTTATTTCTCCCTAATAAATAAAATTTATCAGACCCATACACACACACTGCTGCTGCTAGCAAGACGCTGCCAAGAGGTAGACTGTGATAAGAGAACATCCAGAAGTCATAATACAGAAACTTGCTCTAGATAATTAGCTAAGAGCCTTGCTGTATGCTAGGGGTGTAGCCAAAGAATAATCTGGTGCATGGTTGCATGCTCTTATAGGATGGTAAAAGAGAGACCTAGTATTACATAGCATCTAGAGAAGGATGCAAAACTTTGATGAACATTTAAACAGTTGTTACCTGCACAGCCAGTCGTCTTGGCTAGTTCACCACATCAACTGCACAAGGCCAATAGGAGAGCTTCCATCGGAACAAAAAACTGATATCCTGTATTCATCTTTGCATTGTGAGCTTTATTCCTCTCAATAAAAGACACAAAATTCTGTATTTGTTTTTTGAAATTGAGGAAGTCCAACTTGACACCCTCATTCACATCACTTTTCTGCAACAGCAAGAAATTCAACTGATTGATTTCTTTGCATCTGCTTTGAATTTGTATTCATTAGCTTTGGCTGCAGGTTCAAGTTGATAGGTTCGAAGTTGGGGATCAAATTTCTCAGCTGGATTACAACCTCCTGGGGTATGCACTGTCAAAAGATTCACTTTGGTTAGAGTGAGATATACACTTCGCCGTTGGTGGGCATTGAGTTGCACGTCATTTTGCTAGATTGCATGTGTACCAATGGGCATTAAAATCAAACAATAACCATAAGAGATTCACCTATAGTAATATACAATCAGCACAACAACGTGTAACAGCAGCATTGCAAAACACAGCAAGGGAGTTCAGTAATACCCCAACTGAACTACAGATTAAATCAATGAAGAAATAAATAGCACACTCAAAATAGTGCACCATAAGAGATTCACTTGCAGGAATATGCAAGAATCAGCACAACATAATAAATATGTAAAAGCACTAAGAAAATATCCCTAAACTGAACTGAGAGAGTGAGCGAGCGACAGCATACAACACTAAGCTATGGATAGATGTTTATGGTTTCAGCATATCTTGCTGTTTGCACTCACAAAGATCAAACAGAAATACAGGCAGCATCCGGATGGGGGGTATTGAATCAGTGGTCTAACCATGATGTCCCTAACGTGGCTCCAATAGCAGTGTTGCCTTCACTCCACGCAGTCCTCGTATCCGTACATCTCGAGGGGCAGTGGATCCAAGGGAAGTGGAGGCAGAGGAGCATACCTGGCCACAGCAGATCCCAAACCGGTGCTCCCCCTGGATCGAATGGCCCTGCTACACGGAGGCCGGAAACAAGGCGATCTGGTCCTCTCCACCGCCTGGCTTCCCAGCGCCGCAAGAGTCGCGTCAGCTACCGCCACTGCATCTGGTCCGCCGTGCCCACGCCTTCCTCGAGCGCGATGGTGGCGATGTTGGTAGCGCTGGCGTCGGGCTCGCCACCGATCTTGCCGTGCGTGGCAACGATGATCCCCACATCGTCCTTCACCTCGTACCACAATGATTGATCAACCCAGAGAAGGAGATAGGCAGTCAAAGAGGAGGGGGCGGCGCAGGGCTGGTATATGGCTAGGAGAGAGGAGCGGGGAGGGGGAGGCGCGGCGGCGGCGGTGGCGGCGGGACGCGAGAAAGCGATGCGGTTGCGTGCGAGATTGAGGCTTGCTTCGTGCGTTTTTTTTAGACATGCTTCGTGAGTAAGGAAAAGCACAGGGAGGAGCGTTTGACTGTACGCGAGCCAGTCACAAGAGCGAGGCGAGTGTTGTAAATAACCTGCGACAGTAAAACCTGAGGATGTGGCACGCGCGAGCGTTCGCCCCTTCTGCACACGTTAATGTTTTGGATGACGCGGCTTCCCTACTCTTCAGATTGGGTAGATCTTCAGTTCCATAACACCATCGACGCAGCACACGGAGGCAGACACATTTGGTCACCTGGAAGGCAGAGCACGAGCAGCCGTGCAAGGTGGAGCTCGGGAGACCGCCGCGCCCGGCGGACTGTTGGACGGCGCGCCGTGGGGGGCGGTGTAGTGGTGCGTCGCGGGTGCCGGCAAGTGCGGCTGCATGTGGCTTCTAAAGTCTGACCTACCTGCAATAATTAACAATGTATTATTCCTGCACTCATGTATCCACAGTCATATTCTCACGAATTACTGGAGTTCGGCTGCTCCCTTACATAGCAAGACTGCTACCATTACTTCAGATTACATGTTGTATACATGTACCCTACACTAACATAGAAGAGATTAAACATTGTCACTTTGATGTAATATTTTTGGTTCTCTGTACTGACATCAAGAAAGAGCACACAAAGATATGATCCAGAATACATTTTACGATAGCCAACAGATAAAGACATGAGTTTTCATGAATAAAATGTTTACTGTCGCCATGGGCAACTAATATTTTCGCAACAATATGATGGATGAGCAGCAATATAGGGCAAGACATTTGAAGGATTGCCCACGTTAAAATAAGAAATTGTATTGAACTTAAAATATGATTTGCACTGAACTAAAACTAGAATTTGAATTGAACTAAAATAGATCTTTGTTTAGTCATTTAAGCAAGCACCTAACGGTGAATAAAAGTGACTATGACATTTAGAAATAGACACAATGGTATATAAAAAATTCATGCAAGAATGAGAACTACGACTATGACATTTTAGCAACAAACAAATGACTAGGGTAGAAAATGTTCGAACTGAAACACTTGAACTTGCAGCACATGTGGATAGCACACACTAGAACATTGTGTTTTGTGCACCCGCTCGAACTGAAACAATTACTTGCAGCACATATGAATGTGGACATGGAGGCAGGGGATCCTGTGGGTGGCAACAAAACCTCAGCGTCACCACAACAATTCAGAGATAAGGCAGCATCATGAACTAATAGAGCTAGAGAGGTTTCAGAGGAGCAGCAACATCATGCAAGAGAGAGAAAGCAGAGGAGAGCAGCAACCGTGCACATGTTGAAGGAGTACAGGAAGCCCGTGAGCCACACTGGCAGCCGGGGGCGGAGGCCTACTAGGGGCACTGGCAACATGCACATGTTGGACCTTTTACATTCTTCTTTCATATTTGAACCACTGAGTTTTTGCACAGTCAACTTATATATTGCTAAATAAACAAGAACTTGTTGCGGTTTACTTTTCAAACTTGCCTAGAATTAATACTTGAAATCCAGTCCCCAATTCAAGTATCATGCTGAGAATCTGTAAACAGAAAAAATGCAGAGTTTAGAAACAAAAAGGTTAAAACAAACGTTGAAACAGCAGGCAAACTCTGAAGTAAATAGCATCAGTGATCTAACTGAAGCACCATGTTGAACTGATATTTTTTTGTCAATGAACTTTTGTAATATACGTAGTAGAACGGATTGATGCTATTTATTCTTTGTTTTTAAGGCATTTTCAGTACCTTTTCTTCAGCTAGCTACTACATTGAGCATGCAACGTGAACTTGTGATAAGCAAGCACAAGATCATGTAGACAAGAAACGAAATTGTTGTGACTTTTTCATGTACAGGCATACAGGAAATCATAAAAAGCACGGCGGTCTACCTATGATATGATGTCGTTGGTTCGTTGTCCTTGCCATCAGTGGCAATGCTCCTGAACTTGGCTTAGACTGGTAGTAGAACTTACCGGCCCTCCACACTTGCACTGAAGACATTTAAACGAACACAAAATGAACCTCCTAGCATTTATTCTGTGAACTTTTCTCAAGGTACACATGTTTCCCTATATTTGCAAGTTGATTTTCTTCTTTCTTTTCTCAGATAACTTACACATATATATCTTATTTACAAAATTATATAAACGACACCACACATGTGTACTGGTTTATTTAAACATCCCATAAGTATAAAATCCGTATAATTAGAATAAAAGTGCTTTTTAGGAGTACTTAGGGAGTGAATACAAGCTTATTTAGAACATGCTATCAAGAATTCAGCAAGGGGAATGGATGTTCTTCAAGAGATTCAGGGGAGAGAGCGAGGGGAAACCTTGGCGGCAGCAATATGAGGTTATTCGACTAATATGACAGTGGGCTTGACCTCATCAGAGCATAGGAAGCAGGCCAACAAACTTACCACGACCATGTCGGCATAGGCGATCAGATATTGGCAGGGAGATGTAGGCCTTAGCAGCTTGAGACGTCTGGACCTGCAAAAAAATGGTGAATGGACTGCTAACCTAGGCACATGAACGCATTGGTTTACCAGTTAATACATCCGTCTCATTATTCAGTTTTACCACATAATTCAAACAAACTAGAAGTGAAGCTTAGTTGCGAGCACTTGAATACGAGGAAGTCCAACTCTGATGCAATCATAAGGTCCACTAGAGCTTCAGAAAAATGTAATCGTCCAAGAGTTCTAGTACTGAGCATGTATAACACTGAATTTGTTTCTTCAAACTTACCAGTTTTCAGGGTCAGAACTTATTTCTGCATTTTGCCTGTCCTAATGAGGGCTTGCAGATGTCAGCTTGGAAAACATACCCTCCTTTTAGCATTCCCTTCATTGTTTATGGAAGAACGCCAAGAGTGATTGAATGCCAAGCCACATCATAACAACCAGAGAAGTATTCGAGTGACAGAATGAATAAGTACAGAGATTAAGACAGAGATCAACTTTTGTAGTTATAACCAAACTAGTGAGCGTAAAATAAATCCTTGCTCATGATGTTTTTTTCAAACCCTCCCGATGCTCATTTTGGATCATTTTTTCCTAAACTCCCAGATTCCAGAACTACCGGGTGTTCTGATTTTTTATGAACTTTTTTGTTATATCTTATTCAAAACTTAAACCAATATATACAATACGCACATGTACTACACAAGAATGTGCATCTGTACTGTCCATAACAACGAGTTAACCAAAAGAAAACTAATTTATGAAGGAAGCAGTTCTTGAACTTTGGTTTAAGCTTTATTTGTTGAGATTTTCAAACTTCTACAGTGGTTATACCTGCAGTTGTGGGACACACTTTCTATTCAGTTGAGAGCGTCCGATATTTTTGCAGAATATGCTACATGAAAAGGGGAAGGGGGAAGGCCAGACTTCGTCATTGCGTCGTTGAACGACCTCGGGTGTCGGCAGTGAACGTACTGTGGTGCCGGCGGTGAACGGCCTGAGCGCTACGGTGGCGCGAGGGTGGCTAGGGACATAGCAGGGAGGGTAGGATGGTGGCGAGGTTGTGCGAGGTGGGGAGGCGGCAGTGCGGGATAGAGGGATGCCGCCGGAGTTGAGGAGTAGGAATTGTTCAACAATACTATTGATCTAATTTGCATGTGCACAGTACCATCAACGTTGAACTTGTTGAGTTCTGGTTTTTGAACCTTTCCAATAGTAATTTGTATATGTACATGTACTTTTTTTTGCACCTCAACCATTGACATGCAAAAATGATTTTATTTACAGAAGTGTTGTATATAAGCATCACAAATCATATGAATCTTTTCTACCAAATGGATCATACAAGATATTAACCAAAAATCACACACAATAAGAAATCGCAAGTACCTAAGTTAGTAATTCAACATAAAGGGCTGACCTTGTGAACAAACTGTCATTCATATTTTTTGCTCACTTCTTTGTCCCTGCCTCAAGCGAAACCTGATTTTACATTAGCTACAAACGAACATGAACACATCAAAACTAGTAGGCGAGTGCAAAGAGACATTTTAGCAAACACATGGCATGCACTCAGAAAAACCTTATGTAATGAAGAACAAAGAGGAGGGACGATGGGCAGTGACGTGTGCACCAGCTAAGGCAGGGGACGCATACGGGAGCCCAAGGTGCAGCCGGAAGGTGGCTCTACACAGTCGGCCTGGGAGCTGCGACGGTGAATGGCCTGGGGCGGCCGGGTTGGACTGCTGGTCGCAGCGGCGGCGAACCCAACGCTCAGGCCACACCGGGATGAGAGGCAACCAGAAGGAGGTGGAGGGGCGTGTCCACGGTGGAGAGATTGAACGGCCTGTGGTTGGAGCGTTGAACTGCCTATACAGGGAGAATCGATTTTAACCCCCCAGCTCATGCAAGCGCTTTGATCTTAAGCCCTCTGCTCGCTTGCCTTTCTCTCAACCCCCAGCTTCTGTCTACTTGTTGCTGGTACCCCTTTGGCATTGTTAACAACTTTGTTAGTATATAACTAACATATAGACATAGGAATAGGCAAAAGTACCCCTCTGTTTGAAAGGCACATCTCTGTACCTTGTCCGAATTTTCAAACATGCTCCAAAAAATATTTTGGTCAAAAAAGAAATGACATGATTTTCTAAAGCTGTGTGCTATGTTTCAGAAAAAAATTTGACATGATTTTGCTGTAATCAATAGGCTTCCACACAAACAGACTGAAGATAATATAGGGTCACAATGATTCAATGATAGCATAGAGAATAATTCAGCCATGTTCTACAGGACTTCATGACAGCAAAATAAGTGAGTCTTTACCTCATATACATAGGAAATAAAAGTGAGTCTCTACCTCACTTACAGACCAAATAAAAGTGAGTTTGCATCTCACATACAGAACAATAAAAGTGAGTCTCCACTAACAGCCAAGTTCATCACAGCCACAAACAAGCTCACAGGTCGCTTAATTTCTTCCTCTTAGGTGTCATTTTCTTCTTCTTTCCTTTTGCTGGAGGTTTTGGTGGTGGGGTAGCAGCTTGGCTCCTTGTGACAGGTCCAGGACTAGCTTGAGCTGTAGCTTGGCTTCTTGTGACAGCTCCAGGACTGCTACAAGTGGCATCATCTTGCTCTTGGTTGGTGTAGATGGAACTGCATTGCTAACGGAAACATCAAACCATGGAGATGGATTCTTTTTCCCCCTACTTTTCCTACAAAAAGAAGCAATTAGAACTATTTTAATATAAAAGAACCATGGTATTATAAATAGAAAACAACAACAAGTACTACTATGTACCTTTTCTTTGTTCCATTTTGAGGACAACCAGCTTCTCTATGTCCTATCTCCCCACATTTTTTGCATTTGTTCAAGGATCCTTTCCTTGATCCACCTTCCCACCAACTCTTTATCCTCTGTTTTCTTGTTCTTCCAGCACCTTTCTTCTTGCCTATTGGAATTGGTGGACGCAACACAAAGCCTGTGTCCACGTGTGGCCATTGATTCTTGTCCGTAAGGGGTTCAATTACACCTTCATATGCTGCCCTAAATCTGCTAACTGAGTAGTACTCATGTACATAGTCCTCCATGTTAACAAAGTTGCGAGCTTGCAAGACATTTATGAAGGCTAGTGCATGGTTGCGAGCTTGTATGATGTTACCTTTTCAGATCCATCACACCCCTTAGTCAATCCAGCCCCTCCCACTCAAATCCCATGCAAATCACACACAAAACCTAGGGTTCCACGATTTAGAAACTGTACCGGAAGAAGAAGAGCACAAAATCTGAAAAATACAAGCGGGAAGAGGTTGCCTTACCTTGGGCCAGCGATGGGAGGCGGCGGATGGGGGAACGCGCGACGGCGGCGCAGCTGACTCTGGCGATCGCGGCTGGTGGCTAGGTCAAGTCGGGAGGAGTCCCGTCGGGGAGGGAAGATAGAATGAAGAATGGGCCAGGCCTCGGGCCTTTGTCTCGTGCGTTTGAGGAAAACTGGACGAGGGCAGATTTGGCATTTCCAAATTTGTTAAGTCCAGATTCTTTCCTTATGCGCTAAATGAATAGATAACAATATTGGAGGGCAAGCGAGCCAAAATTAGGCGCGCCGGGGCTTGAGAGAAAGGCAAACGAATGAGGGCTTAAGATCAAAGGCACGCGAGCTGGGGGGGTTAAAATCGACTCTCCCGCCTATACATGGTGGTAGAGTGGTAGCAGCGCATGAATATGGTGCGGGGCGATAGCCGTAGTGCCGGTTATGTTGCGGGGCGGTGGCGGGATCTGGGAAGGAAGTGGCGTCCGGCGGGGCGGGGAAAGGAGGTGGCGACCGTCGGCGCTGGGAGGAGGCGGCCTCCCGCACTGTGGGAGGAGGTGGCGGGGGAAGGAGGAGGGTGACGCGCGGTGGAGGGAGGCGGTCAGCGTGAGGGAAGGATGGGGCGGCGCGCGGGTCAGGGAGGTGGCCGACACGGGGAAGGAGAGGGGAGGCGCGTGGTGGAGGGATGCCGCCGGCGCGGTGGAAGGAGGCGGCGATGGTGGTCACAATGGAGGGCCGTGGGCGCGGGAGGTAAGGGAAGGGCTGGCACTGGGTGCCTATTTTGTTTTTCTTGAGTGGTACCGGTTCGGACTGTTGGGCTCAATTTGCAAATTTGCCCATCGCTTTTTACATAACAGAATAGTCATGTTCTATATATATATAGTTCCTAGTCTAACCAGAATAGTTGCTAGTCTAACCTATGTTTCCAATCTAATCAATATACTCAACATCCTCCCGCAGTCACAACCGTAGCGATGCAGACGGTGAAACTAGAGAATAATCCGAAGGCAAGCCGATGGACACCCCCCACAGTCGTAACGGTCGACGCATCACGGAAAGCGTGGCTGGAGTGGAAACCGACGAGGTTGCTCAAGCAAGGCGATAGCCCTTTGTGCCGTTTGTCGAAGTAGCCGAGAGCGTGTGTGGTGGAGCCGTGGTCGAGGTAGCCGTGTGAAGAATGTCGGGGTCGATGTCGAGTCGTGGTGGCCGGTGTTGAGGAAGTCGTCATGGAGCCGCGGGCGCAAGGAGGCGCCGTGTTAGTCATGGGCGCAGTAGTGTCGAAGTAGTGTTGCGCCGAGTAGAGGACGGTGTTGACGAGGCGTCGCGCCGGGTTTGCCAAGCCCGGGGACACATCGTGGACGAAGGCACACATCGGTGTTGCCAGCACCGGGCATGCGTAGACCGACGAAGACGAAGTTCACGAAGCGCCGCGCCAGGCTTGGCAGGCCTGGGGACACGTCGTGGACGAAGGCACGCATCGGTGTTGCCAGCACCAGGCATGCATAGACGATGGACCTGCACGAGCTGTACGCCATGTCGAAGAAGCCGGAGAGGACAGCAGAGAAGGACTCGACAACGGTCGCGGCGCCAATCAGCGCGGGGCCGAGGTCGCTCGCGGTTGTCAGAGTAGACGAAGTGGTCGGGGTAGATGACGGCAACGCTGGCGAAGGGCTGGTGCTGGACAAAGACGAAGGGGGTGGACGAGCGGCTACGGCGGCTACAGGGTAGCGGCAGTGGCGGCCGAAGAAGAGCGGCAACGGCGGCCTGACGGCGGCAGCGGCTAGGTTAGGAGCGCGAAGGCGATGCTCGAAGGAGGCGAAGAACCCGACAGCACGACGAAGACCGACGCGGATGGTGGCGTTCCCGCGCCAAGGGAGACGGCGCGACGCATACCACGAGAAGTCGACGCGCGGGGACGGCAAAGTGGACCACGGGCCGCAGCGCTATGGCCCTGAAGGGGCGATGCAGCGGCGGCAGGCGGGTCGGGTGACGGCAGGGACCACGGGCCGCGACGCGACGGCCCGAAGGGGAGGCACAGCAACAAAACACGGGTCGGTGCAACCGCGGGAATGACTCTGGACGATGGTGTGGACCGCGTGCCACGCTCGCTACGGCTCGACGGGGCGACGCAGCGATGGCGCGAGGGTCGGTGTAGCCATGGGACGGCCTGGAGCGGCCGGCCTCGGGGCCGCGGCACTACGGCCCAAAGGGACGACGCAGCAGTGACGCGGGTCGGCGCAGCCGGGAGAAGAACCACGGGACGGCGGCGCTGCAGCCCGATGGGGCGACGCGGCAGCAACCCATTGCTCGATCGGTGTAGGAGTTCATACTGAATGCCGCTCTTCAAACGATCCAGTTGACTTACACGCATATGATTGATCAGACCGAACGTGGCAAGCCAGACCAAGAAGACGTGGACGAGCTCAACGAGGTACCGGAGACAGTGCATCGCGCGGCTGGACAAGAGTCTTTCTTTTGCATGGACACGAGCAGGTATGCAAGCACACCCACACGGGACGTGGAAGTAGCCAACTCCTGCACGCCGTGACGTGTTGTGCAACAACAGGCGCGTAGACAGCCACACGGCCACGCACGACGCGAGCGGCCGCCACGGCTTGTGCGCAGCCCAACCGGCCTCGGATGTTGACGCGAGCGGCCGCCACGGCTTGTGCGCAGCCCAACCGGCCTCGGATGTTGACGCGTCGTTCTCGGTGGATGATGAAGATGTCGATGGAGTGATGGCAGCCGACGGAGAAAAATATGCAGACGGACGTGCGGAGCTCAAGCGTCCCTGAGACACCGCATCTCGTGCCAGTTGAAGGCGGCCGGTGTTAGCGCCACAAGGTTGGAGTAGAGGCGCGGTGGTCGACGGCGGCGGTGGGCGACTCAAGCCGATCGTAGATCGAAAAACCAAAAAGAAATCCCGATCAAAACAACAGGTGACAAAGAAAATCCGAATCAACTGATCGGAAAAAAACTCTCTAGGGCAGCCGATTAACTGGACCGGCGGACGAACCCTAGGTACGGGTCGCGTGGCCCCCGGCGGCGGTCATGGAGGCTGACCGCCCCGGGGGCGGCGCGCGGGTGCAGAAGCGGTGGCGGCTTAGGGTTTAGAACCCGGAAACCGATACCAATGTTACAAGGAAGAGAGAGGGATTGGTGGAATAATTCGTTGTATTATTTGATCCTCGTGGGCATATATATATATATATATATATATATATATATAGACACACGCATAAACACTATTCTGATCACGGGATCAGAATAATATTCTGATGACAACATGAACTTTCCGAGTAACGCGCCTGACCTTCCCCGAGTACTAGGTTGAACTTCAGCTAAAAGGTGTCCAAATGGGGCTTCCGATATACCGTTGGAAAGCTATGGACACCAGTATCATGACCCAAGTTAATTTTTTGGCAAAATGTAAGCGGTTTAAGAGCAGTTTTGAAAACCGTTTTCTCTTCATACAAAAAACGTGAATCATATTTTGATCGCATTTCTAAACCATTTATCAAAATGAGGTAAATAATATGGCATCGGAAAGCTGCTGCAAAACCGCTCCTTCGACATGTTGAAAGTTTTCTCTAACTACTTATGGATATAAAGTAATTTGGAATATCGTAAAATTTTGCAAACCGAACAACCGAGTTCGTATTTTCAATGTAATTTTTAAACGGCTAATCTAATTGAGGCAAATGATATGGCGTTGGAAAGCTTATGAAAATGCGCTACTTTTTCATGTTGAAAGTTGTTCCTAATTTTGAACGGTTTAAAAGTGATTTATAAAACGGTACAAGTTGCACCGAGTTCGTATTTTCGAGCTAATGTTTTAACCGTAAGTCCGAATACAACAAATGATATGGCATTGGAAAGCCTGAGGAAATGCGAAACTGTTTTGTATATATTGTTTCTCTAAATTCCTTACCGTTTTAAGTGAATTTTAAAAATGGATAAAAATGTATTTTTGTCGTAATTTCTATAAACTTTATCGGAATGGGGCAAATAATATACCGCTGAAAAGCTAAGGAAAATGCGAAAAAATTTCATGTTGATGGTTTTCTCTGATTCCTGGCCGTTTTCAAGTAATTTCAGAAACAGCGAGATCATGCGTTCTGCCTTTATCGCGAAACAGATTCTTCGAAAATGCACCGCGTGAAGAACCTGAACTTCTTGGCATGTCTACCTGAACTTCACTCTGTTTTCACGTGTTTTTTTGCTCGTAGATCTCCATCCACTGCTCGTAGCTCTCCATCCATTCACCGGAATTGAGCACGTGATATACCGATGGAAAGCTGCTGTAAACACGCAACTTTCCCGTGTTGATTATTTTTTCATACTCGCGACGATTTTAAAAGTTTTTCATCTGAAATTCATTCAGCGTAGTAGTTGCACTTCCTGTTGTTTTCATGTCGAACTTCTGTGACGTATTTTGTTTGTAATTTTCTCATCCATTCGTCAGTGTTACACAAATGATATTCCTTTTGTACACACGTCTCTCACAATAAATTTTTTAACTTTCTCCGACTGAGGACTTGAACTTACACAAATGATATTCCTACCGTTTTGAAGTAGCATTCATCGCGAACGAAAATGCACTGCGTGAAGTAGTTGAACTTCTGGGCATGTCTGTTTGAACTTCATTCTGTTTTTTACGTGCTGTTTTTTGACGTGCTGTTTTTTGCACTGCGTGAAGTAGTTGAACTTCTGGGGCATGTTTGTTTGAACTTCACTCTGTTATTAACATGTTGTTTTTTTCACTATGTGAAGTAGTTGAACTTCTGGGGCATGTCTGTTTGAACTTACTCTGTTTCACTTTATTGTATTTTTCTTATATGAAATACACGTGAACTTCCGGTTGTTATCACTTTGAACTTCTCTCTGGTTCGAGAGAATTATTTTAATACATAAAAAACAACATATTTTTTATGTATTTTTTACTATAAACTTTTTTCATTTTTATAATTTAAATTTTTTATTTTATTTTTGAAATCAAATTGCTCTCAAATAATACCTGAACTTCTTTGTGGATTGAGAGAATTATTTCAAAATGCAAAAAATAACAGTTTCTTTTTTGCGTTTTAGAATATGGAAATACAAGGTGAACCTTTCTCGCAAGAATTTTTTAACTTCCCCGGCCAGAGCACTTAAACTTTTTTCAACAAACCTTTTAAGCTTTTATTTTTCTATACTTTTATTCTCACCTGGAATGCATTCCTTGCAGTACTTGAACTTCTTTTTGTTTCACTTTGAACTTCTGTCACATTTTTGTGTATACGTTGAATTGCACGCAATTGAAGGTCAGGCGTTATTTTTTGCCATTTTAAAACATGTAATTAGAGATCAGACGTCCCGCAATATAAATTCTGAACCGTGCACGGAGGTGCACGTGAACTTCTGAGTTTTTTTTAGAAAACGGGAAAATCCATTATATATGAACTTATTTGAACTACTTCGTTTTTTAAATTTGAACTTCATGGATTCCTAATAAACATCGAAACTTCTCTATTATTTAAGTTTGAATCTCTTAGAAAATGGGGAAATTTTAAGCAAAATTTTTGAACTATACATTTTTTCTAATTTGGACTTGTTGGTTTATTCTGTAGTAGCATGAGAAACCCTAGTTTTTGTAATAATTTTTTGTGAACTACTCTCGTTCTTAAATTTGGACTTATTGATTTTATTTTTTATAAACCGGAAATATCCAGTTTTATAAGAAACATCGAACCTTTCCTTTTTTTCAATTTGAAATTCTAGTTTTTTTATTTAAAAAAACTCAAAATCAAATTTTTTTACTTAAGTTTTGCACTGCTTTGTTATTTTAGTTTCAAGTTCTGGGTTTTAGCAATAACAATAGCAAAAAACAATGTTGTTTTTTGTTTTTCTTTCAACATCTAAATGAACGATGGATGTCTCACATGTGAATTCCGAACCGTGCACGGAGGAGCACGTGAACTTCTTGCAACAGACCTTTTAAGCCTTTTGTTTTCTATTCTTATATTTTTATCTGAAACACATTCCGTGTAGTAGTTGAACTTCCCGTTGTTTTCATATTGAACTTCGGTCACGTATTTTTGTTCAACATCTCTCACAAGAATTTTTGAACTTTTCGGGCCGAGCACTTGAACTTCTAGCAACAAAACTTTTAGCCTTTGTTTTTTTTCATTCTTTTATTTCATCTTTATGCACACCATGTAGTACGTGAACTTCTCACAGTTATCATTGTGTATTTTTAGAAATGTGAAAATTGGTGTTTTTTAGAAACATCGAACTTCTTCGTTATTTCGAATTGAACTTAATGGTTTTATTCTTTAGTAACTAGAAAATCTATTTTTTTAAAATAAGTATCAAATCGCTTCTCTTTTTCCAATTGAACTTCTTCATTTTATTCATTAGTAATGTGAAAACTTGAGTTTTTATATAAATTGAACTGTTCCATTTTTAAAAAATTAAACTTTTGGTTTTAATTTTTAGTATTAGGGAAATCTGAGTTTTTCATAGACATAAAAAAACTTCATTTTTTATTTTGGACTTCTTGGTGTTATTCATTAGTAACGGAAAAGGTCCTAGTAAAACAAACAAAAAATCTGTTATTTTGACGCGAATTTCTAGGTTTTATATTTAGAAACAAGAAAATGTGTTTTATCGGACTTGAGTTCTCTGCAATCATGAAGCTAGATACAAAAAATTGAACTTCTTGTTTTTCTTTAGATACAAAAATTTCAGATTTTTTATAAACATTGATTGCTATGTATCTTAAATTTGAAACTTATAGGTTTAGTTTCAGAGACGGAAAAAAATGTCTATTGTTTTGTGTTTTAACTTATAGACTTTTGGGGTTTTGTGAACTTCTAGAGTTTACTTTTGAGCAAACTCTTTTTTCTGGTAAAATGCATTTTGGCTTGTTTTATAACGGCAATTTTTCTTCTCTATTTTTCCAACCTTATATCACTTTGTATAAAGTGAACTTCTTCGGAACATAATGTTTGAGTTTCCTGGAGGTTTTATTTTCTCAACTATATGCACTCACTTTCGTGATATTAAAAATAACTGGTACATTAGGCAGGGTCGAATTTTGCCAACCACGAAGTAGATGAACCTTGTCCAACATAATAGTTGGACTTCAGTTAACTCAAGATTTCCTTTTCAACAACATTACGTGGGCACAATTAAAGCAAAGAATATATTAAGATAGAGATCCATCAGCCACAACCAAATGCATTCACGAGAAAAAAATAACTATAGAGAATAGCACCATCGCATTAGAGCTTCTCCAGGTTCGTTCATGAGCTAGAATTTTTCCTCACTCGGAGGCGGTGGCATCGCAGCATGCAAGGCAGCAGAGAGAGAGGAGCACGAGGAGCGCCGCGCTGTTGTCGTTGATCCTGCAGCGGCTGCGCCGTTATATTGCCTGAACACTGGGACAGAATGTTCTTAGTCGAGGAACAAAACATTACTTCACATAGGAACACAAATTTATTCACAGGGAACAAATGTCGTTACACTTTCTGCTTTTGCCAAGAAATAGATGAACTACCAAGAAGCCTATCTCTCTCACTTGAGTAAATGGTTCGTACAAAATGTTCTAGTCTGATCTATCTAAACAATAACAGCAGGAACAAATTTCACACTCCGTCCATGTACACTTTTGAAGATGAGTTGCACTAGCATTAATCAAGTTGGCCTGCTGGAAATCAGACACAGTTGACTGCAGCCATGTTAATTACTGCTGAAAATTGTCAGCCATACAAATTACTACAGAAACTGGTCAAGAACAGTCGACCGTGACAACCATACTAATTTCTTTTGTGGAATAAACACAGGCAGCTTAGAGGCATACTTTTTGTTCTTACTGATGATCTACAAAGAATGTAGGGAAAGATCAAGGGGAAGGACTAATCAATATTGAGCTTCAGCGACCATCTCAACAATAAATCCAAAAGTGGCAGCAGCATATATCTCGCTACAGTGCACCTCAAGGGAGATCAATTCCCCATGTTGAATAGCATCCCAGCAACAGCAAGGTCACTTACCCGTTCAAAGACCGACTATCTTTCCTCGTGAATGGCGACAAGCACCAGGATCAACACCTACAGGAAAGAGGTAGACGTTCAGAGGCATAACAAGTTCAGCTTCATAGCTCAACACCCCACGAACGCCAAACAATTCCTAACCTATTTAGTATTGACCCAAAACCTATTTTGTATTTTTTTCTCTATTCATTATTTATCAGTAAGATGAATTCTTCCCAAAATCCAATGATTGAACTCTCTGGACTATAATCTTTGAACTTCCAGATTACTTTAAAAATACATACTTCTTTAGGTGCATGTAAATGGAGAAGTTCGCACTTAGTGTTTGCTGGTACTACATAAAATTCTGTTTTTTTAGAGTGCACACTTATAAGACGTGGACCATCAGACAAAAAATGCATATGGTAGTGGCGGCTTGAAATACAACAAGAAACAAACAGGGGGGTGAATATATGAGATATCCTTTTTAGCATGTTCAGTACATGGAGATCCTAGTGCACATAAATCGTTTCAGTCGGATAGCAACTCGTGACATGTGGCCACATACACAGGCTGAATGCATGCCACCTTGGTAGCCACATACACGGGCTAGCTGAAGCTGAAGTAGCTAACAAATTTTTGAACGGAAAAAAGTTAAAGAGGGAATTGCTCTCACAATAAGTCTCCCTTTACAGGATTCAACAGAAGTTGAACTTGATGGTGGGCAGCAGGATCCGGGTGTAGTGTTAACGAACGGTCGGCAGCTCCGTCGTTGAACGGCCTGGGGCTGCGTACTTGAACGGCTCAGGGCTCCTTTGGGAGGACTCGGGGCACTGCTGCAGATCGGATCAGGGTGAGGGTGCTTCCACTGACCTGAAGAAAATGCTCTGCAGGACAAAACACACACGTAAGAACCCTTGAATATAAGTGCGCGACGGATTTAGGAGCTAGAGGATCAGTAGAAATTGAACTGCAGAGTGGATAGGAGTCGACCTTCACTCCAATGCTCAGGAGGTGCCGAGCGTGACAGAGGATGCTGGCGATGCGCGACCATGCCACCAATCAGTGGCTCCGCGCAGGGGGTGTCGGCCTGAGGAGGGGCAACTCTGGGCGTCGAAGCAGCATCACGTAGACGGCGGTGGTGGAGCCCTAGGGCAGGTCGCTGCAGCGGCAGCGCCTCGAGGCAGGTCGCGGCGGTGGCAGCACCCTGGAGCAGGTCGCGACGGCAGCGGTTGAGGGCGGAAGGAGTCCACTGCCGCAGTGGGGCAGGGGAGGAAGGCCGTCGATGGGCTGAAACGGCTGGGCGCGTAGCGGGGGTGGTCGGGATGGAAGGCAGAGGCGGAGGTGGTCGGGGCAGTGCCTGCGGTGGTGGGCAACGGCGGATGTGGTAGGGGACTGGCGGGCGATGCGGTGGCGTCGTCCCGCTTCAGGCGGAGGTCCGGCGGCGATTGGATCCAGGGAAGATGGGGATCGGGGGAGTGGTGGGTTGAGCTGTTTGCCTCGTGGGGCTTGCTTTTTTTTGGTCGCAGCCGGTTCCAGAGTTCAGGAACATGTCGGTCGGGCCCTTTTAGGGGTGTTGTGATCAGAATAACTATTCGATCCTGCGATTGAATAGTGTTATACTCTATATATATATAGTAATGACTATTCTTACTACCCGTAATGTAATATGTTACACCTTCGCCTCTATAGGCGCGACGCAGACCACCGTGAGAATCCCCGACCCAGCCCGAACCCAACCTCCTTCTTCCACGGAGGCACCACATGGGCGAAGCGAGCGACGGCGGCCGAGCGAGGAGCCCAGTGTGTGATTGGCCGGCGACGGATCCGTCGCAGCCATCCCCTTCCTCGGTGACGGATCCAACGACGGGGGTCGTGATCCCCGCCTCCTGCCTCCCTCCGTCGCCGGGAATCCTTCGCCGGGCCCGTGGTCCCCGCCTCCTACCTCCCTCCATCGCCGGGGCTCCTTCGCCGGACCCGTGGTCCTCGCCTCCTGCCTCCCTCCGTCGCCGGGGCTCCTTCGCCGGACCCGTGGTCCTCGCAAGACGGTGCCTCCCCGGACCTCGTCGCCGGACGTCCACCACAAGCAGCAGCGCTGTTGTCTCCCCAAGCTCCTTGCATGCATCAATGGCGCCGCCTCCCAAGAACATGCCAGTACGCCGCCCACGAGAGGAAGAAGAAGAAGTCAGATCCAAAAACATGCCAATGGAGGTGATGTCTGCTTCCCACCCTAATTTTCCTCAAAAATTGAATCAGTTCATCACCCTACTATGAAGAAGATTCATTTAAAAATGCACACACTATGCTCGCCTACATGTTACACTATCGATTCATCAAGATTACATGTGTGATGCATCGCTGGCAAATGTTCCTATGATGCGTAACTCGATAGTACATTGCAAATGCTTGCATCGACCATTACACCCCGCCACTTGATACACAATTTGATGTCGAGGTTATCACAAGACCTCTAATATGCTAGCTTCAGCTCAAGCCAATAAAACATAAACTTATGCATCAGTCCAAGTAGCTACTAGGCTTTATATAAGGTTCAGCTACCACTGCAAGTTGAATGATGTTATTTCTAATAGTGCATGCCGTGTAGTTGCGTCAGTTCGAACTAGCGAAAGAATGTTGTTGAAAAAAATATGCACTAGTTACACAGTAAATTTAATGATACATAAACTAGGAGTACTTCTAGTGTAGTTCCATAAGTTATAGATGAACAAAAGAGAAGACATGCATCAGTTTTATATATATGCATATCCATACATCTCTGAAGTTCAATGTTCAATTTTCAAGCAGTGCACCAAATGTTTATGCATCAGTTATGTGCTAAAAATCAAGACATCAAGAGTTCAGTCTTGAACATGTACATTCATCGATTGACCGAAACTAAACCATATACAAAATAGAGACCAAAGTTTAATAACGTTCATCAGTTCAACTTGTACATTGCCTTCAGTGCATGACATGTTACCCATAGCATGTATACGAGAAAATGCGTAAAAGATTAATCCCAAAACTGTTGAATGTCATTGCGTATATGCAAGGCGGCACGCAATGAGAGTTTGATGAGCCAAGCGGATATGGGGCACCGCTGGTTGGGTAACACCGAAATAGCACTGGATACTTCAACAATATAGGCAGATTTCAAGCAACACCGTAATCATCAAGCACGGCGTGTTCTCCTATGCAAAGAAAGACCGATATCCGAATACAAGCTTTGCCACTGCTGGGTTGCAACAAGGTCAACAATATCCCCAACAACAAATGTTTTCCTTCCCTAGCGCATGAAGAAAGGCAAGGACACACAGGCTTCCACCAGTCGCTCTGTCTTCATCAATCATCCGTGTTGCAAAAGCGGTTGCGACGGGAAGACCAAGCCAAAGAAACAAAAAATTTGGCCACTCTAGCAGGATGCAAAGTACAAGATATGAGCCATATAGACAGGAGCAACCTCACAATGAATCTGAGGGGAGACGACCGTACAATGAGAGACGGAGACCTTCGTCAACATTGCTCTCTCCAAGTGATGCATTGCTGCATGTGCCAAGGGTGACACCACCCGCGCCCATACACCAGGGTGAACAGAAAACACCTGAGGCAGCACAGAGCTATACACATGTAAGTATCCATTCAGAAAAAAACATACAAGCACAACCCATACCATGGTACTTTGACCACCCCATCTAACATTTTCATAACTGCGTTTTTGTTTGCTCACTGTTGCGTGCAGCCACCTAACGTTGAAGCTTACGTTCTGCCAAGGCTAGAGATGCGCTTTGAAACTTTCCAAGAAGCAAAGAACTTCTACAATGTCTATGCAAAGCACGCGGGTTTTGCTGTCAGGAAAGGCCCCAAGTTTAAGACCAGAGCCTACCTTTATTGCACGTGCTATGGAGTCTATGAATCAAGGTGTCGAAGCAAATAGACAATGGAACAAGACGATGACCAGACTAACGTGGGGCTAAAATGAGGTCAAGAGGGAAAAGGATGGAACATTTGTCGAAAAGATATAGTCTGGGAACACAACCACATGCTACAGCTCACTCCGCAAATGCTTGTCTTCTTGCACTCCCACAAAAACTTTGACAAAACAATCTTGGAGTACGTCAAGTACCTGCAGTTCAAAGGCATTGAACACGCGCAAATCATGAGCATACTGGGCGGTGATGACCCCGGTAGCTACTTCCTCGAAATGAATGCCAAAGACCTGATTAACCTATAAGTACAAACTTGTTCTCCTCCCATAAACCGCCTCCATCTTTTTTCCTCTGTCAATACAAACATATTACGCAATGCATGACCTGACGCCAGTTCAACATGCATTTTTAATGAACTTTTAATATGCAGCAAAGCAAAGAATTCAAGGATTGATGATGTGGACAATGTCCTAAAGACTGTCAACTTCGTTAGGGAGATGAAAGCTATAAACAGGGAATTCTTCTATGACATGCAACTGGATGAGTCCGACAGAGTTAAGAACATATTCTGGGCGAACGCAAGCTGCCGAGGGGCCTATCAGGACTTTGGTGACTGCGTAACGTTTGACACCACATATAAGACCAACAAGTACCATATGCCACTTGGGGTGTTTGTCAGTACTAACAACCACTTATAGACTACATTCTTTGGTTTCACCCTGATAAGAGATGAGGATGCAGACTCATTCAGATGGTTGTTCAAGACATTTTTAAGGTGCATGAGAGCGAAGGCTCCTACATGCATCCTCACAGGTACAACCGCCAAAACCACCCCCAACCACCACCCCCCCCCCAAAGGAAAATAACACAGTAAAAATGTTGTGTCAGTTCTATTGGTATATATGCACCACCATCTGATGACCACTCCATGTCTCTTTTCTCATTACCAGACCAGTGCCCGACAATGGCTTTGGCGATCCCAGATGCTTTCGGGAACACGGTACACGAGCTGTGCCGCTGGCACATTATGAAGAAGTATAGGGAACACCTCACATACTTGTACTACCTCCACGAAGACTTTAAGGATGAATTCACATCAATCCTCAACTGGCCCCTCATGCCAACTTAGTTTGAGGCTGCCTGGAAAAGACTCATGGATAAGTACAACCTCCATGATGATGCCACGATGGTGGCCATGTGGAACGAGCGTGAGAGATGGATATCAGCCTACTTCAAAGAATTTTTCTGCGCCAAAATGACGTCCACACAACAAAGTGAGAGCGTGAACTATGTGCTCAAGAAGAACTTCGTAAGTGAGAGACAAAACCTACACCGGTTTGTCAGCTAGGTAAACTCCTGTGTCAAAACAAGGAGGCAGACAGAGAACCAGGAGACAATGTGTAACTGGGTATAGCTCTATCACCTGTCGTAAGACAAAAATAACATGCTTACTAAAGTAAAACTTTATTAGTTAGACAATTTTTTGCTGCGATAAAACTAATAATTTGGTCATCATTCTTGCATGTGCAGAAGGAACAAAATACGCTGACCTTCTATGGGTTTGACACCCAGATGGCAAATCTTTACTGACGAGCTGTGTACAGCAAGATCAGAAATAGGCTTAAACTGAGCACACTCTTCACGGCGACAGAGACGGAAGAGCCCGCAAAGTACCTCGTGCGCTACAACAACCCGCAAAAACTGTCTGTGTGGGCTCAGCACGCGTTCCAGGTGGTTGCAGACCCCATGGGAGAAACATATGAGTGTGAGTGCAGGCTATGGGACCACGCAGGTGAGGACTACAAAAAAGATGTTACATAGTGTACTACTTTTTTTGCAAAGTTTTTCTTCGAATGAAATGACAAAAAACATGCACCTCTTCAAAAAAATACAGGTCTTTTCTGCGTGCATGTCCTGTGCATGATGCAGAAAATTAAGGCTGCCAGCGTTCTAGAGAGATACATCCTCAGGAGATACACCAAACGCCCAAACATCCCGCCAACATTCAACATAAATGACTTAAGGACAGCAGCGTCAAACAAGGCATCCCAATACTGCATTGAAAGCTCACTGCTGACGTTAAACATGAGGGTCCACAGAAAAAGCTTGAGAAGCCAAGAGCAAATGGCGAGGTCACGGGTCATCATGGACAAACTTGAACAAGAACTCGACGCCATGCATTCTGCTGAAAACGGAGGTGTCGCAGACAATGAAGCCATTGAGCAGGATATTGCTACAATGTTATCCGAGATGAACCATCTGGGAGCTATTGACCCATTCGATAACGAGGAAGAGAAGCAACAGCAACCAGAGCTTGCCCATGTGCACACTCAAGAGCACCAACATGCTCACATGCAAGATCATGAGCTTGATGGTGCTGTAGGCGAACGACATGACAACGGGACATCCTACCAGCAGCAACAGGAAAGGGTGATTAAACCACCCATATTCTCAAACACAAAGGGGAGGAAGAGTAAGACACAAGCAGCGAGAGCAGCGAAAGCAGCAGCCAAAAAGCCGCCACGCCCCATCAAGCGCGTGGAATTTGGCCCGGATGGCAAACCTCTTGGGGTGAGGGCATGCGGATTCTGCAACGTCATGAGCAACCATAATTACCGCACATGCCCACTCCGCACAGATGGCACTGTCAACAAGCAAACGCTGCACAAGCAGATTGGAACTGCCCAGGTTTCTACCCATGGAGACGACACACGTAACAGCTACACTTGCCGCAAGTGTGGGGGAACTGACGGACATAATGCTCGCACGTGCAAAGTGGGCAAGGAGGTCAGTGGCGCTGAACAGAAATAGGGCAAGGTACAGACTTCCAAAAAATCAAAAGAAGAGGATGAAGAAGAAGAGTTTGACAAGAATGACGACCAATCGGATGAAGACAATGAAGATGACAGTGTTGGGGACGAGGAAACTGAAACTGACGATGAAGCTGCCAAGGCTCAACCAGGAAAGGGCGCCAGCAAGGGACAACATTCGGGGCCAGTTAGGAGCAGCTCAACACTAAAGAATCTGTAGTGGTTATGCTGTTGCGTCAACTGAAAAAATAAGCTTGTACTCTCACTTGCCTCGGTACACAATGAGGAAACATATCAGAAACACTGTCTTTACCAAAACTTATTTAGCTTTATCATCGATTTCTTGATCAGTACTATAGTTAAGATATAATTTGTGATTTGTGCCAGCTAGACAAGTGACATTATTATGTACACCGTTTGATAATCCTTTTGAATGCAGTAACAAATACACCCGTGAACACCAGTAGCTCAGCAAAAATATGTTAAGAAAAAATTAAACTCTTATAGTACATCAGTACTGATAATTCACACTCGTCAGTACAGATGGCATAGTAACCAAACACACCCGTGAACACCTCAAAAAACATCATTTCAAAAGTAAACTATGTCTGCTTCTGCTAGTCCTAGTTCAGAAAGACCATCAGTACATAAAAATAATTACCTCAAGCAAAATGCAAATATAAATACACCTGTACTGATGAAAATCTAATTTATCTGTAAAAATACTTTCAGAGATTATCTTGATATAAACAATCCTTTCAGAAAAAGAAAAAATGTTTTAAAAAACATTAGCATGACACACATAATCTGACTGCTATTTGGTAAGTTCAATTACACTTCAATCACCAGTCCAAATACCCACAGTAGAGGAGTAAAAACCTCCATCATCACCAACCCTGACACGTGCAAGTGGGATAAGAAGCTCTTAAGTACAGCTTGACAAGACGGATCAATGCGACAGTAAAATGCCATCATCACCAACCCTGACACAAGCAAGTGGGATAAGCAGCTGGTAAGTACAACTTGACAAGACTACTCAGTGCGACCAGATTAATACCTTGGCAAACAAATTGGCTTGGACGGTTGGTTCTTCCAGGCCACCGCCCGCACCATCCACTGGGCCGTTGCCACAAGGGACTCCAAACGGCGACCTCACGCCACTACACCCACGCCCCCGACGAACCGCCTCCCACACATCCCCGTCGACGCACTGCAAAAAAACCCCATTCTCTTCCATCTCTCCCTCATTCCCAGAGACCACCATTGTCGCTTCCATCTCCACTACACACAAACCACAAACTTCTATCTCTCCCAAGCCCACAGTCGCCGAAGGAGTGCGATGGCGGAGGAACTGTTCGCCAAGCATCATCATGGCGAGACGTCGGACAAGACCAGCAACCTCGTCGACGTTCACGTCCCCGGCGAGAAGCGCGGGTACACCACAACACTCACAGGGGTTGAGATCCACGGCAAGGAGACGCTGGAGATCGTCTGCACCAGCGAACCAGACAAGGGCGATGAGGTGATCTCCAGGCTCTCGAGGAAGGCTGGCGGCAAGCTTCGTAAGATCATCGGCGTTGGTGTGCACTACACCAGGGAAGATGAAACTTCCCAGATGGCAGCAGTCCTACAGTTGTGCGTCGATGACCTCTACTTGGTGTACCACATCGCAGCGGCCAAAAAATGGTGACCCATCCTACTCATTTGCCCTGTTTTGGTTCATCTGTTTTATTAGTACTGTATCCTGAAAATTTCATCAGACTTGTATCCCAACTAGATGTACTAGTGTGGTTTGTGAAAAGTGGATGCAATACTGCATTTTCTCAAGTAGATACACTATAAATGTATTTTTGAACCTGATGCACTGGATTACTATTTGGAAAATCTTGCGGAAGATTAATTTCTGAAGTTGATCGACTAGTGTAGTTTATGAACTTGATCCAATAGTGTAGTTTATGTACTCATGTATTAAAAAGATGTTTCCGAACTTGATGTAGTGAAGTATTTTCTGAATTTGATCTAATGTTATTTTCATAAGCAAAAAAAAACTAAGGACTTGGTGAAGCACTGGTTATGTGTTATCCTATTCAACAAGAGTAAACTAAACTAGTAGTAAAGCAGCACATACAACAATGACTGAAACTGTGTATAATTTAGAAAGAAAAATAACATGATGTACTTTGAATTTAATTTCAGAACTTTGTTTACTAGTTTCTGAAGTACATTCATCCATTAATTATGCTATATAAGCATTGCTACCTCTTGAGCATTGCGTTGGATTTCCCCGAAGAGGAGAGGATGATGCAGCAAAGTAGCGTAAGTATTTCCCTCAGTTTTTGAGAACCAAGGTATCAATCCAGTAGGAGGCCACGCACAAGTCCCTCGTACCTGCACAAAATAATAGCTCCTCGCAACCAACGCGATTAGGGGTTGTCAATCCCTTCACGGTCACTTACGAGAGTGAGATCTGATAGAGATGATAGATAATATTTTTGGTATTTTTGGTATAGAGATGCAAAGTGAAAAGTAAAAGGCAAAGTAAAAACAAAGCAAGTATTAAAGTGATGGAGATTGATATGATGAGAATAGACCCGGGGGCCATAGGTTTCACTAGTGGCTTCTCTCAAGAGCATAAGTATTCTACGGTGGGTGAACAAATTATGTTGAGCAATTGATGAAATTGAGCATAGTTATGAGTATATCTAGGTATGATCATGTATATAGGCATCATGTCCGAGATAAGTAGACCAAACGATTCTGCATCTACTACTATTACTCCACTCATCGACCGCTATCCAAAGATGCATCTAGAGTATTAAGTTAAAAACAGAGTAACGCCTTAAGCAAGATGACATGATGTAGAGGAATAAATTCATGCAATATGATAAATACCCCATCTTGTTATCCTCGATGGTAGCAATACAATACATGCCTTGCAACCCTTTACACATTTGGTAAGGACACCGCAAGATTGAACCCAAAGCTAAACACTTCTCCCATTGCAAGAACTACCAATCTAGTTGGCCAAACCAAACGGATAATTCGAAGAGACTCGCAAAGATAACCAATCATACATAAAAGAATTCAGAAAAGATTCAAATATTATTCATAGATAATCTGGATCATAAACCCACAATTCATCGGTCTCAACAAACACACCGCAAAAAGAAGATTACATCGAATAGATCTCCACGAGAGAGGGGGAGAACATTGTATTGAGATCCAAAAAGAGAGAAGAAGCCATCTAGCTACTAGCTATGGACCCGGAGGTCTGAAGTAAACTACTCACACTTCATCGAAGGGGCTATGGTGATGATGTAGAAGCCCTCCGTGGTGGATGCCCCCCCGTGAAGCTCAAACAGGCCCCAAGATGGGATCTCGTGGATACTGGAAGTTGCGGCGGTGGAATTAGGTTTTGGCTCCTATTCTGATCGTTTGGGGTACGTAGGTATATATAGGAGGAAGGACGGTGGAGCAACAGGGGGCCCACGAGGAAGGGCGCGCCTAGGGGGCGCCCCCACCTCGTGACCGCCTCTTTGTTCCTTGGAGTAGGGTCCAAGTCTCTGGATCACGCTTCGGTGAGAAAATCACGTTCGAAGGTTTCATTCCGTTTGGACTCCGTTTGATATTCTTTTCTTGAAATCTTCAAATAGGCAAAAAACAGCAATTCTGGGCTGGGCCTCCGGTTAATAGGTTAGTCCCAAAAATAATATGAAAGTGGAAAATAAAGCCCAATATAGTCCAAAACAGTAGATAAAGTAGCATGGAGCAATAAAAAATTATAGATATGTTGGAGACGTATCAAGCATCTACTTCATGGATTCATCGCTTGTAAAACAAAACAAAATGAATAATTCAAACATCAAAGTAATGCTAATTTTCAAAATGTCTCTCCCCTTGCAGGCCCAAGCACCTGAACGAGATGCTGCAACATGAGAGGTTGTTCACATTTGCCGGTTTCAGCATTGAAAGCGACAAAGAGAAGCTAAAAATGTCTGGTTTGGAGATAAACCCCAACAAGTTCATCGACATTCAACGCCTCTGGAGAGTTCCATACACCGGAAAAGAGTACGACTCCTTGATTGATGTTGCAGCCAGCGTCATCCACCCATTCTACAAAGGCATGAAGAAGAACATCGACACGCAGGAAGACCACAAACTGTGGGGGACCAGCCCGCTGCCAAACAACCTCATCGAGTACGCAGGAGTAGACGCGTACGCCGCGTACAAGTCATGGAACATGATCGACTACATCACAGATGGTTGGGAATTTGCAAAAGAGCGGGAGGCTGACAACTACTATGACCGCCCCTATTGCCCCTTTTAGGGATGAAGATACATCAGAGCCTGGCTTTGTTTTCCTTCCGCTTGTGCTTGCCTTTTATCTTGTTGTTTCAAATTAGTAGTTTGCTCTTGTTGGGTTGAACCAGTATGATTATGTCGTGCTTGTCATGGTTGAACAAGTTTACTTATGTCATCAAGTACAATGTTTTGCTTATCTCATTATATAAGTTTGGTAGCTTCGTATGTTGTTAATCCATCATTTCAAATTCAAAGTAGCTTCTGAATGGAACTTTGTGGCTGCTCTATAGCACTAGTTATGAAGCAACTAATCACACAACATTGTTCCATGTGTAGTTTCGATTCAGTATTGTATAGAAAACATCATGTTGAAAACAATCAACACAATTTGAGTTGCTTAACAACACTTCAAAAGTTGAAGCAGAAATTCTTAGTACTTCATGTAGTGTTCTCATTCATATGTAGCTGCTAGAAAATTAACAAGTATTACAAACAGAAAAAGTTAAGAAGCATCAACACACACTTATGTTGGTCACTTGCAGATTAAGAATGACAGTACTAGTACACTTGATCGGACAATACATACTTACTACAAATAAAAAGTACAAAGAAGCATCAATCCTTAACACCCCCAAGAAAAATGTCAGACTAACAACATAAGTGCTACTATGAAAGGACTATCAGTACAAGTTAGTCTACACGAAAGTACCATAGTACTGAAAATGACACCAGAAGACCCTTGAGAACAATCACAAAAACAAACACAAAAAAGAAGGTAAAACCTCAAATGAAAAAGATTACACTTACACAAAACTCACAAGAACTAGAACAATAATAATCAGTCCAAGTTACTGGTGGAGTCAAGTACTAGATTCAAACAAACAAAAAAGAAAAAACTGACCGCCCAAGGACAGGCGCAGGCCCTGACGCTGCTAGATACTTGAACTCGAGCCCGTGGGCGAATCCCTAGTAATCCGCACAACACCGGGCCAGCCGACCAGGGCCCACAGGTCATGATAGAGAGCGAGCGCCATGTATAAGCGCTCAGGTAAGTATTCAAAGGAGTTCGACCGGTGAGCCTCGGCCGCGCTTATAAACAGGTATAGAGCCCCCTCGACTAGCGAGGTGGGACTAAACCAGAGCGCCACGCACGCCGCCTGCTTGCACAGCAGCCTTGAGCCATTTGGGGAAAAACGCTCAATAGCCTAAATCATCTACAAACACCCCACCAATAAGCCCAGTTAAACAAACCAGAGGGCGGTGCAAAAGAAATATAAACTACAAGAAAAATGTTCAAAACTGAAAATATATAAATTCAAATACTAGTTCGCAGGCAACAACTTTAAATACGAAAAATATAAATAAAAATAATTTTAGCTCTGCAGCACAGATGATAAAAAAAAGGAAAAAATATGATACAAAAACAATGAACCTCTAAAAAGAAGAGAACTTAATAGCATATCTGTTAAATGTACATAATTTAAAAAACTGAATTAAATATTACTTTCAAGTTCAACTACTAAAATGCAACAAGTTCGAATAGACAATGTTTCTCAATTATGCTAAATTTCTTATTTATATAAAATCGACAAGTTCAACTACTAAAATGCAATAGTTCAAATAGACAATGTTTCTAAATTATGCTAAATTTCTTATTTATATAAAATCTGCAAGTTCAACTACTAAAATGCAACAAGTTCGAATAGACAATGTTTCTCGATTATGCTAAATTTCTTATTTAATATAAAATCGACAAGTTCAACTACTAAAATGCAACAAGTTCAAATAGACAATGTTTCTCAATTATGCTAAATTTCTTATTTATATAAAATCGACAAGTTCAACTACTAAAATGCAACAAGTTCAAATAGACAATGTTTCTCAATTATGCTAAATTTCTTATTTATATAAAATCGACAAGTTCAACTACTAAAATGCAACAAGTTCAAATAGAAAATGTTTCTCAATTATGCTAAATTTCTTATTTATATAAAATCTGACAAGTTCAACTACTAAAATGCAACAAGTTCAAATAGACAGTGTTTCTCATTATGCTAAATTTCTTATGTTTATTTGATAATGGGGGCAAGTCCATACAAGGAAGATGTGTCAGTACAACTATGCCCCTCGGTGCGGTGCGGGGGCAAGTCATGTTATGGACTCGCCTCTGCATGCGACGCTGTGGCATGCCGTGTCATCGCCTGCTACGGCTCGTTCCTGGCTCGGCCTTGCCGGGATGGGGGAGGGGGGTCCCGACCCCCCCCGCCTTGGCTCGGCCTCGCCTTCTGTGGCAAAGGCGCTCGTTGACAGCGCAATTTGGTTATTCTGTCCCCCCCCACACACGCACCCACACACCCCTAAAGATAGATAATGGGGCCAAGTCCATACAAGGAATATGTGTTAGTACAACTATGCCCCTCGGTGCGGTGCGGGGGCAAGTCATGTTACAGACTTGCCTGCTATGGCTCGTTCCTGGCTCGGCCTCGCTTGAGATGGGGAGAGGGGTCCCGACCCTCCTCCCCGGCTCGACCTCAGCTTCTAACGCGGCAAAGGCGCTCGTTTGGCAGGTGCGGTGCGGTTATTCTCCCCCCCCCCACACACACACACCCACACACCCCTAAAGATAGATAATGGGGGCAAGCCCATACAAGAAAGATGTGTCAGTACAACTATGGCCCTCGGTGCGGTGCGGTGCGGTGCAGTGCAGGGGCAAGTCATGTTATAGACTCGCCTCCGCATGCGACGCCGCGGCACGCCGCGTCATCGCCTGCCACAGGTCGATGTGTCAGTACAACTATGCCCCTCGGTGCGGTGCGGGGGCAAGTCATAAAGAGATTGCGCCTCCGCATGCGGCCGCGCAGCGCGCGTTATGTCGCTGCTACGGCTCGTTCTGGCTCGGCCTCGCCAGATGGGGATGGGGTCCCACCCCCCCCCGGCTCGGCCTCGCCCTAGCGCTGCAATGCGCTTGTTTGATAGGCGCGAGGCGGTTATTTTGTTTCCCCACCACACGCACCCACACACCCCTAAAGATAGATAATGGGGGCAAGTCCATACAAGGAAGATGTGTTAGTACAACTATGCCCCTCAGTGCGGTGCGGTGCGGTGCGGGGGCAAGTCATGTTAAGTACTCGCCTCCGCATGCGACGTCGCGGCACGCCGCGTCGTCGCCTGCTACGTCTCGTTCCTGGCTCGACCTCGCCGAGATGGGGGAGGGGGGGCCCCTCCCCCTCCCCCCGGCTCGGCCTCGCGCTAACGCGGCAGTGCGCTCGTTTGACAGGTGCAGTGCGGTTATTCTGTTTCCAGCCCCCACACACACACGCACCCACACACCCCTAAAGATAGATAATGGGGGCAAGTCTATACAAGAAAGATGTGTCAGTACAACTATGCCCCTTGGTGCAGTGAGGGGGCAAGTCATGTTACGGACTCGCCTCCGCATGCGACGCCGCGGCACGCCGCGTCGTCGCCTGCTACGACTCGTTCCTTGTTGGGCCTCGCCGGGATGGGGAAGGGGATCCCAACCCCCCTTCCCCCTCCCGGCTCGGCCTCGCGCTAACGCAGCAGTGCGCTTGTTTGACAGGCGCAGTGCAGTTATTCTGTTTCCTCCCTCCCCCCTCCACACACACGCACCCACACACCCCTAAAGATACATAATTGGGGCAAGTACTAGATTCAAAATAAAATAAAATAAAAAGTATCAGTCCAAGTTACTGGTGGAGTCAAGTACTAGATTCAAACAAACAAAAAACAAAAAAAATTGACCGCCCAAGGACCGTCGCAGGCCCTGACGATGCTAGATACTTGAACTCGAGCCCATGGGCGAATCCCTAGTAATCCGCACAACGCAGGGCTTGCCGTCGAGGGCCCACAGGTCATGAGAGAGCGGAAGCACCGTGTATAAGCGCTTAGGTAAGTATTCAGATGAGTTCGACCGGTGAGCCTCGGCTGCGCTTATAAACAGGTCGAGAGCCCCCTCGACTAGCAAGGTTGGACTAAACCCATAGCGCACGCGCACGCCGTGCTGCACAACCGCGCGGACGAGCTATCTCGGCCGAAAACAACGACTCAAGCGGATGACCCAACACAGCAGTTCACCCCATTACAAGATTCCAGCCGATCACACACAACAAAATAAAAAACAAAATGCAGATAATTTAAAAAAAAACCTCACAAGAAATCAGCTCAAAACAAATAATGTAAAAAGTTCAAACACATGTTAATTGTAAGAACTAAAAAATAAAAAAAAATATTTTTTTGGAAAATTAAACGTAGAAGATTGTAAATAAAAATTTTACGAACAAATTTATAAAAAGTTCAACTACTACAATTCATAAGGTTCAAGTAAAAAATAGTACTATGTAGCAAAGATTAAATTCTTTTAATCATAAAAAATACTAGAACTATCATTATTCAACTATAAAAAAGGAAAAAATGTGCTCTAAAATTCATGTAAAAAAGTAAGAAAAAATGTTATACAACAAACAAATTTGATTGGTAATTCACAACCTAAAATAGTTCAGTACTATCATTAATAGCATGTAAGTTCAGCAAACTCAAAACCCAAAAGGGGTTCTACAAACATCATCAGCGTATAGTTCCGTATGCGAGCTATGTGCATGAAAATATCCCAGTCAAAACAAAGGATGCCCATCAGTTCAACTATAAAAACGTTCCAGTACAAATATAAAGAATATATAAATAAAACAGTTATACTTGAGCAAAACAATAGGAAAAGCATTACATAAATTGTTCCAAACCATCTGATAATACCATAGAATTCAACCATCTCACATGCAAATGTTTTAAAGAAAAAATACTGCAACATAGTCAAACACACACAAATCTCATAATCGGCGTCATTTGCCACATTTAAACCTACAACACATAAATTCTGAACGTCAGAGAGTCATCTTCCCTGGAGAACATAACCATAACCACATCACCATCCTCAAATCCAGACTCTGCCACAAACTCCTTCCACCCAGTAGTTAGGTTGATGCAACCATCAAAGTCGATGTGGTAGGCAACTTCCATCTACTGATACCCGTTTTTGTCTGAAGTCTCCATCATCAGTATCCCGGAACTAGGAGCAACAATCCTGATCCTGGGTGACATTTTCTACAAATGGGCATGGGAGTATAAAACAAAGTGAACACCTGACATAACTGAATTTTTACACAGAACTAGGAACGGTTCGCATAACAAACTGAAAAGAAAAAATCTGAACCAAAACAATAACACCAAACTAACTAGACATATGAACTGACAAAACTGAAGAAATATACATATCAATACACCTACAGTAAAAACATCTGACAAAAAACAGATCAAGGATTATACAAAAATGGATAAAATACTGTTAAGTAATGAACAAACACACACAAAAATCCCTACTGTTAAATTCTGACAAAACCAAATAAAAAATATAGACAAACTATTGATAAAACTAAGATTCGATCAATGGGATTCAAAAAGAGACCTACAAAAAAGTAGAAAACAAACAAATAGAAACGCATACCCATGATTCCTTCAAGTCCCCAACCGTCAGGCGACAAACATAGGGTGCACGAAACCCATGGTTGCTGTACAACAGACAAGAAAGTTGCCCACGACGCTGAGTCTGGGTGAGCTCCAAACCAGATTCGTACACACAGCCGTCAGCTATGCGCGCCATATTTGCCTGGCATCTGCATAAACAATCCTCCATGGAACACACATGAACAGGGAAGAAAACAATGGAGAGAAGAGGGAGGAACCTAGATCTGATTCTGGAAGAAGGAAGAAAAAGGAGGGGGGGATTGAGCCACACACCACACATAGATGGATAGAATTTATAGCCAGGGAGACTCGCAGATTATAAAAATAATAAATAGGCAGGTGGGCAGCCAGCTGGTAGGAAGTAGTTATTATACAAGCCATGCAACATTTGACCGCAAATCAGTTCAACTTCAGATAAACAAGCAGTTCAAAAGTGCACATGACAAACATATGCAGATAAAACAACACATTCAGAGGTAAACAGTTGAATTCATTTAGTCATTCAAAACATCTGCTCCCTCACAACACAAATCTTAAAAACATAATATTCACTACTTCAGTCATAACGATCAAAGAAACGACGCCATATGGCCCTGGTGGATAGATGTGGAGCCGTAGCTGCTCTCGCCCTAGCCCAACTGATGATCTGAATATGGTTCCTTCCCCTGCCCTCTGGGAAAAGAAGCTCCAATTCATTGGAGTTGCAAGTATCCATCACCTCTCGCGCAAAGGCGTCTGTTGAACTCTGCCTCCAATTCCTCCTCGGCAGCACGTCGTGCCGTCTGCATGCGCCTGCGCCTCTTCCTCCTCCTCTGCTCCGCTACCGCAGCCCTCACATCGACGGCATCCCCCTCATCCTCTGTGACCTCTCCCAGCTCAGGATCCATCTCGCTTTTCTTTGGTTGCAGCTGGTAGAATGAAAGTGACCGAGGGCTCGGGCTTTATACTCAAAGTGTAAAGGTATCGGTAGGCAGCCAGTAGAAAATACTTACCCCGATGTCAACGCACAGTAAGACAACTTTGACAGGGAGCAGTCCAACTACACATATGGCAGCAATTCAAACAACACTGAAAAAGACGCAACTTAATTACATAGTTTGACCAGATAACAAGAAATCGCAGGCTACAGTCAGTCGCCATACACCACCTCTGCCAACGACAAAATAACATGGGAATCCGGGGTAGAAACAACTCAAAGAAGCAAAATTGACAACGCAAATCTTTTCATACAATCCTCATATCTCTCCCTGCAACGCCAATTCGAAAGTAAATCAACAAAAAAAGAAGAACACATTTGAATGGCGGGCGTGGAAAATGGCCAAGAACACCAAAACTTGTAATCAGAAATTACAGATGAAATTAATCTCCAAAAACTCTAACATACCGATAATTCTCACACCCAGAACAACAAACAGGACGTAAAATGAGGCCTACGAACACCACGGTAAACACCAACGCCCAAAACACGTCCGCCGCCAAATGCCCACGCCGTCATCTCCGGTGACTCCAGATCGCAAAACATGACCAGGTGAGAGCGCGCACGTGCGGAACCCCTTACATGTCTCCTCTGGCAACGAATGGCCCGCAGCACCGCGCCGGAGAACGCCCGGAAGCTCCACGTTGCATCCCCTGTTTCCGCCCATCATACACGCAGGAAGATCAGTTCAAGTAGAAAACCACGTCAGTCCAACCTGTAAACCACGTCAGTTCAAGTAGGGTAACAGAATAATATTCTGTTACGCGTAACAGAATAGCCCATATATATATAGGACAAATGTTTCCTACAAGCAGTGGTAGTTACCACCACTTGCTGAAAGTGCGTTATATCGACTAGAGGGGGGTGAATAGGCGATTTTTATGAATTTTACAAATTCTTCACTGAGGAATTTGCGGTGAGGAAATTCCTTAGCGAAGAAATACATGCAATGGAATAAGTACTCGAAGTAAGCATAGCAGATTACATGCATAGTCATCATGATGAAATGAAGACAATCACAGAGTACGAAAGCGTAATCACGAGGATAACACAAGATGAAGACAAACAGATGAAGAAATTGAACTGAGGAAATTGAGAAAGTCTTGATCAAAGTCTTCAAACACAGATATGACAAACACTCAACACGAGAATGAGGAAATGAAAGGGTTGAGGAAATGGAACCAGTTGGGTTGGTGAAGACAATGATTTGGTAGACCAGTTCAACTCATTGTCTCGATTATGCGTCGGTTGGAGCGGTGAGTATTTAAACTCGAGGACACGCAGTCCGGACACCCGATCCTTGAGCACGCAGCTCAGACACCAAGTACTCACCGTATTCTCCTTGAACTAAGGCCACGCAGACCTCGTCCAATCACTCGTGGTAAGTCTTGAGCGACTTCCAAACCTTCACATACTTGGTCACTCGGCGATCCACAATTCCTCTTGGATGCTTCTAGACCGTGACGCCTAACCGTCTGGAAGAAGCACAGTCTTCAAAGGTAAAAGCGTCGGATCCACGCTGGATCAATTTCTTCATGATGCTCAATCACTTTGGGTTTGTTGGGGTTTGGTTTTGGGTTTTCCTCACTTTGGGTTTTCCTCACTTGATGATTTTTCACTCAAATTCCTCGGAGGATGGGTTGCTCTCAAATGACAAGTGTCAAGTTCTCTCGAGCAGCCAACCAACTAGTGGTTGTAGGGGCGGCTATTTATAGCCTAGGGAGCAGCCCGACATGATAAGACATAAATGCCCTTCAATGATATGACCGTTAGGTGGATAAGATATCTGGGACAGGTGGCCAAGAAGACAACAACGGTCGAATTTTGAACATCAAATTCCTCGGGGCTATCATGTTCCTCACTATGTAGGCAATTCAAGACTGGCGAATTCCTAACTCCTCGATCGAACAAATTCCTCAAAGACCGAAAGAGCTTCGTCTCACATCAAGAAATTGACTGAACTGTATGAGATTTCAAAAGCTTCACTCGAAGGAATTGGTAGGTGTAGGATTTTGAGTTGAGCATCAAATGGAAATTTTTCCTTAGTATTTCCTCGACCCCTTTAACAATCGGTGTTTCCTATGACTCAAGAAAGAGAAAATGAAACTACGAAAACAAAAGTCTTCTCGCTTCATATTCCTCAAGCGATTACCAAGTCTTCGAATCACACCAATTTCTTCACTTTCAAAGTCTTGAAAGTCTTGAATATCAAATTCTTGATTGAAGAAATTCATTTTAGGGTCGACTTTCTCTGTAAATATCAAACTCCTCATAGACTTATAGACCTGTGTACACTCACAAACGCATTAGTTACTTAACCTATAAGTCTTCAATACACCAAAATCACTAAGGGGCACTAGATGCACTTACACTTGCGTTTTGTATGTTGTATGTAGTATCTGTCAAAATTGAGAGTATGTACGTGTAGTATGTAGTATATAACAATGATTAGGTAGTATATATACTAATTTTTAGGTAGTATATACCATGTTTTGAGTATGCTCTTTTTACATACAAATATATACGTATTTCACAAATATAACAAAAACTACGGGTTCATATGTAATTTTTCATGTAACTTGCTTTGAAATATCTTAGACATAGTATATGAATATATTTAAAATGATAAAGTAGTATATATAGTACCACATGGTAGTATATGAGACATATGGGGTAACTACCATCGGCTCAAGCAATACAACGAATTATTCCACCAATACCTCTCTCTTCCTTCTAACAATCCCAGAGCAAACGCTAGAAGGTGGATAATGAGGTAAATTTATGTTTTGGTCTCCTGCTTGTGCTTGCATTATGTACCGAATGTGTTGAGTTTCTTTAATGATCCAAGATGCTATGAATGTGTTGAGTTTTCTTATGATCCGAGATGCCTTAGTTTTCTGTATACTTTCATAGTTGATCCCCACTACTTCTATTACAGTAACATGCACACATGCCACCTCATCGAAGGCCATCCACAACATCCACGAAAAAGTTTCCATTATTTATTAATTGAAATATATATTAACCATTTCTTATCCATCTTTCATACAACCAAATATCATTGAAATGTATCGCAACTGATTCATGCAACAACTTGAGGGATATCATCTAGTTTATGTGATTTTAACTATTATTTACTTGCCTTTTTCAGTTATATGACCGTCCTCCTAAGGCCATGGATATAGATTATGCCACAAGGCTTGAACTCGATGTGGAATATGGTGCCACAGACGGCTATCCATAGGAGAGCGCACGCTCGTGTGGGCGGTCCTCTAACCTGCCAGCGCCGCCCCTTGGTCAACTATTTCATCGTCCTGAAGTCGAATCGGGGATCATACGCTCACAACCTCAAGAAACGAATCCAGAACATAGAGCCCCGGCCTCCGGAAGGCATCCGAGGGGAATCGATCCAAGGACTTCTTTGTCGCAATGCGGCATGAAGAGGGCTCCACCACCATCTCATCCCTATACATTTGTGACACAGTAGTTGGAGTGTATTCAATCATGTATTACTTTTGTAACTCATCATGATCATCATAATCCATCTTGTATCATTCATGCCCTGAATGCGCGAGTAATTTCCCTAGTTCTCTGGGATATGGAGGAACCCCAGTATGTAACATATCGTTTGGTATTAGGATTTAAGATCCTCTTTATATTTTTGTGTAAATAGTCTTCTTGATGTTGGATGAAGTAGACCATCCAACATATACCAATTTTGGATGGAAGGTTATTACTGCTGGCGTGATGTCCGGTTGCTGAGGTAGGTTAGTGACAGGGCCTATCTCCCTTCATTCCTGATAGTTGAAGCATGGGGTAAATGGAGACCTCCTTTTAAGTTACGTCTGCGGGGGGAGAACCCTTAATTATCATTCAATAACCAGAGTGGAATGGTAGTGGCGTATGTGATATGGGGCTACCGCCTATATGCATGTATCTATTCTTGGCACCGCCACAAATGCAAACATATAAAGTGGCTTAGGAATCCAATGTAGCATTATGCTTAGGCATCGGTCGTGTAGACACATACTAGTGGGCAATCCGGACTCCCTTGGAACACTTTAGTCCTATCGATTTCAAAAACTCTCACTTACGTCTTGCGTCACTTTATTTTACTTTTTGCAAGTTCATTTCTCTGTTCACTACAATCGTCCATCATTTATATTCCGTTCCACTTTGTTTTGGACCGTATTTAGTTTACAGGTATTGCTATTTAAACCCTTCTAGGGGCAAAGACTGATTCATGTGCTCCCTGTGGGATCAATACTCTTCGAAAAAGGTACAACCAAATCGTGCACTTGCATGCCATCAAGCTTTTTCTGGCGGCGTTGCCGGGGAGTTGAGCGCTTTTGTTCTTTAATTTAAGTTTGGTTTATTTGCATGTACTAAGTTGTTTGTAGGTCCAGGGCAACCATGGACGAGTTTGGAAACTTCTACCGACTTGCCGCAATGCAACTCAGCGGACCACCCATACAAGAAATTTTAATATCACCGGGACCAAATCCTACTCGTGTAGCTTATGAGGTGAATCCGAGTGTACTAGAATTTATTGCACGATAAGCAATTTAAAGGTGAAGAAAATGAAGACCCTTACCAAAACTTGCAATTTTTGCATGAAATATGCGGGACATTTAAATTGAATGCTTTTAGCCTTGATGAAATGAAACTTAAGTTATTCTCACATATTGTGACCGCTTTGGTGAAAGGGTGACTATTCTCTTACCCTGTGGGTACCTTTGACACTTGGAACTGAAAGCAAGGTATTCTAGGCAACAAACTAGATAGCAAGCTAACATGCATACAAAGGAAGAAAAGAGAGGGAAAGGGTTAACCACAAGTAAGTCAATGATGCATATTTTATCCCGAAGTTCACACTTCCATGGGGAAGTGCTAATCTCCGTTGGAGCGGTGTCGGAGCCAAGGCTTCCAGAGCGCGATGGCAGGCTCACCGCATTCTCCTCGAGTCACCCCAATGGATGAGCCTCGAATCACTCGGGTTTGGTGTTGAAGGTGACCAACACACCTTAACATACGTCTACGGAGCACACTAGAAGCAAGGAAGCTTCCGGAGGAACCTCTCACAGTCGAGGAGCCCAAGCTCCAAGAGTAACAAGTTAGTGAAATGAACGAGATGGGAAAATACAAATCAGTTTAGTAGGAATATAGATCGGTGAATCTCCTCCAATCCCAAAAAAATCGGAGTGTTTGGGTGGATGGGGACGGAGATCTCAAGCTTTAGCGTTTGGAAATGGGGAACGAAATCTTGAAGAAGATTAGGGTTGGAGATGGATGAAGGGGGAGGGTATTTATGGCATTTACCAGCTCCTGAACCTCATTCTTCTTCTCCGCTCATGGCTTTACCTGAACATTGCATATGTCCTTGTTCTCCTTTCCTTGCTGCTGTATCTTTTCATGCTCAAACTCTAGTTGTATTTTTCTTCTTGGGAAGGGTAGTTCCCGCACTAGCTCATAATCATCCTCAATAGGAGTGTCTAATGATTTGACCTCCAAGGTTTTAACAACCTCTTCTTTAGGGTCCTTGTCAATGTAACACTCCAATTTTTTCTTAGGAAGTTCCATATGTTCATAATAGCTTTTAACAAGTCAAAGCACAACATGAGGTTCAAGATAAACCTCTTCGTTGATTTCATTAACTCTCCCTGACTTCAGATAAGCTTTTATGCAATCAAAATCTATTTCAACCCTACCTTCTCCATCCTCATTATTTTCCCAAGTTTCATGATTGGCATGTACACTATCTAATAATTCCCAAGTCTCGATCACCAAACTAGAAGTGAAAGCACCCCTCGAAGCTAAGTCTAATTTAGTTTTGCAATCTTTTCTAAGTCCTCCATGGAAGCAATTTAACACAAGCCAATAAAGCAGACTATGATGTGGGTAGTCATTAAGTAGGATACGATACCTTTGGTATGCTTTCACCAAGCACTCTCCCGGTCTCTGGTGAAAATTTATAATCCAACACCAACTTTGTAAGACTTCATCTCTAGGTAATATTGTGCTAAGAATGCCCTGGATAGTTTCTTTGCTTACAATATAGGTTGTGTTTACCTAGTTGCATTTCTAGCGAACCTTATTTATCCACATATCCTTAAAATTGGCAACTAAGCTTAAAATTTGTGGCCTCCTTCACCCCCCTCTAGTCAACCGTATCGATCCTTTCACCACTCCATCAAACCGACCAATTGGAGATGATCGAAGAGAGAGCTCATGACGAAGAGCAGGAACCCAAGAATGGCTCTAGCCCAATGAAAGGAAGAAACTCACGATGGCCGCGGGCGCAAACAAAAGGCAATAGATAGCGAGCGTAAACACAAGAGCCCACACAAGCAAGAAGAAAACACACACGAACCTCAACTAATTGGCTAGAGAGCCAACGATACAGCTCACAAAACTAGTTCCATTGAAGGCGAGTGAAGCGAAAGGAAGCCGGCACACTTTGTTGGATGTGCGATGGTGGGAAGAAGAAGAGTGTCGCGACATGCAAATAACAAAGAATGGTTACAACCAAACGATTAGAAGAAATTCATAGTGGCTGAAGGCATAAAGAGAAAGACAATGAACAATGAGCGAGCATATGATACGTCTCCAACGTATCTATAATTTTTTATTGTTTCATGCTATTATATTAATGGATACTTTATATGCTTTAATATGATATTTTATATCATTTTTGGGACTAACCTATTAACCTAGTGCCTAGTGCCAGCTCCTGTTTTTTGCTTGTTTTTCACTTTTCAGGAAATCAATACCAAATGAAGTCCAAACACGATGAAAATTTACGGTGATTTTTTTCTGGACCCTAGAAGTTTCGGGAGGAGGCCAGAAGATCTATGGGAGAGCGACGAGTTCACCAGGCACGCCCCAGGGGGGGGGGGGTGCCCCTGAGCTTGTGACTCCCACGCAACTTTGTTTGACCTAATTCCACCTTTATAAATTCCCAAATATTCCCAAACAAATGGAGAGACACCCGAAACACTTGTTCCACTGCCGCAAGCTTCTTTTCTTCCGTGATCCCATATGGAGGCCTTTTCCAATACTCTACCAGAGGGGAATCGATCATGGAGGGCCTCTACATCAACCTTGCTGCCCTACCGATGATGTGTGAGTAGTTCACCATAGACCTATGAGTCCATAGCTAGTAGATAGGTGTCTTCTTCTCTCTCTTTGATCTTCAATACAATGTTCTCCTCGATCTTCTTGGAGTTCTATCTGATGTAATCTTCTTTTGCGGTCTGTTTGTTGGGATCCGATGAATTGCGGGTTTATGATCAGATTATTCATTGAATGTATTGAGTCTTCTCTAAACTTTATTATGCATGATTGTTATAGCTTTGTATTTCTATCCGACCTATCTGTTTGGTTTGGCCAACTAGATTGATTTATCTTCAGTGGGGGAGGTGCTTTGTGATGGGTTCAATCTTTTGGTGTCCTCACCTTGTGAAGAAAGGGGCAACAAGGCACGTAGTGTTTTGTTTCCATTAAGGATAAAACGATGGGGTTTATTCATATTTCTTGAGTTTACTTTGTCTACATCATGTCATCTTGCTTAAAGCGTTACTCTATTTATCATGAACTTAATACCATAGATGCATGCTGGATAGCGGTCGATTGGCGGAGTAATAGTAGTAGATGCAGAATCATTTCGGTATACTTGTCACGGACATGATGCCTATATACATTATCATTTCCATGAATAACATCATAACTATGCACTTTTCTATCAATTGCCCAACCGTAATTTGTCTACCCACTGTCTGCTATTATTTCGAGAGAGAATCCTCTAGTGAAAACAATGGCCCCTAGGTCTATCTTAATCATACTACAAAAATAAAAAATACCTTGATGCAATTTATTTACTTTTATTTTGTTTTGCAATTTATCTATCTACCACTATTAGATTTAATTCTTGCAAGTAACGAGTTCAAGGGGATTGACAACCCTCTTTCCGCGTTGGGTGCAAGTATTTGCTCTTTTGTGTGTAGGTACTGTTCACTAGTATTTGCGTGGTACTCCTATTGCTTCGATAACCTTGGTTCTCACCAAGGGAAATACTTATCAGCTACTATATGCTTCACCCTTCCTCTTCGGGGAAAATCCCAACGGAGCTCACAAGTAGCGGAAAGAATTTCTGGCGCCGTTGCCGGGGAGACATCATCAAATCACTACAAATACCTTTACTGAAACTATCATCTACTTGCTCTACTTTTTATTTCCCTCTGTTCTTCTTCTCCCTCCACTTCTCTAAAAAATCGAAAAACACACAAATATTTTACTTTGCTTGCAATAATCATGTCATTACAAAAAAGGTACTCCACTTGCTAATCTTTTCAAACTTGCTACTTATTGTAAACAATAGCTAATAATGAAGGAGTGATAAAATAAAATGCCATTGGGATACATTTATTGAATGAAAATCATGATTGCAATTGCATTAGTATAAATACTACGAATATCAATTGTGCCAATGATCATGATTGGGGTGATAATTATGATGCCTTCTATGATCTTGAAAATTTATTTAAGCTTCATGATGAATATGTCATTGATAATAATGTTTGCAATAATATTGAAAGCGGGTTTGGAAGAGTGTCAACTTTAGGTAATAATGATCCCACTACTTTGGAGAATGATCTATCTTATGAATTTTTTGATAAGAGTGGGTTTGGAGAGGTCATGACTTTAGTTGATAATAACCCCACTATTTTGGGCGATTATAAAATTTTGATGCATGTGGATCATAAAGATAATATTGTTCATGATAGTTATATTGTTGAGTTTTATTATGAGAGAGGCAAATATGGTTATAGGAACTTTCATGTTACTCAATTACCTCTCTTGACGTTCAAATTGTTAATGCTTCGTCCTTCTTCCTTGCATATGCTAAATATTCCTTGCTTTGATAAATTGTTTTTTAATTATAAAATGCCTATGGATAGCAAGTATGTTAGACTTAAATATGTTTTCACATGCTATATGATGCTCTCTTCTTGCTTCAATTCTTTTGTTTTATGTGAACATCATTGAAATCTCAAGCCTATCTTAATGGCTATAAAGAAAGAGCTTGTTGGGAGACAACCCAATAGTTATCACTTTGTTATTATTTTATGACATGATTATTGCTACCATAATGATTGTGCTGTTATGTTTTAATTAGTTTTTGTGCCAAGTAAATCCTTTGGGATGATTTGGATGATAGTTGACTTGATTATGTGAAAAAACAGAAAATTTTGCTCACGTCCATGAATTATTATAATTTACTAGAATGTGCTTTCGATCTGAATTTTTTACACATGATTGATATGCAAATTTCGCACGCTTCCCTAATTTTTCAGAAGTTTTGGAGTTACGAAAGTATGATTTTTATTTAGATGATTACAAACTGTTCTGTTTTAGACATATTGTGTTTTTATTCCATAGTTTACTTGTTTTAATGATGCTATGGATTATATCGGGGGGTATAAGTCACGGAGGAGTTATAATACAGTAGGTATTATGCAAGAATAAAATATGGATGAGTTTATAACAGTACCTAAAGTTTACGATTTGTCCATTATACTAATGGATCTCATGAGGTTTCTGTTGAGTTTTGTGTGCTGAAGTTTTCATGTTTTGGGTGAGATCACGATGGATGAAGGAATAAGGAGTGGCAATACCCAAAGCTTGGGGATGCCCAAGGCACCCAAGGTAATATTCAAGGAAGACCCAAGTGTCTAAGCTTGGGGATGCCCCGGATGGCATCCCCTCTTTCGTCTACAATCTATCAGTATATAGTTGGTCGCTTCTCAATCTATTTGCTAGCCTTCGCCTGTACTAAGTGGAAATATTGCTTGTGCATCCGAATCCTTAAACCCAAAGTTGTTCCAGATGAGTCCACCATATCTACCTATATGCGGTATTACTATGCCGTTCCAAGTAAATTTGCATGTGCCACCTCTAATCATTCAAATAAGCATTTGTTTTGTGTGCCCGTACCACTCGTGGAGCGACATGGGGTGGTTATTATCTTCCATGCTAAGCGGGTTATTCTCACGATGAGTGTTTATTCACTTGTCATTGCACAAGAGAGGCTGGTATTTGGGATGCCCAGTCCTATAATCAAAACAAAAAATATAATGAAACAAACTCCCCGGGAAAGTTGATGGCTTGTGTTTGTATGGTTGAGGGGGAGTAAACTTTACCTTTCCTCTTGGGAACCGTTGATAATGTGTTTAGCATGGAAGATATTGAAAATCCTTGGTCGTGACGTTGACAGGAAAAACATACCTCTCAAAATGTATTCATCTCCGTTTTAAGCTTCGAGCTCTCGCACCTCTGCAAATCCATGCTTCCCTCTGCGAAGGGCCTATCTATTTACTTTTATCCTTTACTTTTATTGTTGAGTCGTCACTTCTCATTCAAGCACCAATTTGGAGAGCACTATTGTCATTCTTAGGCATTGAGTATAGTTAATGTTGGGTGTGACATGACTGGATCTCTTCTACCATGAATTACAATATTTAGTCGATACTAGAACTTCGGAGGTGCTCTGCATTTATGTTTTGCGGTCAGGAAGGGCTAGCAAGACACCATATTATCATCTTATATATGATTGTTTTGACAAATTGTTGGCATCCGAGATATCTTATTATTGCTTGCTAGTTGGTTATGTTATTTCCATGAGTAAATGTGAGACCTAAGTGTTACCATTCATATGGTTAGTTCATAATGTTTGCTGAAAACTTGAGCACTAGTTAAGCATATACAACAACGAGATCAAAAGAGTTTGTAAAAGTTTTTTTATCAGTTTCAGTTTGTCAATTGCATTGCTTGAGGACAAGCAATGAGTTAAGCTTGGGGGAGTTGATACTCCCAAACGTATCTACCTTCTCAAAGACTTATGCTCTTGTTAGGACTCTAAATTGCATGATTTGAATGGAACTACCCGGACTGACGTTGTTTTCAGCGGAATTTCCATGGTGTTATTTTGTGCAGAAATAAAAGTTCTCAAATTGAGCTTAAAATTTGTGGAGAATATTTCTAGAATATATAAAAAATATTGGCGAAGATACCTACTGGAGGGGCCCCACCTAGGAGCCACAAATCAGGGGGTGCGCCCACCCTAAGGGCGGCCTAGCGAGATTGTGGGCCCCTGGAGCCTCCGGTTTCCCTAAGTCCAACTCTATAAGTACCGTCTCACGGAGAGAAAAAAATCAGAGAGAAAGAATCATCGCGTTTTACGAGATGGAGCCACCGCCACCTCCTATTCTTAATCGTAAGGGCTGATGTGGAGTCTGTTCGGGGCTCCGGAGAGGGGGATTCGACGCCATCGTGATCATCAACCAGCCTCCATCAACAACACCATGATGCTCACCATCGGGAGTGAGTAATTCCTTCACAGGCTTGCTGTACGGTGATGGAGTTGGATGAGATTTTTCATGTAATCTAGTCAATTTGTTAGGGCTTGATCCCTAGTATCCACTATGTTCTGAGATTGATGTTGCTATGACTTTGCTATGCTTAATGCTTGTCACTAGGGCCCGAGTTAAATGATTTCAGATCTGACCCTTTATGTTTGCATGAATATGTTTGAGTTCTTGATACTCACCATCGAGTTGTTATGATCCGCATACCCCAAGGTGAAAATAATTTGGATTCTTTCCGGTGCTTACTGTAGTATGAGGAATTCATGTATTCACCATGTGTTAATGCTTTCTTCTGATTCTCTATTAAAGGAGGCCTTAATATCCCTTATATTTCCTTATGGATCCCACTGCCACAGGAGGGTAGGACAAAAGATGTCATGCAAGTTCTTACTATAAGCACGTATGACTATATATAAAATACATGCCTACATTACATTGATGAATTGGAGCTATTGTGTATCGCTCTAGGTTGTGACTGTTACATGATGAATATCATCCAACACAAATATCCATCACTGATCCGATGCCTACACTTTTCTCATATTGATCTTTGCTAAGTTACTACTGTTGTTGTTCCTGTTACTATTGCTACTGTTACCTCTACTATCAAAACTATTGCTACTGTGCTACTAAACACTTTCCTGCAAATATAATTTCTTAGGTGTGGTTGAATTGACAACTCAACTGCTACGACTCATAAATATTCTTTGGCTCCCCTTGTGTAAAATCAATAAATTTGGGTGAAATACTACCCGCGAAGACTATCGCGATCCCTTATACTTGTGGGTTATCAGAGGACATCAAATGAACCAATCGATAACAATGCCCCCACCCACCCACACTGACATACAGGACCAAGGCACACTGTTATACGAGATGATGAGGACAATATTGGAAACCCATAGAGCAAGCAGGTGATAAATGGCAAAGAATCAACCGACGTTACAAGTCTCATCCCACTGCAGGCTACCGCGTATGGAGAAGAAAAAAGACTAACCATTCGCACTGTCGACCCACCATACTAACAAGCGGGCTCATATGGTAGCCCGGCCCCAACTCCCACTATCAAGCTGGTCGGCATGTGATCGAGAGGCATGCCTCTGGCCTTACTCGGATGAGCTTCCTACCTGGAACAACATAGGCAAAACAAAACTGAGCGAACCGACCAGAACATCCATGTGAAATATCATCGGCAGGAACCATCGACTCAGAGCGATATAGGAAAAAGGGAACGGACCAGATGATCCATGGGAAGAGCGTGACCAAATGTTCCCGTGGCGTCCAAAAAACATGCACATATTCCAAAACACATTAGTCGACCACACCCCATGATGACGAAAACCCGGGCAAGGAACACTCCTCTGCATCTGACCAATACCAACAGGTGAGCCCGACAAGCCTCCCCACGGACGTTAGCCAGCCAGGGCCTACTGAATGTGCTAGTTATCGACTAGAGGGGGGGGGGGTGAATAGGCTATTTTTATGAAAGTCTTCAAAACACGGAGGCTTTGAAGACAAATAGAAATGAACCTATTGATATGCAGCGAAAGGTAGACTACACTAGACAAGCCATATTCAAGTAAGCAATGAAGTGAAAGCACGAAGACTATTAGCAGCTAGGTAGTATGGATCAGGATGGAAGATAGTATGAAGCCAAACAACAACAGTCTTAACACAGTGAAGTCAATCAGATCATGCAAGCAGGCAATGACTTCACGAAGACAAACTGTAAGTAAAGAGAGGTATGAGATAGAACCAGTTGCTTGGAGAGGACAAGGATTTGCTGGACCAGTTCCAGTTGCTGTGACAACTGTACGTCTGGTTAGGGAGGCTAAGATTGAACTCAGAAGACCGCATCTTCACCTTAATCCCCTTGATCTAAGAACACTTAGTCCTCGCCTAATCACTGTGGTAAGTCTTCAAGGTAGACTTCCAAACCTTCACAGACTTTGTTCACCGGCAATCCACAACGACTCTTGGATGCTCAGAATGCGACGCCTAACCGGCTGGAGGATTCACAGTCCTCAAGTGTAACAAGTCTTCAGATCACGCGGACAGAAAGACTTCAGTGATGCCTAACACTCTTTGGCTCTGGGTGTTTTGGGCTTTGTCCTTGCAAGGATCTCTCTCTCAAATGCTTCGGAGGCGGGTTGCTCTCAAACGACAAAAGCCGTGCACTAACTCTGAGAAGCCACCAATTTATGGTGTATGGGGTGGGATATTTATAGCCAGGAGGCAACCCGACCTGATTTGTCCGAAATGACCCTGGGTCACTAAGGAACTGACACGTGTCCAACGGTCAGATTCCAAACACACGCGGCAGCTTGACTTGGGCTACAAGTAAAGCTGACTCATCCAGCTCTGGATAAGATTTGCTCTCATTGTCTTCGCTCGAAGACATATGATTTTGGTTGCGCATCACATCAGTCACTCTGACTTTGTTCACTTGGACCCCACTTAACAGTACGATGGTTCCTATGACTCAGCAAAGAGGAAAAGGAAACTACGAAACAACTATGTCTTTGCACTCCATAGTCTTAACGTGAATGTCTTCTCAAGTCATAATCTTTGTTGTGAATATCTTCACAAACCACCATTGTCTTCAATGTCTTCACACATTTTTAGGGGTCATCTCTGGTAGGTAAACCGAATCAATGTTGGACTACTACCTGTGTTATCCTGCAATTCTCACAAACACATTAGTCCCTCAACCAAGTTTGTCGTCAATACTCCAAAACCAACTAGTGGTGGCACTAGATGCACTTACAACCTCCCCCTTTTTGGTGATTGATGGCAAATTGGTTGAAGTTTTCAACGGGGATAAAAGTATGTGAAAGTTTAAGGATTAAGGCATTGTCTTCATAAGTAGCAAAAGGCTCCCCTGAAGATGTGCATATAAGTAATTTGCTTTTGAATGCAAATGCACATGGCAGGTTTTACTTTGTGGAGATCCTCTTCAACTTATGAAGACAATTCATCATGCATATACAGATATAACGAAGATAATGACATGCATAATGAAAAATGGACGTCTGCGGAATGGCTTCATGCGGAATTTATCATCGCATCACAGAGTAGCAGACGACAATCGAGTTTAAGTGTTACAACCCAAAGAACCAAATGTATCAAAAGACGAGAGTTGTAAACACTTGGCAAAATATAGCAACCACCCATAAGGACCCGCTTGAAGACTATCAACTCATATGCTTCTCCCCCTTTTGTCAGTAATGACCAAAAAGGTTTGAAGACATAGAGTATCTACTCGTTCCCATCTGGAGTAGATGAAGGTGCAGGGTCGACGCTGGAGTTTGGTGGTGCAGAAGGGCTTGGTGCAGTGTCGACATGTAGTGCAACCATGGTCGGTGAATTGGCATCGTCTTCTTCATCGACGACTCTCACAACAACAGTTGCAGCCGAAGATGAATACTCAGAATCATCTATTGATGGAGTGTGGCGCCAGCTTGCATTGCGTGGAGGTCTGGAATCAAATTTGAAGCCCTCAGTGAAGCCATCTTCGCGAAGATCTTCTTCAGGGCATAGTAGTGTGAGACTCTTCCAAGACCACCGATAGGCTTCATGGGCTACGAATGAGTTCTTGGTGGCCAAGTTTCTGATGTGATTGACGTCCACCAAGATACTCTGCATCTGACGCTTTAGCCAGTCATGGCGCTTGTCCTGCTTCTGATGTAAGGCCACAAGAAGCTTTCGGTCATTGAGTACACGAGAACGCTTCCGAGGCCTTTAGGAGATTGTACTAGCCGTGGCTTCAGTGTTGGCACGATGTGGCTCACGCATATTGCCAGCTAGAGGATAGGTAGTAGTGGCAGCATTGGGAACATGAATTCCTTCTATTGGTTGCGTGAAGCTTTGACGATCAACATTGTGAAGATATAGAGGCTCCTTGGCAGGACCAGGGTAGATGGCTTCAATGGACAAATCAACCTCAGGCAGAAAAAACAAGATGGTTGCGCGCTGAGGGCTGATAGTCAACAAAAGAATGTAGTTTGATCAGGTGCATCACCCATGGAGCATAAAACTTCAAGCCAAACAGATCAATCCCAGATGCAACAAGTTGTCTGATGAAGAAATCCTGGGAACTGAATCTGATGCCATTGACAATATAGAATACCAAAGTCTTCATGGTTCCTTCAAGTTTGGCATCAGAAGAATTTCCCTTGATTGGCCATAGAGTACGCCTTAGAATGTGATACACTGTGCGGGGCAAGTACTCGAGGTCTTTGATGAAGAATTCCTTGGGATATTCAGCATCTTGAGGCAATGGCTTCATCATGCTGAGCATCTGGCTCATATTTGGCTCAGGCTTCTGAAATATACTCCGCAGTTCATTTATGTGTAGCTGACAACCAGGCTCACAGAGCTCACCTGGAGTGGGCAGGGAAGACAGCTCAATGATGTCTTGAGCTTTGGCTTCATGGTGCACATCTCCTGTCATCCACTCAATGATCCATGTCTTCAGATCCCTGTTGTAGCCACGAATGTGAAGTGTGGCATAGAACTGCATCAGAAGCTCTTCATTCCAGTGCTCTTTATCAGTTGCAAATTGCAGCAGACCAGCATCCCTAAAGCAGTCTAGTGCTTCTTCAAGACAGGGAAGCCCAACAATAGCTTCACAATCAAGACGCATGTGGGGAAAGATTCGCTCTTGATTGTATAGAATGCAGGAGTAATAGCTGCACTGCTGATAGCTCCAGAAGCGGTCAGAAGAGATCTTTGGCTTCGTATATGGATTCTTGGCGCTGTCGAAGAATGTGTTGTGTGCCCTGAAGCTGGTCACGCTGAACGATCCTGGCGATGTGGCAGCACCTGGAAGCCTTGGCAGCCTGGGCTTTGGCTTCTGAACCTAAGGCCTCTGCTCAACATGGTAGTCGTACTATGGTCCGGGGCAGCAACAGGAACCAAACGGCCATCTCACTTTGACAAGTCGGCCGCGATTATAGGCCTGCTCAATGGTGTGAGGCCTTGGAGGTGGAAACAGTGGCTTCAAAGATTCACAAGTGGCATCAGGTTGTTCTTGAGCTTCAGGCACCACATTAGCTTCAGGCTCCACATTGTCTTCGGCCATGACAACGTCATTGGCGTCAGCTGCATTGTTTGTGGCAGCCTCGCTGGTTTCAACCTCTGTTTCTTCAATAACAGGAGGGTCGGGCATAGTTACATTCTCCTCGAGAATGACTGGATCAGCAGCAGGGGGTGTGGAAACTCTTTCTTCTTCTCTTGTTTCTTGATCTTCATCAGCTGATGCAGCCGGAATGTCTTCAGCAGCTTTAGCTTCAGACTCAGAGACATTCGTAGTAGGGGTGGCAGATAACCCACAAGTATAGGGGATCAATTGTAGCCTCTTTTGATAAGTAAGAGTTTCGAACCCAACAAGGAGCTAAAGGTATAACAAATATTCCCTCAAGTTCTATCGACCACCGATACAACTCTATGCACGCTTAGCGTTCGCTTTACCTAGAACAAGTATGAAACTAGAAGTACTTTGTAGGTGTTGTTGGATAGGTTTGCAAGATAATAAAGAGCGCGTAAATAAAAAGTAGGGGCTGTTTAGATAAAGACACAATAAAGTAAATATAGCGAGTGTGGAAAAGTGGTGGCAGGAGTTGCGGAATTGTCCCTAAGCAATTGACTACTTTACTAGACCGATAGCAAGTTTTATGTGGGACAAAGCATCGCTAGCATGTCATCCCCGACTTGGAATTCTATGCACTTATGATTGGAACTATTAGCAAGCATCCGCAACTACTAATGTTCATTAAGGTAAAACCCAACCATAGCATTAAGTTATATTGGTCCTGAGGGAGTCCTGGATTAGGGGGTATCCGGACAGCCGGACTATATCCTTTGGCCGAACTGTTGGACTATGAAGATACAAGATTGAAGACTTTGTCTCGTGTCCGGATGGGACTATCTTGGCGTGGAAGGCAAGCTTTGCGATACGGATATGTAGATCTCCTTCTGTTGTAACCGACTCTATGTAACCCTAGCCCCCTCTCGTGTCTATATAAACCGGAGGGTTTAGTCCGTAGGACAAGGACAATCATACCATAGGCTAGCTTCTAGGGTTTAGACTCTACGATCTCGTGGTAGATCAACTCTTGTAATACTCATATTCATCAAGATCAATCAAGCAGGAAGTATGGTATTACCTCCATAGAGAGGGCCCGAACCTGGGTAAACATCGTGTCCCTTGCCTCCTGTTACCATCCACCTTAGACGCACAGTTTGGGACCCCCTACCACTACAAAAAAATACACTTCCGTGATGATACGTGTTTGTCACAGTAGGTCGCGTTTTTTGTCATGCATGTACATCCATGACAAATTTATGACAGAATCAAGATAGTCATACCTGTGTTGTCGTAGAAGTGTTCCATGACATTAACAAAATTATCATCACGGAAGTGTCCACTTCCATGACGATAAATCGTGTGTCACAGAAATGCTTTCGTCAAGGGTGACCGACACGTGGCATCCACCGTAACGGAACGCCGTTAAGCTATCGAGTCGGGTTTTGGATCCGATAACCCGTTAACAGCCCCGACCAATGGGGATTTTCCATGTGTAAAATCATCATTGGCTGGAGGAAACACATGTCGGCTCATCGCTGGGACAGATGTCATCCACTCATTGGATGTATAAGCGCTATGATACGCCGACACGTGGCACGCCAATCAAGTTTAAATGGGCCGCCCAACTAAAGGCCCACAAGATTTTGCGGCCCATAATGGGCCGCCCAGCTTAAAGGCCCACGAGATTTTATGGACTATAATGGCTGGCCTAGCTAATGGCCCACAAGATTTCAAGGCCATAATAGGCCGGCCCAAGTAAAGGCCCACAAGATTTTTGTGTGCCATAATGGGCGGGCCCAGGTAAAGGCCCACAAAATTCTTGCGGATCATAATGGGCCGGCCCAGCTAAAGGCCCACGAGATTTCGCCGACATTAATGGGCTGGCCCAGCTGTAGGCCCACAAGATTTTGAGGACCCTAGTAGGCCGGCTGAGGGAGTCCTGGATTAGGGGCTGTCCGGATAGCCGAACTATCACCGTTGGCCGGACTCCTGGACTATGAAGATACAAGATTGAAGACTTCGTCCCGTGTCTGGATGGGACTTTCCTTGGCGTGGAAGGCAAGCTTGGCAAAATGGATATGTAGATCTCCTACCATTGTAACCGACTCTGTGTAACCCTAACCCTATCCGGTGTCTATATAAACCGAAGGGTTTTAGTCCTTAGGACGAACAACAATCATACCATAGGCTAGCTTCTAGGGTTTAGCCTCTACGATCTCGTGGTAGATCTACTCTTGTACTACCCATATCATCAATATTAATCAAGCAGAGTAGGTATTACCTCCATCGAGAGGGCCCAAACCAGGTAAAAACATCGTGTCCCTTGTCTCCTGTTACCATCCACCTAGACGCACAGCCTGGGACCCCCTACCCGAGATCCGCCGGTTTGACACCGACATTGGTGCTTTCATTGAGAGTTCCTCTATGTCGCCACCTATAGGCCCGATGGCTCCTTCAATCATCAAGAACGACGCAGTCCGGTGAGACTTTTCTCCCGGACAGATCTTCGTGTTGGCGGCTTTTGCATGCGGGCCAATTCACTTGGCCATCCGGAGCAGATCGAAGCTACAGCCCGCCATCAGTCAGATTTGGGAGTTTGAACTACATGGCCGACATCCGCGAGACTTGATCTTCGACGGATTCGAGCCACGCCAAGCGTGCCGCCTTTGTCTCGATGGGCATGATCTAGCTCTGCCACCAACAAAGGCCTTGAAGCCGCACAGAGTCCGCCCGACCCTTAGCTCGAGCCGACTTCGACGAGGACAGTGGTTGGACACCGCCGGGGCTACGATCTCTACGGCGATTGAGCCAACTCCATCCCCGTCCTTTGCGAAGACCGTGACTCCAAGGTGCGGACTCTCTCCGGACTCCGAACCCTCTCGCGCCCTGCCAATCGAATCCGATTAGGCGCCGTCGAGGAGTTCACTGCCGCGGACATCTTTTAGCACTCGCCCTTTGGTGACATCCTGAATTCACTAAAGTCTCTCTCTTTATCAGGAGAGCCCTGGCCGGACTACGGTCATCCCAGCTCGGCATTGGCTCAATAGCTTGCCAGCAGAGTCAATCGGTTGTTGGGAGGACCGGAAGCCGCATTCCTTGATAACTTCCAGGCACATATGTGCGACCACCGACGCCGATGACCTTAGCCATATAATTCAGCAGCAAAGCATCGCTAGCATGTCATCCCCGACTTGGAATTCTATGCACTTATGATTGAACTATTAGCAAGCATCCGCAACTACTAATGTTCATTAAGGTAAAACCCAACCATAGCATTAAGTTATATTGGTCCTGAGGGAGTCCTGGATTAGGGGGTATCCGGACAGCCGGACTATATCCTTTGGCCGAACTGTTGGACTATGAAGATACAAGATTGAAGACTTTGTCTCGTGTCCGGATGGGACTATCTTGGCGTGGAAGGCAAGCTTTGCGATACGGATATGTAGATCTCCTTCTGTTGTAACCGACTCTATGTAACCCTAGCCCTCTCGTGTCTATATAAACCGGAGGGTTTAGTCCGAGAGGACAAGGACAATCATACCATAGGCTAGCTTCTAGGGTTTAGACTCTACGATCTCGTGGTAGATCAACTCTTGTAATACTCATATTCATCAAGATCAATCAAGCAGGAAGTATGGTATTACCTCCATAGAGAGGGCCCGAACCTGGGTAAACATCGTGTCCCTTGCCTCCTGTTACCATCCACCTTAGACGCACAGTTTGGGACCCCCTACCACTACAAAAAAATACACTTCCGTGATGATACGCGGTTTGTCACAAGAGGGTCGCGTTTTTGTCATGCATGTACATCCATGACAAATTTATGATGTAATCAAGATAGTCATACCGTGTTGTCGAGAAGTGTTCCATGACATTAACAAATTATCATCACGGAAGTGTCCACTTCCATGACGATAAATCGTGTGTCACGTAAATGCTTTCGCCAAGGGTGACCGACACGTGGCATCCACCGAACGGAACGCCGCTAAGCTATCGAGTCGGGTTTTGATCCGATAACCTGCTAATGCCCCCGACCAATGGGGATTTTCCATGTAAAATCATCATTGGTCGGAGGAAACACATGTCGGCTCATCGCTGGGACAGATGTCATCCACTCATTGGGATGAAGGCGCCTATGATACGCCGGCTACGTGGCACGCCAATCAAGTTTAAATGGGCCGCCCAACTAAAGGCCCACAAGATTTTGCGTCTATAATGGGCCGCCCAGCTTAAAGGCCCACGAGATTTTATGGACTATAATGGCTGGCCTAGCTAATGGCCCACAAGATTAAGGGCCATAATAGGCCGGCCAAGTAAAGGCCCACAAGATTTTTTAAAAGCTATAATGGGCGGGCCTGTAAAGGCCCACAAAATTTTTTATGATCATAATGGGCCGCCCAGCTAAAGGCCCACGAGATTTCACGACATTAATGGCTGGCTCCAGTCAGAGGCCCACAAGATTTTGAGGACCCTAGTAGGCCGGCCGAGGAGTCCTCGATTAGGGGCTGTCCTGATAGTCAACTATCACCGCTGGCCTGACTCGGACTATGAAGATACAAGATTGAAGACTTCGTCCGTGTCCGGATGGGACTTTCCTTGGCGTGGAAGGCAAGCTTGGCAAAATGGATATGTAGATCTCCTACCATTGTAACCGACTTGTAACCCTAACCCTATCCGTGTCTATATAAACCGAAGGGTTTTAGTCCTTAGGACTAACAACAATCATACCATAGGCTAGCTTCTAGGTTTAGCCTCTCGATCTCGTGGTAGATCTACTCTTGTACTACCCATATCATCAATATTAATCAAGCAGAGTAGGGTATTACCTCCATCGAGAGGGCCCAAACTCGGGTAAAAACATCGTGTCCCTTGTCTCCTGTTACCATCCACCTAGACGTTACAGCTCGGGACCCCCACCCGAGATCCGCCGGTTTTGACACCGACATTGGTGCTTTCATTGAGAGTTCCTCTATGTCGCCACCTATAGGCCCGATGGCTCCTTCAATCATCAAGAACGACGCAGTCCAGTGGTGAGACTTTTCTCCCGACAGATCTTCAGATTTGGCGGCTTTGGCATCAAGGGCTAATTCACTTGGCCATCCGAGCAGATCGAAGCTACGCCTGCCATCAAGTCAGATTTGGGAGTTTGAACTATATGGCGACATCCGCGAGACTTGATCTTCGACGGATTCGAGCTACGCCTAAGCGCTGCGGCGACTGCCTCGATGGGCATGATCTAGCTCACGCACCAATGCTGCCTTGAAGTCGCACCAGTGAGTCCGCCCGACCTTAGCTCTCGAGCCGACTTCGACGAGGACGAGTGGTTGGACACCGCCGGGCTACGATCTCTACGGGCGATTGAGCCAACTCCATCCTCGCCCTTTGCGACCGTGACTCAAGGTGCCAGACTCTCTCCAGACTCAACCTTCATACCGCCAACGAATCCGACATGCCGTCGTGAGTTCACTGTCATGACATCTTTTAGCACTCGCCTTTGGTGACATCCTGAATTCACTAAAGTCTCTCTCTTTATCGAGAGCCTCGCCGACTACGGTCATCCCAAAAGCATTGGCTCAATAGCTTGCCAGCAGAGTCAATCGGTTGTTGGAGGACCTCGAAGCCGCATTCCTTGATAACTTCCAGGCACATATGTGCCACCACCGCACGCCATGACCTTAGCCATATAATTCAGCAGCGTAAGAATCGCCGAGCACTCGGACGCGGTTCCTAACAAAGAAAATTAGATCGACTAATCGTCCGGATGCAGAGGCGCTTAGCAGCCTTCAAACACAACATCCGCGACGAGTGGCTAGCCCGGGACCCAGGATAGAAAAGCCAAATCCATGGCAGCCCTCACCACACTCATGACCCGCTTATGCTGGAGAGGACAGTGCTAGCTCAAGCAACAACTTGGCCAAACACCGGTAGTTCGGATACCAAGGACAGCAATGGCAGGTCGCGCAAGAATAAGCATAAACGCCAGATTAACGGTGATAATGTGAAGATACGACAAGAATGCCGGATTCAGAGGCTCTAAACCCGTCACCGGAAGAAGCCATTCAAAAGAAATACCTGTATCTGGCCCAACTTGGACCGAATACTGATCGCCAGCGATACATGGCACTTCGAAACCAGCCAACCACACCAACAGGATTGTTGGGTGTTTACAAGGTGCAAGCTAAGCAATCAAAACAACGCACAAGGGGCTGTATAGTGATGACGAGGAAGAGCCCCGTCACGAACAATAGAGGATGAGGGCTTTCCACACAAGTGCGGACGGTGAATATGATATACGCAACCCACATACCCAAAAGGGAGCGGAAGCGCACTAAGGGATGTATACGCCGATGGAGCCGCTTCCAAGTTCAACCCATGGTCTTCCTGCCCAATCACCTTGATCAAGGACCACCCCACTAGCATTCGTCACTTGCGGATTAGCCGCATTGGTTCTGACCCAATCATCGACGGATTTCACCTCACTAGAGTCCTGATGGACGGCGTAGCAGCCTGAACCTCTTTATCGTGATACAGGCGCAAAATGGGCATAGACCTCAAGGATTAAACCCACAAAGACGCACTTTTAAAGGCATAATACCGTGTAGAGGCCAATTGTATGTGCTCGCCACACTCGGCGGGTCTTCGATCCCTTGATAACTTCCGGTTAAGAGTTAATCTTCGACATAGTCCCGCTCGAGCGGTTATCACGCGATCGCTTGGACGAACCGTGATTTGTAAAGTTCAATGCGGTGCCGCACCACGATACCTCAAGCTCAAGATGCCAGCCCTCGAGGAGTAATCACGGCCAATGGAAACACCGAACGCCTCCCAAACGGAGGAGCACACGGCGGCCCTTGCGGCGGAGGTGCAAAGCAGCCTCACACGCAGCTTCGAGTCCGCCATTAAACGTCCGCCACCGCTAAGCGCTACCGGAGTAACTCTACAACAAGACCGCCGGCATGATCCGGAGCACGCAGTAATCCGCCCCAACCCCAGCCCTCGCGAAACCGCTGGTTAAGTGATTACGCTGCACATAATTACGCCCGAGATACCATGGGCCTAAGGAGGGGCACGACCACCACACACCCATAATGCGGCTCAACCGCACTGTGGCCCCGATTGTGTCATTCTTTTCCTTTTTCTTCTTTTTTCTTACTTTCAGACTCCGCTTCCGTAAGTCCCGTCCGCACTAGAATTGCCGAACTCACGATGCAACAGCCGTGGAAGTAGTTACATCGAGTGTCCAGTGGTCTCTACTACGATCATTATAATTGCTTTACATACCATCCCACAAACTTACCTCGAGGGGACATGTTAAATAGTCCCATCCCTTGCTTATCGCACAATTTGTATCGCTCGCTTTTATTTGCAGCTTCTTTTGAATAACCAATATATAGCTTTTGCCTATTATTGCATTCTTTCCCATTATATATGTTCATTCATGACATTAAGAAGAACTGCATAATTTGGTACGGCTAATACACCAGGGCTTATGTACCCTAAAAGTATGGTGTGATAAGTCCTAACACTTCCACAAGTGCGCACCTCAACTTATAGCATTATATGCATCGGTTCAATCATGTCTTGGGTCAATAGTTGGGTTTGCCCTCTCCCCATGTTTTGGTACCTTACGCCTTTATATCGCTAAGGTAGCGCTTAGGAGAACCACCGCGACAGTGCCCTGCTGAGCTGGGTTGAGCACCTCAAAGGAGAAAGCTAAACTGACTGGCCATGATAGGGCGAGAGCCGTCGCTGTTCGAGAGGTTTTTTCGGGTCCCTAAAGACTTATGCCGCTAGAGCGAGGAGTCGGCATTGTCCGCTAAGGCGGATAGCGCCTCAACTCGGCTTCCTAATACTAGGGGCTTCACTGAAATTTAAAATTATAGAATTCTATGGCTAAGTGAGAGTGTTGAAGCACTATAAGTCCGGTTGTTTTGTTCGCTATGCTGAGCGCCTCGACGGACCCAAGAATGGGAACAAGAGCACTCAAGTTTATTCTCAACACCCCAAAGACTGTGGCATGGGGCTGAAGCCAACGACTTGCCATCTCTCAAATTTGATAAACGGCCGCATGTATGTAGGTAATATTTTAAATTAACAAGCGCTGCTTAGCGATATGAAAAAGTTTTCAGCGCATGTGATAACAAATGCAGTCTATTCAAAAATTACATCTTTGGAGCACTCTATCCTTATATGGCGGCACCCTTCAGACGCCATCATAGTACATTTCGGCTTGCATGCTCCTTGCCCTTCTAAGTGGTCCGTCTGTCACAAGCTTCTCCGATCCAGCTTGCCCCATTGCACTTTAGCACGGGCAAGGCCCGACGGGCACCTTCAATGCAGACGAGCGCTGATGACTTCAATCCATGGACAAAGGCCCACCAGCCGCTGCACTAGCCCAAGTAGCTCCTGTGCATGGCTTCCAATGGCCACAACAACTATGAGGCCCTTCATGGCCTGTTCGGTGACCTTAGGAGCTCGACCAGCTGCTTCACCGGTCGTCAGGGGCACGGGACGCTCGGCCTCAAGATATCGAGACCGTAACACCTTCTCCGCCGAGCTCCCTCCTTGGCGCGTAGAACGCGCAGCATTAGACACACTACAGGCAGATCTCGCGAATGCCCCGGAGAGCTCCGAATCCGGTAAGTAATAGGTAATTCACTTTCACATGCTTGCTTTGCATAAAGAATGCCTTACCCGCCGCTATCTTCTTTAATGATTCAATTTCTTGAGGGATTTTGGGCTTCGTCTTAGCGGCTTTGGCACTCTCAAGAGCCGAGGTGAGCTTGACTCGAGTCTTCGAAGTCACGCCTCCAAACTCGTGTTTTTCCACGAGAGCCTCGAGCTCTTGCCGCACCTCCGCCACCCGCCTCCCGCTTCTCTCGGCCGTGCACTGCGCTTTTGAGCTTTTCGCCACGGACACCGCTTCCTTCGTGGTCGCCACCTCGCTCGTGGGCCCCTACAATACCCACGCTATTCCTGCCATTTTTGCAACCAATCCTTTCTATAAAGTATTTCTTTAATAAGGTATTGCTTACCTTCCTGTCCTCAAGCTGCTTGGCAAGGCCGAGCCTGCTCGGACCGCCGAGGCTCTTCTTCAATGCATTGACCTCCGCAGCCAAGGCAGAGGTTAACAAATAAGAGCCTCGCAATTCGCATATTGACATACTTATGTTAGACTCTCACAGATATTTTTAGATCCTTAGTCCGCTTTTTTTCCAACACCAACTAAGCATCAGGGCTACTGTCTATGCGTAATATTTTTACATATTCTAAACTTACCTCAAAGCCTCGTTAGAAAGTCGGTGCATAGCTTCACCAGCCCGCCTTGGCGGATCGAATCTTTTGGATCACCACACTCATAACAAGGCGGTGCTCTCGTCGATGGAGGCGCCTGCTATGCGCCCCAAAGTTATCCGTGCCTCCGTTGGACGGAGGACATCAGCGCCTTACCTTCCACGAAGGGGCTGCTTGTCGGACTTCGAACCACTGAAGGTTCCAGATGGAGTCCGACGAGGTCGGGCTTAGAGCCCCGGGGTCTTGCCTCGCTACTGAGTCCGGAGGTTGCCTTGCGGGCGCCTCCCGCCACCTCCTCTGACCAGGCCCCTTGGGGCCCCACCTTACGCCGTCTGCAGCGTGAGGTGAGGAGGTGGCCGAAGTGAAGTACTTCCACTTCCGACGAACCTCAGGGACCCGCCGACGGCCGCGGCGAGCCTGCCCTGGGCGGCTGCATGATTGTTCGACATTAGAGAACACTATGCAATGAAAAAAGCCATGGGTATCCGGACACTTACGATCTCGCCAGGCTTGGCCTTGTTGGCCACCTCCTCGCTGCTTGTCGGCGCTGGTGGAGAAGTCCGAGGAAGGGTCCTTCCTTCTGATTCTCCGCCTCCCCTGGGCTTGCGGCCTTCTTTTCTCTCCCCACTGGGAGAGGCTTATTTTCCTCCTCCTCTTCCTCGTGAGGAGGATTCCGCCTCGAGTTGTCAGCGGTGAGTCCGACAGCGGCGCGCTGGAGCTCTTTTCGAGTTCCCGTGGCCTCCTTTCTGGTTTTCTTCTCCGCACCACGTGAGGTGCCGGAGCCAGCAGCCCCGGCTAATCGGGCGCCCACTGGGTCTTCCGCAAAGGGGCCGGATAAATAATCTGTCTCGGACGCCTTCAACCAGTCCCGCCAAAGGTTAGGGAGTTTTAGATCCCGTGATAGAGTCAAACTATGAAAAAGAGTCCCATAAAGGGTAAAATAACTTACCTCGCTGGCTTGATGCTATGAGCTGAATCCGCGATCTCGGATCGATGGGAGCCTCGCCTTTGAACATCACTCTTCCGTGCATCTTCGCACGTAGTGTCAAGAGCCTTTTCAGTTGGGTGCCAGGCCGGATCGAACTCCCACAATTTGAAGGCCCGCTGTTGGCATGGGAGAATCCGAGCGATGAGCATCACTGGATTACGCTGACAAGCCCGAGATTCTTGTCCACCGTGTTTCGATGCAGTTTGGAGTCCCATAGCTCGTCCCAATCCCCCCACGTCAGCCCGCTCTCTTTCCATGATGTGAGCCGTGGGAAGCCAGATCGAATTGGGGCCTCCGCCATTGAGAGTCACGCTGCTCGTGATGTAGAACCACCCCGATTGTTATTTCTTTATGGTCTCCACAAAGGAGCCTCGAGCCATAGGACTTGGCCATCTTGTTAACCATGGCGCCCAAGACTGGCATATGGCCGCCACTACCTTCGCTTGACGTTGAAGATCTTAAGCCATAAGTCAAGTGGGGCTGATGCAGAGGAAGGCCTCACACACGCATTTATGAATGCCGAGATGTTGAGGATGAAATTGGGCCAGATCAGAGAACATGAGCCCTGACAAATGGGTGAAGTGGAAAACCTAGTCCATGGAGGAAGTGGTGAGGAAACCACCTCTCATGGGGCCCGGGTGGAATGAGCTGCCTCGCTCGGGCAGCCGGTGCGCGGCGTTGCTGGACAAGTATCCGCCTTCCGCAGTTTTTTGATGTGCCTCTCCGTGACGGAGGAGGCCATCCACCGCCTCCCGCCTCCCGACATAGTTGGAGAAGGTTGAGGTGATGTGCGGACTTGGGCGCCGGAGCTCGAAAAGCGCGAAATGGATGAGCAAAGGAGGAAGAAGGCGAGGTGAAAAGGTGGATCCTTATCCCTTATATGGACGGATGAAGCTTATGCGCCCCCACCACCGATAAAACTCGCTTATCTCCCAAGCTACCGAATCAATTGTGCGGATGGGTTACCCACGTCCGTATTGATGAGAAACTCTGAATAAGGGGGCAATGATCTCCACTTTGATAAGACGTGCTAAGGAAACCGCCGCTAAACGCTACCGAGGTGAACAAGAAAAACGATTCATATAAAGGCCTGGTCGGTGTGATGTCACGCTGAATACGCCAGAGATCCGCAAAAGTTATTCTCTACGGTAGTATGTGGAACTTGTTTTGCAGAGCCGACACTATCCTTGTGTTCAAAATCTTCTATGAAGTATTCGGAGGAGGAACCCGCCTTGCAATGCCAAGACAATATGCGCCGGACTCGCCGCCATTGAAGCCCCGGTTCAGGGCTACCGAGGAGTCCTCGATTAGGGGTGTCCGATAGTCAACTATCACCGCTGGCCGGACTCCTGGACTATGAAGATACAAGATTGAAGACTTCGCCCCGTGGTCCGGATGGGACTTTCCTTGGCATGGAAGGCAGCTTGGCGACACGGATATGTAGATATCCTACCATTGTAACCGACTCAGTAACCCTAACCCTATCCCGTGTCTATATAAACCAAGGGTTTTAGTCCGTAGGACTAACAACAATCATACCATAGGCTAGCTTCTAGGGTTTAGCCTCTCCGATCTCGTGGTAGATCTACTTGTACTACCCATATCATCAATATTAATCAAGCAGAGTAGGGTATTACCTCCATCGAGAGGGCCCGAACCTGGGTAAAACATCGTGTCCCTTGTCTCCGTTACCATCCGCCAGACGCACAGCCAGGCCCCTCACCCGAGATCCGCCGGTTTTGACAATTTACACCGCCCATTAACTGCTGCCATGTTTTGGGCCAAATGTCCGTCCATAATTGATCCGTCCATTAATGGCCTGCCACGCCCGGCCTAGTAATGGCCCATATAAGATCCGCCCGTTAAATGCCTCCCACTTCGGCCAAATCACGCCCGATCAGTCCGGACCTTTAAGAGGCTTTTGTGCTCACTATGGCCCATATCAGATTCGCCCATTGATCGGACGCTATGCTTTTGGGCCCACTTGCTAAAGGCCCATTTAGTAATTCGCCTCGATATTAGTTTCACTCGTTAAGGGCCCATTAAACATTTCGCCCTATATTAGTTTCGCCTGCTAAAAGCCCGCCATATAGTTGGGCCTAATTCACGTCTGTTTGCATCCAGCGCTGTCATACCGATATCTCGATTGGGCAAAAACAAGGACCGAGACAACTTTGGCCGTTAAAGCCCGTGAATTGATTCGCACAATCATGGGCCGGGTCCATTTCGCTTCACCGCCCGTGGAGCTATTCGCACGCTTTCAGCGCAGCAGCTTACTTCAAATTTCTCCTAAAAGCCCACCGAAGTTTTCATGCGAAAAGATGTCCGGGGTTACTCGCCTATTAAAGGCTCGAATTACTAGTGGGCCGCTTTGACGGGCCCATGATGACCGTTGGGTACAAAAAAGAGGGGCACACTTTTGTACCCCTATGACTGCACGGGCAGTCCTCGAGCCGCGGCACCACCACACCGAAAGCAAGGCAAGGGAGGTGAGCCAAGGTAAGGCCGGGCTCGAAAAGGAGTAGAATCGACACCAAGACCAAGACCACAAAGAGGAAAGGGACGAAGCGACTTCGCAAGATCCTTGCCGGAGGCGGTTTTAGCAAACCCGCAAGACCCTTGCCGGCAGTCAGCCCCACACCCACGGAGTGAATCACCCTTGAGTCCACCGCCCCATGGGGCAAGGATTCGAGACATCCCCTGCAGGCATGCAGATCTTTGTGAAGACATTCAAGATCAGATACACACTATAGAAGATGACGACTTTTTGGCGGGATCCCAGCCGAGGAGGACTGATAAGCCCCGGCAAGCGCCTTTGCCGGGATGACAAGAGGTGCCACGGAAAGACCCTTGCCGGGCCCCCGCAAGACTCTTGCCGGGCTACGCGCGAGGCCCTTGCCAAAGACACCCAGTAGGGCCACCATCGTGCCCACGCCAATCAAACCTCCACCACCGCTCGCATGATGCCTGCCGACCCATCAGTTGGGCAGGCACTGCATGGCGCACAAGCGGATCTTCGTGGAGACCCACCATCGCAAGCCACCAGCTGCCCGCCGCTTACATGGCACCACGGGCACCTTCCGCCAGTGGCGCATGTCGACACGAGTGGGAGCGCACGGATGAGACAGGGCTCTCCTCCGCCCCGATAAAGCAGGATTAATTAAGCAAGACGATTAAAGGCGCTTTGTCATGTAATGCGAGGGATAAACTCAGATCATCGTACTTTTCCACCTCCCTGCAGCCACCGTGGCAACCCCTTCCCTATAAAAGGAGGCCCATGGCCACTTTGGACGAGGATTCAGCTTTTGGAGCTCCTCACGCCCCATTGCCAGTTCAAGAACACAGATAAACAAACCACCAAAGCAGGAGTAGGGTTTACGATCCTCGCGTCCTAACCTCGGATAAGGAAACCGTAGCTATCTGTTTGATCCGGCTTTTCTCACAATTCTACGCCTCACGACCGTAGTAGGGATTCTTGTGATCCCATAGGTGTCGCTCCACACCGACATCTTTGCGCGCCGCCCGTAGGGGGCGCAGCAGAGAATCGGCTCTAGCAGTTAGTTCGACGCTTCTTCATCGCTCATGGCGCCAAGAAGAAGATGACGGTGGCGGATGGCCCGCTCGGAAGCCGGACATCCCGGCCCGACGCGGGCGAAAGCAGCGGATCGGTCGTGAAAGGACCCGGGCGCCGTCATCGTAACACCAACACCGCCCCAGCAGCTGAAGTTTGGGAGGCGCGGCGTTTAGTGCACTCGTAAGGCAGTGACGCCGCCAAATCCAAAGACGGAGCCAGCCCTCCGCTGGTGGCGCTGGGCCTTCAAGATCGCTGCCGCTCGCTCAAGGTGACGCGAGGGTTCAAGACTCCTACGCGGCGCCGACGACGCGGCCTCTCAAGCGGCACATGACGAACGGCGAATCACGCCGAGGACCCCGGCGCCGCTGCGAAAGAGCCCGAGCGCCACTCCCGGATTTAGAAGACCGCCCGCCGCCGAGGCGCCGGTGAAGATGGCATGCGCATCGCGGTCGTGATAGAGCCCTTCGACATGGTCAAGTCGGTTGCCGCGATACGCAGGTTTCGCTGCCACCAACGCCAGCCAGAAGCCCTCGCGCGCGCGCAGTTGCTCCTTGATTTTCCTCCCACTACGGGAAACTCGGACGTAATGGAGAGACACTCATCCAAAGCCTTGTTGCGGTGGCCAACAAAGACGAACCGAGTCCCGTGGAGCCCCGGTCGACGCCCGACGGAGTCCCACGCACCTGGCAGGAAAGCCGGGCGCCGCGCGACCACGGTGCACTCGCCTCCTCACCTGCATCAGACGCCAGCCCGTCACGACATTACAAGCGCCGAAATTCCATAGCGCCATCCGACCAAGGGCCCGCCAGACCAACGCCAAGTTCTTCGAACGAGCATGAAGACGCCAACCACTATTGAGCGCCAGGCGGAGCGCTACGCCAATCGACAGCGAGTGGGCTCGCCAGAGCCACCCGGCACCGGAGAGTTTCGGAGGCCTACCTTACGAGGTAGGCTGTCCGCTTTTACCCGTGAGCTGCGGCAGTTCCAAAGGCCCACCCACCGCACCTTCAAACCCGACGTGGGTGAAAGTACATGCAAGACCCACCCGTCCGAAGTTCCTCAAAGATTCACACCATCGTGATGCAAGCTGTCGGAGCCCGCCATTTATAAGGTGCTTATAACTACTTTTCGTTGGCTCTTAAACCCAACACCATGTCATGGTTGATGCAATTGCCGGTAGACTCTATTTCCTCCTGGTCGGATTTGTGCCATGAGTTGGTGGGCGCCTTTACTAGAGGCCACCAAGCCAATGGCCAAGCAAGCGACCCGCACGCCATTCCCCGTAAGGGAGGCTAGAGTCTCCGCAAGTATATACAGAGGTTCAGCCGATACAATATAATATCCCTGATGTTCACCCCGCCGCCATCATCAGCTGCTCCATCGAACGCGGCGAATCAGCAAGATGCGTGAAGAGCTGGCAATGAACAAGGTGAAAGATGTAGCAAAACTCTATGTTCTTGCCGACGATGTGCCCGAGCTGAAGAGGGAAGGAAGTACCCGCCAAGATGCCGCGTGAAACCGAGTCTTCGATGAGGATATTGCCGCCGGCCAAGAAAGGGCGCCGCCAGCCAGAAGCGCCAAGGTAAAGCCGTGCTTGTCGTCGAGGGATCTGATGACGATGGCTCCACCAAGAAAACCAAGGCAGATGGCCCCGGCAAGGAAGTTGCCGGATGTGTCGCCTGCCGGGCCTTGGCGGCTCCCGAGAAGCCAGGAAACTCTGACAAGCGATACTACAAGATCCATCGCACCAAAGGCCATGCTCTCCAAGACTGCCGACAGGTTGAGCTCCTCGCTGAAAAGCAGAGGGCTGAGTATGAGAGGTGGGACAAGGAGAAGGGCCCATACGATGCTGAGGGGTCCGGCAAGAAGTGTGACGGCCAGGCGGGCCGTCGCGGCAAGGATGAACTACAGGAGAGGTCGCCAATGCCGTGATAGAAAGCCGTAAGACGACGATCACGAAGAAGATGATGAATCCGGCGACCAAGAGTTTCGTAGCTTACAGAGGCTATGTGCGTCGATGGCGGCGCCATCGTGATACTTCTCACCGCCAGCTTAAACAAGGGCGAGAGATTACAGCGGCAGAGCCATCGCTTGATGCCCAAAGGTCATGAAGTGGTCCAGACACCTATCATTTTTGACAATCGAGGATCACCCCGATTGCACTATCGGTCGGTGCTTGCCATTGTTGGTTTCACCAACAATATGCAACCTCAAGGTGACGAAGATGCTAGTCGATTGCGGGGCCGGTCTGAACTTGATCTCGCCTGCCGTGGTCGAGAAACTACAGATTCCTGATGGAGACCTCGAAGAGACGGGCACGCTTGTGGGGTCAACCCAGGAAGAAGCCAACCTAGGGAAAGGTCACGCTGCCTGTGACTTTTGGAAGCGACCTGAACTACAGGATCGAGAGGATCGTGTTTGATGTTGCCAAGATCCCTTGCCCTACAACGGATCCTTGGCCGCCAAATGCCCGCCAAGTTCATGGAGGCGCCACACTACACCTACAACACCTCAAGATGCCAGACCTGTGACGATCATCACCATCCCTCCGATAAGAAAGATGCGCTGATTTGCGCGACCAACTATAGCAGCAAAGGCCTGCAAGCTGCCGCCACTAGGGCACTTGCTCCTGCCTACCGGGACCCCGGAGGAAGAAGAATAAGAAGACCGGTGAGACTCGAAACCCACTCCGCAAGCGCACCTCTTGAAGTGTAGCGCCACCGAGGACGTGCTGTAGAGCTCCACCGGGAAACAAGAAGCCTCAGGCCATATCGCCGGAACCAAGAAGGTTTCTCATCAATGAGGATGGCACGGAGGAGCTTTTACCATAAGCTCCACCTTGACAACAAATAGGAAGACGCGCTCGCCACCTTCCCGCGGGCGAATGTCGATGTGTTTGCATGGAAAGCTTCCGACATCCCCGGTGTTCCTGTGAAGGTGATTGAGCACCACCTTGCTGTCTTCCTCATGCGTGGCCCGCAAGCTGTAAGGTCGAAGCAAGCTTTGGAACGACAAGAGTTCATCACGTAAGAGATCCGAAACTGGAAGCAGCGGGTTTGGTAAGAGGAGTGCTCCATCCAACATGGTTGGCCAAACCGTCGAGATGCGCAAGGAAATGGGAAGTGAGACTATGTATTGATTACATGATATCGAAGGCTTGCCCTAAAGACCCTTCCGCTGCGGCGCATCGACCAGATTGTTGACTCCACGGCTGGGTGTGATTTGTTGTCATTCCTCGACGCCTACTCCGCTACCACCAGATCTTCATGACAAGAGAAGACGAAGAGAAAACAAATTCATCACCCCATGCGTACGTATTGTTTCATGCGGATGCCTTTCGGCCGAAGAGTGCTGGTTCAACATTTTCAAGGGCGGTCCAGATTGGTTTTGAACCCCACCCATAGAAATATGGAAGCTTATATGGATGACATAGTGGTCAAAACCAAGGATGTGGCAACCTCATACCAGATTTGTAAGAAACATTTGCAAACCTGCGCAAGGTCAATCTCAAGCTGAACCCCGAGAAGTGCGCCTTTGGCATCCCGTCTGCAAGCTTCTCGAGTTCTTGGTGTCACAGCGTGGATAGAGGCCAATCCGGACAAAATCAAAGCTATAGAGCAGATTGAAGCACCCAAGCGAATCAAGGATGTGCGCCGGTTGTTGGTTGCGCCGCCATGGGCAGGTTCATTTCCGTGTTCTGCTGAAGGCGCCTCTTCCCTTTTCAAGATCCCGAAAAGGCGGGCCCGATGGAGTGGACGCCGCCAAGCAGCATTGCAAGGTTTGAAGAAGTACCTCCTCCTCCGCCAATACTAGTTGGCGCTTAGGCCACGTGGAGCCGTTGTCGCTATACCGCCGGCAACGGACTGGTGGTCAAGACCGCACTAGTGGCACAGAGGGAGGTTGACGACGAGGTAATGGCAGCGCAGAGCCCGACACCACCAATGCAGAGACGACACAGCCATATGAAGTGCCGCCGAAGAAGAAAATAATGCAGCACCCGGTCTACTTTGTTAGTTCCCTCCACGTGGAGGCTAGATCAAGGTACTCTGGCGTGTAGAAACTGCTCTTTGGCCTTCTTATGGCCTCGAGGAAGCTAAGGCCACTACTTCCTGCACACGAGATCACCGTCGCCACTCGCCTCCCTCTCAGAACGAATATTTCACAATCCGATGCAACGGGAAGAATTGTGGAATGGGCACCGGAGCTGTCCAGCTTTGGCCTCAAGTTTGAAAGTACTTGACGATTCAGAGCCGAGTCCTAGCGGAGTTCATTGCAGAATGGACCGCAACGCTGTGACGAAGCCCAAGAGCATGCTCTCCCGCAAGGAGGCAAGTTGTGATTGGATCATGTACTTTGATGGAGCTTTCTCTTACGGGCTGGCGATCGCTTGTCGCTACCGACCGGAGAGCACCTCAAGCACGTGATCCATGCACTTCCTGTGGAGGTGTCAACAAACAATACGACAGAGTACGAAGGGCTGCTTGCCACGCCTTAGGATCGCGGCGACCTCGGAATCAAGAAGCTCATCGTCGGGGAGACTCGCAGCTTGTCGCCAAGCAAGTCAACAAGGATTACCGAGCCCGCTGATGAAGGCCTACATCAATGAAGTGAGAAAGCTGAAGAGCGCTTTGACGGTATATGAGCTGAACACGCTCTCGAGCGGAGAACGATATCGCTGATTACTCATTAAATGCGCTGCCCTCAAGCTACTCGTGGAACCAGTACCTTTGTGCTTCACCTAACTCAGCCATCCGCTGATCCATCAACATAGCGAGAATAAGAGGAAATCAGGCCCGCAAGTACTTTCCCCGAGCTCCTCGAGCCGCGCAAGGATGTTGCGGGGATACTTGAGTTCCGCCACGGACGATCGCTCCGCGGAGCGCCAAGCTCTTGCCGCCGAGACAGCCGCCCTATAGCAGAGGTAATGCCTTTAGTCTCGCCGTCGAGCCCTGTGCTCCAGCGTGGGCACAAAGATACCGTCCGATTCCTTCAACAGGGAACTTCCGAGGAGCAGAAGAAGCGGAAAAGTAGCCCATCCTTCTACTATGTACCAGTTCGTCGATGACGTCCTGTACAGAAAGAGGCCGAACGGTGTGAAATTGAAGTGTATCCCTCGAGAGGAAGGACTGGAGCTGTTGGCGGAGATACATAGAGGCATATGTGGATCCCACATTGGGTCAAGGGCCCTTGCTGGCAAAGCATTCCGGCAAGGCTTCTTCAGGCCCACCGCCCCTCCAGATGCGATTTACACTAGTCACCGGTGTGAAGCGTGTCAGGCCCATTCAAAGAAACTTCATCAGCCAGCCAAGCCCTTCAAACCATTCCTCTCTCCCGGCCCTTCTCGTCCGGGGGCTCGACATATCGGGCTCTTTCCCCGCGCTATCGGGGCTTTGAGTACTTGTACGCTGTAATCGACAAGTTCACAAAGTGGCCGGAGGTGGAGGCGAGGAAGGTCACAGCTTAGTCAGCCGTCAAGTTCTTCAGGACTAGTGTGCCGCTTTGGCATACCCAACAGGTTATCACCGACAACGGCACACAGTTCACAAGCCGCACTTTCATGCAATATACCCAAGACCTCGGCAAGAAAGTCTGCTTTCATTCGCTGCTCACCCGCCAAGCAATGGTCAAGTTGAGAGGGCAAATGCTGAAGCATCGCGAGGCTTAAGGACCAAGACCTTTGACAGTGCTGCACAAGAGTGGAAGGCATCGATTGATGAGTTGCCGCGGCGTTCTTTGGTCGATCAGACGACGCCAAATAGAGCCACCGCCGTACACCTTTTGCTCCTAGTATACGGGCAGAAGCAGTTCCCCAATCGAACTCATATACGGGTCACCTCGAGTGCTCGCTATGACGAGCTTGAGCAAGAGCAATCATGCAAGATGACGCAATGCTCCTTGAGGAAGATCGCCTTTGGGCGGTCAGAGAGCAGCACGCTACCAAGAAGCCTTTGCGCCGCTACCATAGCCGCAGGGTTCATGCCCAAGCCTTTGAGGAAGGCGACCTTGTCCTTCGGGCGCTGCTCAATCGCCAAGAATTCCAACAAGTTGACGCTAAAGTGGAAGGCCCTTATCGGGTAATACAAGTCACCAGTGCCCGCGTAGTCCGCCTCGAGATCAAGATGCTGCCCAAAGTGAGTAACTCCAGGAACATTGAGCATCTTCGCAAGTTTTACCCGTAAGGCGCGGCTTGCCGGGCCCTCCGACAAGCCACCTTTTGTACAAGCATTGCCGATGATGCATGTAACCCTTTGTACAAAGCCAGGGCAGACCCTGAGCATAAATAAATGAAGCACTGGTGCCCTAAGTTATAGCATGCATGCTAGGTCGAGTCTCGTCCTTGGTTAGGGTTGATAGTGCTTAGCGGAGACTAACCCCTAGCTTAGAGATCGAGTGTGCGTCCCTTTGCCATTCTTTTGTCTTCTTTGGTTTGCAGGACTCATAGATATCCTTGCTTGATCAGTTGAGGACGAAAAAGAGAAGAGGGATGATCAAGATCTAGACCCCGCAAGCTTAGTATTGCCGGGCTGTAAGTAAAGATTTACCCACGGCAAACCAGAGTTGCCGGGGCTACAGCTTCAGATAAGTTCTTCATCCCTTATCATGCACTCCCTTATGGATCGAGTATGTGAAACCTCGCTTTTCCTCGAAGCTACCGTGCTCCCCTTAAACTCTAGGCCCTGTGGCTCGCCTCGGGCCAGGTTTGGTCGAGTCGCTGCAGCAAAAGGATGAAACGAGGAGCTGAACCCACCTCATCCTCGCCTCCGCCAAAAGCGTGAGAAAGGTCGAGCGGGCGGGAAGACGACAGGCCTGCTGTCGGGCAAGGAAATGTTTATCTTAGAGATATCAAGGATTTACTCCTTGTCGTGGGTTCTACCCGAAACAAATGACCCGACAAGCGCCCTTTTTCATTAAAAACATTCCACTCGGTACAGCCCATGGGGAATGAAAACATGAATGATGGGATTACAAGTTTTAAATTCAGTCAAGGCCCAAAGGCTTACAAGCTAAAAAGAAAAGGTGCCCAGAATCCCTTTCTTGTCCCTCTCCTCAGGAGGCAGGTCAAGGAGGCGAAAGGGCGTAGAAGGCGCCTAGGCGAGCCACGGTGGCGTAAGACACCAAGAGAACATCTCGTGGCCGCTCAAGGCTGGATGGTGATGGCGGCGCCGAAGCAGTAGCTTGAAGACGAGGCGGTAGGACGCCAAGACGGGTCAAGGCGCCGGTGCCTCACAGACTCCGACTTGACGGCCTTGCCGCCCGCCTCTTCCTCTTCCGCAGCCTCCCAACGCCAGCCAAGGAGACGACCCCAAGAAGTTCAGGGAGCCGGGCGACATGGATGATGGGGTCGCGGTGCCGCACAGAAGCGGTGCCCGACACCTAGTCGGACCTGCCATCCTGCCGCCTGCTACCTCGCTGTCGCTGCCGCTGTCCTCCCTCGCCACTCCCGCCCGAGGAGGAGTTCGCTATCGAAGAGCTCTCCACGCAGCACCTTGCCCGGGTCCCAAGAGCCCAAGACCTTGACGGAGAGGAGGCCGCCCTCCATCAGCTTGAAATGGAGAGGAGCCCTCCGCAAGCGGTGGATATGAGTGAACGCCTTCCATCCCCGACGAAGATACATCACGTGAGGGCTGGGAAGTCGACGCTAACTCGTGATACCGCTGATCCCAAAGCCCCTCATGTGCAGCCGCAATGACTCCGACGGATCCAGCTCCATCTCCCATGAATGGAGTCGGGAGACGGCGACGACGAGGCGGCCGGGCGCAGCCCGACAAGAACTCGTAAGGGTCATCCCCAACATGGCCTCCATGGGGAGGAACTATCGGCAGAGGTGAGACTGCACGCCGCCTCGCCCTCCTTCTTCCCCGAAGGCCACGGCTCGCTTTCTCCCTTCCTCGCTGGCCGGGTTTCTACCACCGCAGGTGCAGGAGAAGGAAGGACGTTTGTTGAGGCGCACCGCCGCCATCGTTGAAGGTCCAGGATTCTCTTTCCATGATGGATGGAGGGGAGCGAAGTGAAGGAAGGAGGAGATGGAGGAATGCGGACGCCATCCCCGCCTTTATAAAGGAATGGGTGGGGCTCGCCGCCTGGCCAGCCAATCAGACACGGAAGGCGCAGGGAACTGGGACCAACCCGCTGCCCCAGCCCGCGACGGCCCGGTTTCCCGCCTCCACCATTCGCCACCCCAAGCGCATGTGAATCACGTGGCAGGCGTGCGGGACCAAGGCGATGGGTGAGGCAACCTCTCCCCACCCCGTGATCGTGGGGAGTGGATGCCTTGAAGACCCAGCCTCGGCCCCGTTCAGTAAATGGGCCGCGCCTCCACGCCTCCCTCCGTTTATGGGGAAGGCGCGAACCGCCCCCTTTTACTACAACGTGACGCATGCGCGCAGAGCTCAGCCCCACGCATGCCTCCCACGTCACGCACGCCTCCCCACACCGAGCCACGCGCAGGAGGCATGGGAAGTGCAGCGCCAAGAGACTTATCATGTAAAACCACCCTGCCTGCCCGCGCACCGTTTTTGGGCCTAGCCCAAAGACGCGATTGCGCTTACGTGTGGCCCAGCCCGGGGCTCCTGTCACAGACAAAAGAGGGGTACACTTTTGTACCCCTATGACTGCACACGGGCAGTTCGAGCCGCTGGCACCACCACACCGAGCAAGGCAAGGAGGTGAGCCAAGGTAAGGCCAAGCTCAAAGGAGCAGTAATGACGCCAAGACCAAGACCACAAAGAGCAAAGGATTTGCGGACTCCCGCCAAGATCCTTGCCGGAGGCGGTTTTAGCAAACCCGCAAGACCCTTGCCGTGGCAGCTCGCCCACACCCACGGAGCTAATCACCCTTGAGTCCACCGCCCCCATGGGGCAAGGATTCGGGAGACATCCCGTGGTGGCATGCAGATCTTTGTGAAGACATTCAAGATCGATACACACTATAGAAGATGACGACCCTTGGCGGATCCCAGCCAAGGAGGACTGATAAGGCCCCGCAAGAGCCTTGCCGATGACAAAGAAGCGCCACTAAGAAGACCTTTGCCGGGCCCCGCAAGACCCTTTGTCGGGCTACGGCGAGGCCCTTGCCAAGGACACCCATAGGGCCACCATCGTGCCCACGCCAATCAAACCTCCACCACCGCTTGCATGCAGCCGCCGGACCAACCAGCTTGGGCAGCACTGCGGGGGCGATAAGCGGATCTTCGTGGAGACCCACCATCGCACACCTCGGCTTGCTCGCCGCCACATGGCACCGCTGGCACCGCTGGCTGTGGCGCCGTGTCAACACGAAGGGAGCGGCGACGACGAGACAGGCTCTCCCCGCCCCGATAAAGCAAGGACACCTAAGCAAGACGCATGAAAGGCGCTTTGTCATGTAATGCGAGGGATAAACTCATGATCATCAGAGCCCTTTTCCACCTCCATGTGTGCCACTGTGGCAACCCCTTTCCCTATAAAAGGAGGCCCAAGGTGACCAGGAGGAGGATTCAGCTTTTGGAGCCCTCACGCCCCATTGCCAGCCTCGAGAACACGATAAACAAACCACCAAAGCAGGAGTAGGGTTTTACGATCCATCGCGTCGAACCTCGGATAAGGAAACCGATATGCACTGCAAAAGAAGATCGCTTGCTCAGATAGTTTAATTTACATGGTATGAAGAAGGAACTTGGTTGTACAACCGAAAACTTAAATTGAGAAGGACAAACTTTTGTTTATGAACTACATAATAAACTTTAAACATGCAATTTGATGCAAACACCAAAAATAAACAGCTGTTGCAGTCATGCCTAACCAAATATACACAAAAAGTTTGAAGGCTTGAGAAGGACAAACTTACATTATCGGTGAAGACAGCTCTATAAAGCCCTTGTCCATGCCGATTGGGGGGGGCAATTCAAGAAGTTTATCACAACATGTTCTTCATAAGCATTGCCTTTATTCTACATTTTGTTAAGAGTAAATATAGATGTGATAATATACGAAAAAATGGAGAATATTTAAGATAAGATGAAGAGTGATGCTACATAACCAAGTAGCTATAAATGTATGTGCAGCGACACAGCAAAATGCGAGCCAAGAGCTATTCACAGCTAAACTTCTTCAAGACCAACCTTATGGTAAGAGTAAATATAGATCTGATGTAGAAAATGGAGGACAAAGGAAAATAAGCTGCTGAGTGATGGTACATGAACAACTACTCACAATATAAGTACATCGATAAAGGACAGCATGTACTTACAAGAACAATGCAGAGCTAAAAAATTCATTGGCATTGATATATTTCTACACTAATGTAACCATTCATACAGATCGATAATTTGAGCTAACAATTGATAAGCAAGCTATCATGCATACTGCTGTCACATAATGAACCATGTATGTATGCAAGTAGAGTGATAGAGGACAACAGTACTAACAAGAGCAAAGCAAGGGCAGCATATTTGTGATATCATGTCGTTTTTTCAAACCGGAGTTCTTCTTCGAGCTGATTTCCTGCAAAAAGATCCGTAAGGCACATGCGGAAAAGTAGAAGTTCAAATTGTCATGTGATTTCATAGACAAGATCATCCCGAACGAGACCAAGGTATAACAAGGTTTTTCCATTCAATGTCTTCTAAATTTAGCACAGTGAGACTTCACCGAAATTCGCTTATAGACTTGCCATCAAAGTGTGATTTCCTCGATAACACCGACATCGCTGCAATGCTTCCTTGAAAAGCACAAGCAAGCTTTGCTCATCATGACTATCCAGATTGACCTCACCTAGTTACAACAATGTAATGTAAATCATTGATGTGTTCGATCAGCAGTAAAACAGGAAAATAATAACCATGAATAATAGCACTTACACGTAAGTTGGACAGGAAGATGTGAAAATGGTGTTTGTCTTCACTATAATCTTCCCATGATGGGAATATATGCATGTAGTCCCTAACAACATTGAAAGAAAATAAATGGAATGGGGTTCCAATCGATAGGAATTGGCCGTCTCTGCAGTTGGGATAGGTCTTCGGCCGGTGGACTTGCTGTACTTTTTGCTGGAGTGGGATTTTTCTGTGGTACGACTGGTGCTATGGCAAATGAAATAGGTATACCTTTTGCTGGAGTGCAGGTCCTGTGTGGTGGGGCTAGTGGTGTGGCCAAGAAGTATGGGTACAATCATTGGAGTCGGTCCTATGTTTTGTGTCACCGGTTGTACATCCAATATAAGTGGGCATCATTCTGATTTCTCCGCACCACCACATTTTTTCAAGGACTTTGCTGGTGCTCCTTCAGGTTCGCAATCACCCTCTTCCTTTTTGATGTCCGATGCACAAGAACAACATTTGAGTGAAAAACATGGTATGACGATGATGGAATATGTATTGATAATGGATGGGCATAGCATCTCGAGTTATATGATGAGTAAACTAAGAAGATGGTGGTGCAACAAAGTAGAAGAAATGTAAGACAACATATGCAAGATACGCACAATCAATAAAACCTTGCCAAATTAGAACAGCACCTTGATGGGTGAACAGGATAGGCCATCCGCTTTGACTCCTCGAGGTTAGAATAGTCATTAGAATGATATTCTAACAAGAATCAACAGTGGGGGAGCGACGAGTTTCATTGCTTCCAAAATGGCACTCAACGCCTTGGTGCCAATTTTGTAAGTCATTGCAGTGTTCCACAATATTCTTCTCGATGCGCGGATTCGATATTCACCGAATTATGATAATATCTCGAGAACCATGAAAACATAAATAGTTGTGAGATTATCTTTGTAATGTAGATGATATTCTAATATAGGGCGCCTCAGAAACACTTATGTGCTATCACCGGATTCTCGATGAGAGAGCTCATGTGTGCTGTAATATCGCATGCATTTATATAATCCGCACAAGTACACAAAAAATAGGCCACACATGATGAACCAGAGCATTAAGAATGCAACTCCCAAACTGCCTCTCGACCATTTCAGCGGTTGGATGAAGGTCCCACGCCTCCTAACCCTTCTTATTCCTCAGATGTGATTCTTCCCATACAGAACAACACTGCACGGGTCACGGCCGACCACCGCCCCCACCGCTGTGGTTCCTCCGCCACCCCCACCCCCTCCCACCAAGCCGAAGTTTTCTTCATTCGGCGAGGCCCCACAACCACCCGAGCCCTTTGATCGTGACCGCTAACTCCGACGAGCTCAAAAATCGACCACCCAATTTTGAAATTTAGTCATCGTGATTTAACTAGTGTGAAATATAAAAGGGGAAAACCATAAGCATTGGGAGTATAGTGTTGAGCGTGCATGGAGGATCCAAGGTGCAAACCGGACAAAGGCAACTTCGCAACCAAGACAAGAAATCAGAGTAAGCAAAGGCGATCTATTTTCTTGCTGCGATAAATAAGTTGAGCAGATACGAAAGAGTACCGCCTCAGTGCGGCGCCATGTACGTGATCTGGTGAGAATTTGACGGTGCTGCGGTAGCGATGGCTGTCGGCGGCGTGGAAGCAGATCTAGGAGGGTAGACGGTGGCGCGGGCGCGTGGACGAGACGGTCGAGGAGCGGCGCCGCAAGGTGGACGACGCGGGATGAAGCGAGAGGACGGGATGCAAGGATCCCGGTCCAAGGCGTGATGAGAGAGGTCGATCTCTTGTAATGGATGGGGCTGGGTATCAGCTCCAGCATGGTGGAGGAGGACGCGTGGATGGGGTGGCGGACGGCATGGGACGGAGGAGGGTGGGGTGGAGAGGGTGTTTTGGCGCCACGGAGTACGTAATGGGGAAAAGGAGGTAGAGAGGAAGGGGAACCATGTAGTCGTATGCCGCTTGTCTCAAATGCGAGGAAATTTACAAACTTAGCCCCTGCTTCAAATTTCTACTACATCACAAGAACATTAGTCGGTTGGGGATAGGACGGTAATCTCGCATACACAATCAATATTTGACGACGAGAGTTTGTTTTTGGCGCCCACCGTGTATGAATATGAATCGGGAGGGATTCGATTTCGCCGAGGGCACACTGGTTTTGGCGCCCACCGTATGAACTGGGTGAGAGGCGGTTACGCCACGCTTGGGTGAAATTACAAACCTACCCCTATTGAAACCTATAGAAATCCAGCAGATAGGCTTTGCATGCAGGATAGGCGAGTGATTTCCATCTCGAGATTTTGGTTTCAAGCGGTTATCGCGATTTTCCCCACTTCGCTCAAATTTTGCACAAGCATGTTTACTGCCAACTCAATTCAATCCCGCTTGTATTCTACTATTTTTTCAAGGGATCCATTTTCAATTGGAATTACATTCTATATACATCATTTTTTTTACATATATACTTTCAAAAGCACAATACCATTTATACATAAATATGGTTTACAAATGGCATGATCTCAGATTCATAAGGTTGTATCCATCAATTTGGATTTTAAAATATTTGAAACCACTTTATGTTGAAATCCAATGTATGCATTCCTCGCTAACTGTCTCCAATTAATGTGTGTTTCATGCGGGTTTTTTTAACTTCTCAAACATGTATAATGTGTTTCACACACGCAACATATAGTGTAATCCTGTTTAGACACTAATTGCATATAAACCATGCATTGTTTGTAATTGAAGAATCTATGGATCACCAATATTGATAAACTATATAACATTACACGTGTGCCCAAATTAAAATGAATATGCATGTTTGATACACCAATTTATGCTATGATATTATCGATGTCGTGATCTCCAGTTTAAATATTTGAATCCCTTTAATCCAGATATTCGCCTCATATAGCTATCACTCATGCTTATATAGGACTATCTCTCTCGACCTATACGCTTCATCGCCTCTCGTGCATCCGTCGTATACCGTATGTCGACAATGATCTTTTATCTTCGTAACACACCGACAGTACTCTCTCCATCGACCTTCATCACTCTATCTCTCTCTAAGTATATCTCGCCCCTGCTATGTGTCTCTAGCTATGATTCTCCATGTGGAATCTCTTTCTCTCACACAAACACAAAACTTTGTCTCCCGGGTCTCATTTCTCTCAACTATTCCCATGTGTGCCACTCAAGACACCCCTCATACAGAGATGTCTTTCGCCTCCTTAGATATGAGAACCTACGACTCTTCCTCTTCAATATCTCTTTCTCACACACAAACACAAACTCTGCCTCCTGTGGTCTCATATTTCTCCATTGTTCTCTTGTATGTCACTCAAACACACCCTCTCTCCCTAGAGATATCTTATGCTCCTCATATGTCTCTCTAGCTATCACTCTCGCTAGAAATATCTTTCTCTCTCAGACACAAAACTCCGCCTCTAGATCTCATTTCTCTCTGATATTTGTTTGTATGTGACTCACATGCACCTCTCTCTATCTCTCTCACACCCACACACATAACCCAGCCTTCTCGATCCACTCGACTCCTATCTCTAGCGCACACTAGCTAGCATCTTTATCTTTCTATTTATCTGCTTCTCCATCAACCTTTTTCTCGCCTCACTCTTGATTCCTATCACGCACACTACATATGTTTCTCTCTACATGCATGCAGTCAAGTGCCCTCTCAAACACATATATAACTTCACCCTTTGAACCAATTCGACGGTCATCTCCGACACCCAAACTAACGGATGTCTCTCTAGCTAGCATCTCCATCTCTCAGATCTATCTGTAGTTTCTCCACAACATTTCTTTCTCGCACGGAGTCTTGCTTCCTATCACCCACACTATATATGTCTATCCATACATATGCATTTATAGGTTGATCTCTTTGCACAATCATTGCGCCTCACCCCTCTCGCCGCCATAGATGCATGCTCCAGCCCACGCCACTATCTCTTAAAGACAAAACACATGCTCAATTGTCGGCCCTTCTTCCTGCATTCTCACATGCATGCATATTGTCATACCGATCCGCTCTCCCATGTCGCTGATCTTAGGACTTATGTCTTCTTTCTTTTATCTCGATCATGCGCACACACACACACACATCCCACGATACATGTATACCTCTCACACATGCACGCTCAAGGTCTCTATGTCTCCATACGTAGTTAATTACCTCAATCCTAACGCCACATCAATCGCTTCTCTCTTTGTGCACATAACTTCCACCGATGGGCAAACACACACTCACACTTAACAATCTCCTTCTAGCTACCCTCCCCGCCCGCCTCTCACTCTTCCCCTATATCCCCAAACCAATAAGACCATCCCTTTGTTTAATTCCCGCCACATGCACCATCGATATATAGTAGTCTTCCGTGGTGTCTCCGAACAAACACGCTCTCTCGATGTCGACTCCTCTCACGCAAGACGCACCTTCTCTTCCCTCCCACGGGCATTTTCTCTCTCGCACCCCATCGCAGGTGGCCTCTCGCCATACACATCACCTCTATGATGAAGCCATGCACACTTAAATTACATCCGCCACAGAGGACCCCAGGACACACACACACACGCGCGCGCGCGCACACACACACACACACACACGCACGCACGCACCCCCCACACACACACTTAAGACTCCATCTCTCTCTCTCTCTCTCACACACACACAACAAACACACACACACACACGCACCCCCCCACACACACTTGGACTCCATCTCTCTCTCTCTCTCACAAACTAAGACTCCATCTCTCTCTCCTCTCTCTCTCTCTCTCACACACACACACACACACACACACACACACCACACACACTAAGACTCCATCTCACACACACATGCTCTAGGCGGAGCATTTGTTCCTACCACCCTTCATCCAACCTTACCCGTATGATAAACAATCACCTTTATTTACTTGCATAACATGGACAGATTCCACTTTACTTTAGTAGTCAGCAAACTTATCATCTGTATACCCTTATAAAAAAACGAGTTGGTGATGATGGTGTGCCTGCCATCTTGTAATACGCACCAGATGATCTATATCCGACGGATAGGAAGCAAACTATGATAATTTTACAAAAGATACCCGCACCTCTCTCCACATCATTATCTCCCGCAACCTCATTGCTTAGCAATTAAAAAGGAATAAGTCTCGAACAATCTAGCATGCATGGTGGCACTGCCACGCAAGCGCCTGGCCCATCCCCATGCCTCCACCCATTCCACCACCACCACCACCACGCCCACTCCTCCTCGCCTTATCTCTCATCTTTCATTTTTTCGATGACATTCTAGATACTAGTTTTCCGATAAAATTCTCTAGATATCATTAGTTTTACACATGGGATTACTCCTGCATGGGTCAATCACAACAGTGTTTTGTAAAAAATGCATATTGATGTTCGTGCAATGCACGAGAATCTTGCTTGTAATTATATAACGCAAATCACGAGCAGGAAGTGACATTTTTTGACACAACCACGCTAACATGGCCACGTAAATCACGAGCAGGAAGGAGAAGGGAAGCGGCTGTGAGTAACGCTTTTTACCACAATTTCTTAGGAAACCGAGTAATAATTGAGTAGTTCTACAAACTACCATTACTACTACACCTGAAACGGTTCAAAACCTATACTCCTTGCCAGCTGGCTTCCCACGTGAAACGGTCAGCGTTGCTCGAGCGCAGCTGCCGCTTTAATGCCCGGCCAGAGCGGAGGCGGCCTCTCACCGGCGCCTCGGCTTTGAAGTGGCGCGACGGCCGAGAGAGCGCCGCCTCGTGCATGCGATCGCCTCCTGGCCGAGATCGCCATAGGCCCTGTTTGGATCCATGGGTTAGAATTAGTTTGAGCTAGTTGGGGCTCAAATAGCCCTAAAATATCCAAGCATGAGAGTTTAAATTGGAGCAAGTTGCACCGAACCCACCAAAAAAAAACTATCCCACCCAAGAGATGCTAACTGGAGATAGTTCTCATTTGGACCACTGAAAAATCACTTTTCTCTCTCCATGAAGTGCATTTATTGTCAATCTAACCCTGTCACCCAAACACCTCTTTCGCTACAGTTAGTTCAGGGTTAGTCATGAGTTAGTTTAACCTCTAGCTAAGTTAGAGTATCAAATAGGAGCAGTATAGGACATGCAAGTTGCTCAAAGCATAAGGCAAATTCGTATGTGAAAGGATTTTTTTCTTTTTGAAAACAGAACGTGAAAGGAATTTTTTTAGAATGCTCTTGGCATGTCGCTAACATGTGATAGTTAACCGACCTCAATAGACGACAGAAACGCCAGTCCGCTGCACTTTGATAGAGACGAGGAGGGAGAAGCGATACAGGCTGCTGGATTACTAGAGATAGGTGTCGCACGTAAGCCAAGAAATATGGTGATAGCGTGGTTAGCCATGTACTAGTATGATGTAACTACACCGGGCTGCCGTGTTTCGTACTCTTCCAAATCCATCGGAGATGATTGGTTAATTTTATATCGCTGAATAATATTAAATATTATGAGTGCGACGCCCACCACGAGGTTCCTTGCTCCACCACGAAATATGTAATGAATTTCGTCCGCTTTGTAGGAAAAGTTTTCAAATGTAATGAATTTCATCCGTTAATTTCATCCGTTAATTTGAAATTTGCTTTGTTTGCACGAATTTCGTCCGGTTAGTTCATATAGTTGTCGAAAGGTATGCGGGCAGCATCGGATGGCATCCATCGTCCTCGGACAGATGCCGTGTAAATTTGTGGGCCAGCGCTAGAGATGCCCTAACTATCATGCTATAATCGCTAACAATCCTCCATTATTTGGCAGGAATAGTTATCCTCGATCAAAATCAGATCCGCGGTGTTTCGACTCCTCCCGCAGACGAGTGTAAACTCTGCTTACATAAAATGGAGCAAGTGGACTACACTATAGCACGCCATATAACTCGAACTAGCCCGCTTAACGAGCGCCAAAGCACCGCCTCGCCATTTTGTTCTAGATTTTGTCGATCGATCGCGCTGAAATGTTACGCCGCAAGTTCTAAAGGAAAGGCGGCACACTTACGACTCAGACGCTGCCGCAACCTCGACAAATCCGCTCGCACGCCGCCACCAAAGGGGACACACGTTGTCTTGCAATTTCACCGACATGTGGGACCAGATTGGATAAACCGTCGATAGTCGAATCTAATCGCCGACGGGTGTCGGTTGAGAAGAGAGAAACGGGAGGGAGAAGAGATCGCCTACCACACAGACGGACTCCAAGAAATATATGGTGATAATGTGAAGTGGGCCATGCTGGAGTCCGACCGCTTCGAGCCCGCTCACCGCCTGGCCCTCAAGACGCCACCACCCGCTGCATGCATAGCAAGTAGTCCCCGCTTATATGGAGGAGAGAGAGGCATTGACAAAGTCAAGGAGTAACAAAGGAGACAATAGCTTTCATCAAAATAAACAATGAATACTGCTGTCGTCCTCTATATCGGAAAGAATACTTTCATTCACCGACATGTGGGACGCCGACCATCCCGTCCACCGCCATGCACAAAATTATCCTGGTCTACCCCGTCGATCGCAGGCCCAACCTTTCCCACCGTAAGTTGTTCGGACGAAGGAACCATCATGACTTCGTTGAATTCCGCTTCTTCAAGAAAACTTACTGTACCCGCAATATCGCTACCACACGCCAAGACCGGACGACACTGCGTACCACGCCATATCATCGAAACCCACTAGGTCAAACTAGCCCGCCTAGGTCATCTATTTTGGAACGGAGGAGTACGCTCTCAGACCGCTATGATTTTGTGTTGCACGCCTTCCGTACTTTTGCTACGATTTTCCTACCCTATGAACCAAATGAGGCCTGAATGTATGTCGACTATTGTCCGATCAATCGCTAAGCCTACAATTTTAGGAGCTAGGGCTATTGGTCGATTGACGAGGGATAAGTATAAGCGCACTACGAGCTCATCAGCCCCAACGCTTTCTTTGGTGAGTGTTTTGCAAGTACTATAGCTCGCATGTGAGCTAGCCTACTAACACCAAGAATCATCAAACAAGCCCCCGCTGATATGATAAACAGTTCAAACTTACATCTAAGCATGCCATATATTACATCAAAAGCTGGTGAGGATACATCTGCTCCATAACTCGGAGAGGGTTCGCATGATTCATCGCATGATTCACTATCAAACAAAAGTAGCAAGATCCACCCACACAAGACAAAGGCACTAGCCCTAAGATGGTTTGATAACACGCATTGTTCTCGTAATTAAACACAGGCAATGCAAACTACCCTAAAGGATTAGCGCGACCAACTATTTCTTGTCATCGATCTCTCGCAATGACCACAAGACGGACAGCGGCATGGGAATCGATTTCGGGCGATGTCCACAGGATCGACCGCGACATCGAATCGATCTTCGGGCGATGTCCACAGGATGGATAGCGGTATCGGAATCGATCTCTGGGGCGATGCCAACAGGACGGGCCACGACATCGGAATCATCAAGGACAACCACCGGCACCTACACAACACTAACATACACTAGTGCAGAACCGGGCAATAGCACCGGTTCGTAAGGACCTTTAGTGCCGGTTCCATAACGGGCACTAAAGTGTGGGCACTAAAGCCCCCCCCCCTCTTAGTACCGGTTCAGCACGAATCGGTGCTAAAGGGCAACCACGTGGCACGAGCCAGCTCCGGGGGCCTGGAGCCCTTTAGTACCGGTTGGTTGGTACTATAAGGTTTGGGGGGTTTTTAGTTTTATGATTTCTTTTTCATTTAATTTTCTGTTTCCATTTTAATTCTTTTTCGTTTGCTAGTATTTTACGATACTACACATTGTACACGTTATGCATATATATATATATATATATAAATAGAATTTCTAGTAGAACCAATCATGCATATATATATCATCAATGTCTCACAAACCACCATATTAATTAATTCACACATACACACATGTATAGCTATATACAATTTCTCCTACATATGCATGTTGCCTTCGGAGCCAGTGGCATTAGCCTAATTGGTGCCTTCGGAGCACGATGACAATCGGAAGTGGTTCATGGAGGCAGTAGCGGGTAATAGTATTCTCCCTTCGGATTTATGACCTGGTCGAGCAAAAATCCCGCTTATTTCCTCTTGAAGTGCTTCTACGCTACTCCGCTTCTAGGAGCTTGTCCCGCACCTCCGGAACTGTTAAGAAGGAAGATCAATATGCATGTGTATTAGTTGTGTGACTAGATATCGATAATGGTGTAAAATTGTGAATAGTGTTCGACAAGCGCATCCATTCCTGTCTTTGAGATCTGCTCCTTTCGACGCCATCATGTGAATGTTCTCGCAAACGCAGAATGCATTACAGATCAGTCCCTCGCTACCGCTTCGTGGCCTTTACGAGAATGGAACTTGATCAGATAGTAATTAATCAAGCATGATAATTAAAGAGATGGCAGCTAGCTAGCTAGCTAGTACTACTTAATTACTTACCTTGGGTCGAAACCATTTAAGCTTTTTTTTCCATTCACCTTCCGTGACGCCGATGAACCTTGCCCAAGCCCTGCCTCACGACAAATAAAATGAATAAAGGGTTATTAAATAGTTCATATCATGAAATGACGAACTAAATAGGCCGAGATATATAGTTAATAATGATTGAAATTACCTGTTGACTATCCCAAACAAGATGTTATAGTCAGATTTGCTTTGAGTAGTGAGTCCAGATTTCAACTGTTCAAGGCCAACTTTAATGATACACAAGATCCAAGAAATCTGCATGCACACACGCTTGCATGTCTTAATTAAGCGGGCATATGTAAGCAAAAACATGTAGCTAGCTAGTAGGCAAAACAGAGAATTTGTAGTACAAGACAGGTGACTCACCGAAGTTGTAAGGAAGTAGTATATCTTCATTGTATTTGAGGCGCTTCAAGAACTCTAGCATGTTGTCCTCACCTGCTTTTCATGATGTGGATTTATTTGCCATGTGTATTCATTAACGTGTTTGGGTCAATGAACCCAATGCCATAGCGCCCACCTTTTCTCATTTCATACATCTTCATCCTGCATAATACCACGTAAAAGAATATAGTGAGGATAATTACAGGTAATGATTGATCAAAAGGATCACTACAGCTAGCTTGAGACTTAAATTACAGAAAGAAATCACTTACGCATAATAGCAATCGATTTATAGATTTGTCCAAAAGGCCTTGATTGTATAACTGAAACAGTTCGTAATACTCAACGGTCACAACTTTCTCGATGGTAGTAATGATCCTTCTTGACTTGCACCATGAGGGACTCTCGATTGATCTCTTGGTAATGTCTATGTACCATTGATGCAATTCATACATTCTCGCTGGGAGCTTCTTGACCTCGTCCTGGCTTGACCAAAGGTTTGCCCCGACATATTTCTGTTTTATTTCATCCTCTCGAAGCACGTGCATGGGCTCGATCTCGAGGAGTTGTCCAACAGTGATGTTGAGAACTTCACCGCATTATATGGTCCTTGGTTATTACCACATTGCCCACCTTGGGAACGTAAATTGTTTGCCCACAATAATATTGGGCCACAGATCGTCACGTGTTGTTGGCACAACAAGCTTAGGGATCGATTGCGCCACTGTTCTCCCACCGGGAATGGTTTTCCGCATTTTTGACAGCTGCTTGTTGTTTGCTCGATCCCGAGCTCGCCTCCTTATGTAGACGTGCTCGATTTAACTTCCTGATGTGGCGCTCATAGTCTGTGTCAACAGGCTTGGGAGTTGGTGGTTGAGCCATACGAATGAAGTGGTCAATCGTTTCCTCAGGAACTTTCTCCCTTGGCGGCGGTGGCGGTTTTGGTGCAAAATGGGCTTCCTCCTCGGCCTTCGATATGGCTGCGTTTTCCTCCTCGGACTTGTCATAAGGCCTCTGCGGAAGAGGCGAGAGGCTTGGACCATATTTATATCGCTTGCCTCCTCCTGTACTTCCTGTACTACCTCGACTCGTACCGCTACACACCATAGCTGCAGGGTGTCTCTTTTGCGATTGCTGAGGCGGCGGAGACGACCGACGGGCTGAGTTGGATGAGGAGGAGGGCTCAAGCTGTGCCGGACTTGGAGGAGGAGGGCCTGAGGTTGTGCCGGACTTGGAGGAGGAGGGACGCTTGACGCCGTGGGCGGACTTGGAGGAGGAGGAGGGCCCGACACTTTGCCGGACTTGGAGGAGGAGGGCCTGACGCTGTGCCGGACTTGGAGGAGGAGGAGGGCCTGACGCTGGGTGGACTTGCAGGAGCGGGAGTCTCACGACTCGGTGGCGGACTTCAACGAGGAGTCGGCCGACGCGTGTCGGTGGCTTTCAAAGATGATGCAATCCTTTCTCCATAGGATGATACGATGTTTGGCCTCTCCAGAAAGTGCTCGTCGTCACCTCCGTGAATGTCAAGCTGTAGCTCTGAATATGGGTCCACCACCTCATCAACCAAGACACGAGCATAGCCCGCTGGAATCGGGTTGCAATGGAAGGTTGCCTCGGGGGGATTTGTAAAAGCAACGGTGTCCGCCACCTTCATGGATATGTTCTTCATTTTGAAGTGTAGCTCGCAGTTAGTGTTCTCCGTGATGTCATTCACGGGGTATCTATCCAGCATTGCATCTTCCGGGGCAGAACCCACGCTGCTTCTCGGCATGGATGGGGCGGTGCTATCCAATGCTGGACCATCCGCTAGCTGCTGCAGCTGCTGAGACCCACTTTGCTGGCTAAGTGAGTCGATCTACTCCTGCTGCCACTGGAATTTGACTGCCAATTCTGCTTGACTTGCTTCTAGGCCTTGAAGGCGTTCATAGTCCCGCTTCGTCTGCTCCTCCTCCATCTTCCTCTTCTTCTCCTCCGCAATCTTCTTTCTCGCACGGGTTCGTAGTCGGTGTTCCAATCTGAAACCCTCATACCACGGAATAGCGCCTTTGCCTCGTGTTCTTCCCGGTGTTCAGGATTTCCTGGGCACGCGAAGCTCATCGTTTCTTTGGGCTGGAACACCCCGATCGTGCTCTTCTATTGCAACAAGTATCGCATCGTCGGCTCCGCTCGACATGCCTTCGTCGAAACTTTGCCTGCCTTCGGTCCAACTCCATCCCATGCGCATAGAACCAAGTCCTGCACTGGGGCCAGCTCTTAGTAACCGGAGTGACACCTGCATCCTCCATCTCTTTCTCGACTTATCCCACTTAGGCATTGCCACCGTGATAGCCACCGGCCCCAGCTTATGGAACTTATCCTTTTTTCGCATTCTTCTTGTTTATTCTCGACTGCCCTTAGCTAATTCAATCCTTGAATTTCACGAAATCGCCCCAATGAGCATGTTGGTTCTCTAGTGTTCCCTCTAATACGGAGTCTTCCTTCCTCCCTTGGTGTACTTGTCCCATTCACGATTCTTGTGGTTCTTGAATGCAACCGCCATCTTCCTAAGAGCAGCGCCCTTGACTTTCTCGCACATCCGCTTCGTGAAATGATCCGTAGGGTGAAATGTTCCATGAGAGTATCCCAAAGCAGACCTTTTGTCTGCTGTCGACAAAAGTAACATCTGGACGTGGCTTTGCCGGATCTCTCCATTCTTGAAGGGAGATCGGAGTTGGTCCTTCACAAGAACTCCGACCGACAAACGAACTTGTCCGCAATCTTCTTAGGCGCTAATGGTTCGCCATTAGGTCTGATTGCCTCGATATTTTACTTTACGCCTCCTTCAACTTTTTGTTCGGGCCTCGCTTCGCCCTTTTGCTCAAGATTTGCTCGATCCGGATGGCTGAAAGAACAAAGATCGATTCGTTAATATATCTTCAAGTCATTTAAAACATGTGATGATCACCAGATGCCTGCTTATATAAATATATATACCTCGCCGGTCTTTGTTGTTTCAAGATCAACATTTTCTTCGCCATCATCATAATCATAGTTCATGACTTCATCAATTCGGTCGTCGCGATCGAATATCATATCACCCTCTCCGATGTTGTTTAGAAATTCGAGCCGCCATAATCTTCTTCATTCGATCATCATCCGCCCGTGAGGATGGCGATCATATCGAACATGGCCTGTTCTCCTCTCTCCGGTATTGTCCGCCATAGCTTTTATTTAACTAATCCAAAAGAAATATAAAACAATTTAGTATTCAAATTACATCATCTCAATAATAGATATAATCTCAATACATCGCCTTGAATAATATATATAATCTCAATACATCGCCTCAATAATAGATATAATATCAATACATCACTGGCTAGGTAGCTAATAAAGATCGAATACTACAGAAGAATCTAGGACACTCATGTTCTCGCGGGCGCGGCGGTGGACACCCAAAGAGAAGGAACCTCACAGATCATAGCTGAAGTGAGATCCTCAAGAAACTGCCAGTATTGGAGAACCTGCCGCCTCTAACGCAACCATGTAGCGATGGACGTGCTCGCCCTCCTCCCCGACACGGCGACGCATCACCTCCGGCGGGCCGCCCCTCCGCACCAAAACTGGCCCACGCGAACGCCACCAAACGAGATCAGGGTCGACGACGGACCCGGGCCGGGTTCTCATCAAGCGGCGCGCGCCTCCAGCAGCACCTCCCAGTGCCAGCCAAGCGGAGCCCAACCCGGACATGGGTCAGCGGACGTCGTCATGACGTGTCGACGGCGAGGATGCGGTCGGCATCGCCGAGAACAAATACTAGCTATATGCCCGCAAAAGTAACATTTTTAATGATTGGATTTTGATAACTAAAATTTCTAACATTTCTATATAACTAACATTTCTATAACATTTCTAACTATGCTATATATAACTAACATTTCTATAACATTTCTAATATTTCTATAACTAAAAACAGAAAAAATTATAACATTTCTATATATATAACTAACATTTGTATAACATTTCTAATATTTCTAGAACTAAAAAAGAAAAATTTCTAACTTTTTATAACTATTTCTATAACTAAAAACAGAAAAATTTCTAACAATTCCAACTTTTTATAACTATTTCTATAACTAAAAACAGAAAAATTTCTAACAATTCTAACATTTCTAACTATTCTAACAATTCTAACATTTCTAACTATTCTAACAATTCTAACATTTCTAACTATTTCTGAAAAATAGAAAATTTCTAACAATTTCTAAAAACAGAAAAATTTCTAACTATTTGTATAACTAAAAACAAAAATGTATGTGTGTGTGTGTGGCCACCAAGCAGGCGAGGGACGACGGGGGCGGCGGCGGCAACGGGACGGCGACGACGCATGGCGGATGACGGGATGACGACGACAGGATGTGGACCGGCGGCGACGACGGGACGGGACGACGGGTCGGGCGGCGACGATTTACGGGACGATAGGGCGGCGCCGACGACGGGACGGGTCGACGCGGGACGGGCCGGGACGGGGCGGCGGTGACGACGGGGGGACGACGGGACGGGCGGCGACGGGGCGGCGACGAGGGATGGAGACGTACGGGGTGGCGGGCGACGGTGCAGAGGAGAAGAAGCCAGATGAGAAACTGAAATTTTCGTAAGTGTTGTTTATATAGGAGGGGCCTTTAGTACCGTTGAGCCACCAACCGTACTAAAGGCCAGTTTTGGCCAGCCCAAGCGGCGGAAGCGACCCCTTTAGTACCGGTGGTGGCACAAACCGGTATTAAAGGCCCCCTTTAGTACCGGTTGGTGCCACGACCCGACATTAAAGGGGGTGCGCCAAGCAGGTGCGGTGCGGCAAGTTTAGTCCCACTCGCTAGCCGAGGGGCGACCGTGACCGGTTTATAAACCTCGTGCGGTAGCTCTCTCGAGATCCTCCCAAAGCAGGCCCACTGGGCCTACATGTTCAGGTTGCTCAGGCCCATCAGCCTTTATGGCTCTGATCCCGCCCAACAACAAAGTTGGGTTTCTAGTCGATGCAGCCGCCTGCCCTAGTAGGCGGGCTTTATTTTTTTTTTTTTGCTTTATTTATTTTTGTGTTGTTTTTTTGTGTATTTAGAGTTTCTTTGTGAATATTTTTGCTTTAGGTACAAAAATTACAAACTTTCTCGTTAGTGCCCGTAGTTTTCAAATTTGAATAGTTTAAATTTTGAATTATTTGAAATTAGTGTGAATCACTAGTTTGTGAATAACTTAACTTTAAAAATCAGTAAAGGCATGAAAGAATTTGTTTGCACATAAAATTTCTTCGCTTCAAATGCCAAAACACATAACTACCCTAACTATTATAGAGATTCCCTTTGGGTGTGAAACATAGAAGAAAGTGATGATAGTGAAGCCGATCACATCCTGATCTTTGGGTGTGAAACTTTTTCTTCGTGTGTCCTTTGCGCCAGAACCATGGAAAATCTTCATCATTTAACGGGATGCTCGGGTCAATATTCACCGTGAATGGAGCAATTTCATCAAACTTTTCATAATCTTCCGACTTGTCTATCTTGTCATCCACTCCCACGATGTTTCTCTTCCCGTAAAGAACTATGTGCCGCTTTGGCTCATCGACGATGCATTTGCTTCCTTATCTTTTCTTTTTCTTGGCTTGGTAGACATGTCCTTCACATAGAAAACCTGTGCCACATCATTGGCTAGGACGAATGGTTCATCTCGCATACGCAAAGATTGTTGAGATCCACTGTTGTCATTCCGCATCATGGGTCTTCCGTTACCCCGCCTCGTGTCATATTGACCCATTTGCACCAAACAAAGGGACCTTTAAACCACGCCGATAGTCAAGTTCCCATATGTCCTGTATATAACCATAATATGTTTCTTTCCGCCTTGGTTTCTCGTGATCAAAGCGACACCACTGCTTTGGTTGGTGCTCTTCTTATCTTGGGCGATCGTAAAATGTATTACCATTTATCTCTTACCTTTGAAAGTCATTATATTCTAAGATGGTAATCGGGACAGCAAGTACATGTCATCTTCAATAGAGGTGTCATGCATGGTAATGTGTCCGCAACCAGCCGGCTAAACTCCTGGTTTGTTCATGTAATCCACCATCGACCGCCCGGTGTTTGGAGCGTAGCAAATTCTTGTGTTCATCCATATATGGAGCCACCAAGGCGGAATTCAGAGAACTGTAGTGTGCTTCAAAGGAGAGAATGTCCGCCCATACATATTATTTGTTCCTCCTAGTGTGCCTTTTTCCATCCAGCCTGCCCTTATGCCGCGATTCAGAACACCAATCGGCTTAAGGTCGAATAAAGTCAATACAAAACTCAATGACCTCCTCATTTTGATGGCCCTTGAGATGCTTCCTTCTCGCCTAGCACGGTTATGAACATATTTCTTTAAGACTCCCATGAACCTCTCAAAGGGGAACATATTGTGTAGAAATACAGACCCAAAACGTTAATCTCTTCAAGATAGGTGAACTAGGACGCGCGGCCATGATGTTGAAGAAGGATGGTGGGAACACCAACTCGAAACCGACAAGACATTGCACCAAATCATTCTCAGAATCTTGGTATGATTTTTGGATCGACACCTTCTCGAGAGATTGCATTGAGAAATGCACATAGCTTCACAATGGCTAATCGAACGCTTTTCCGTAGAAGCCCCTCAATGCAACCGGAAGCAGCTATGCGCATAATCACGTGGCAGTCATGAGACTTTAGGTTCGAACTTTTTCTCGCCATGTTTATTATTCCCTTTATATTTGACGAGAAGCCGATGGTACCTTAATATCGAAAGGCATTCAAAGAAGATTTCCTTCTTCTTTGGTAAGAGCGTAGCTTGCATGACCTCGATGTATGCCGCCTTTTCCGTGCATACGTTGTTGGTCCTCCTGCCTTAGGTGTATCTTTTGTCTTCCCATACACGCCCAAGAAGCCAAGCAGGGTCACGCAAAGATTCTTCGTCACGGCATCACGCCGATTATGGAGCGGACCTCTAGGTCTTTCCAATATGGCAGGTCCCAAAATATAGATTTCTTCTTCCACATGGGTGCGTGTTCACCATTCTTCGAACAGGTTGTCCGCCAGACCCTTTCCAAATATCACCTTCAAATCCTTGACCATATCATGTACATCAGCACCAAGACGGTGGCGAGGCTTCATTCCGTGATCCGCCTCACCTTTGAAATGCTTGCCTTTCTTTCTTACGGATGCCCGCTCGAAGAAATCGACGATGTCCTGTACACATTCTTCTTACAACTATTCAAATATATATTGTCGGTATCATCCAAACAAAGGCGCATCCGCGGTATCCCTTGTTTGTCCGTCTCCGAAGGTTACCGAGAGCAGGCCAATCATTGATGGTCACGAACAGCAACGCCTTTAGGTCAAATTCTTCCCCATGTGCTCATCCCACGCACGCACACCTGCTCCATTCCAAAGTTGTAAGAGTTCTTCAACTAATGGCCTTAGGTACACATCAATGTCGCTGCCGGGTTGCTTAGGGCCTTGATGAGCACCGCATCATAATGAACTTCCGCTTCATGCACAACCAAGGAGGAAGGTTATACAAACATAGAGTCACAAGCCGTGCTATGGTTGCTGCTCGCTTCCCCAAAAGGATTAATGCCATCTGCGCTTAGACCAAACCATACGCCTCCTTGCGCCATCTCGCAAACTCCTTCCCGCATTTCTTTCGATTTTTCTCCATCGCGACCCGCCGCCGGTACTCTCAACTTTCCATCTTTCTTACGGTCTTCTCGTGCCATCGCTGACGCTTTGGCATGCTCTTTTGTTTTGGAACAACATTTCAACCGTGGTATTATAGGAGAATACCACATCACCTTGGCAGGAATCTTCTTCCGGGCGCCGCCGACATCACCAGGGTCATCGCGGCTGATCTTATAGCGCAATGCACCACATACCGGCAAGCGCTCAAATCTCAGACTCACCGCGTAGAGGATGCAATCATTAGGGCATGCATGTATCTTCGCGACTCTAACCCTAGAGGGCGACAGCCTTCTTTGCTTCATACGCATTTCGGCAAATCGTTGTCCTTGAAGCATATCCTTTATCATTACCAAAGAACTTTCCAAATCCCTTGTCGATACACCATTCTCTCGCCTTCCATTGCAGCAATTCCAGCAGGGTGCCCAGCTTTTTCTTGTCACCTACGCAATCTGGTACAACAATTTTTGTGATCCTCTAACATGCGCCAGAACTTCTTCTTCTCCAAATCACTTGCTAGCTTTCTTTGCATCGGCAATGGCCCGACCTAGATCATCAACGGCTCATCTGATGCCTCTTCTTCAGCTTCTTCCCGCATTGCCGCTCAGCTTCAGCCCGCATTACCGCTCAGCTTCTTCCCCATTGTTGTATCATCGTATTCAGGGAACCCATGGCCGGGATAGCTGTCGTCGCCCTCTTATTCTTCATTGTCTTCCATCATAACCCTTTTTCTCCGTGCTTGGTCCAAACATTATAGTGGGGCATGAAACCGACTCAAACAGTGGACGGAATGGTTCTTGACGAGAGTAATTGTGACCATTCTTACAGCCAAGACATGGACAAGGCATAAAACCATCCACCCGCTTGTTTGCCTCACCGCAAGCGTAAAAGTATGCACGCCTCAACGAATCGGGAGAGCATCGGTCATCGTGACATCCATTGTCGGCTCATCTTCATTACAAAACACCAATAGACCAAATTAATACAAGTTCATACATAAAGTTCATACAACACTTAAATGCAACAAACAAATAACTCTCTAGCTAAAGCATTTAAATGTAACAACAAATGCGATCAAGATCGCAACTAAGGTAACAATTGATCCAACAACATAATGATACCAAGCCTCACTATCGATGGCATATTTTCTAATCTTTCTAATCTTCAAGCGCATTTTCTCCATCTTGATCTTGTGATCATCGATTTACATCGGCAACATGCAACTCCAATTCCATCTTCTCCCCCTCAATTCTTTTCAATTTTTCTTTCAAGTACTTGTTTTCTCTTTCAACTAAATTTAACCTCTCGACAATAGGGTCGGTTGGAATTTCTGGTTCACATACCTCCTAGAAAAATTTTCTATGTCAACTTTATGGGCATAATTTGTCATAAACACGAAATGCAACTAGTTTTAAAAGAGAATATATATACCACATCCGAATCATAACAAGGACGAGGGCCGACGGGGGCAGATATCAAAACCATGGCACTATATGTATAACAAACAACGTACGGGTAAGATAATTATACGAGTAACTATATATCCAAATCACACAAACATCAATTTTTATATAAAATTTCATGAACAAGAGGCTCACCACAAGGTGGTGCCGTGATGGACGGTAAGTGCGATCGACGGTGGTTACGACGGAGATTTAGAAGGCACTAAGTAAACCACACCTACATATGCAAACTAAGTGTTATTTTTGACCTCAAATTGCATATAAATCAAATACTAGCACATATATATATATTTCCTCCCGAATTACTAAAATCACAAATTAATCACTATATAAAGCATTGCAAGAGCTAATCTAGCAATGAGAGATGAAAGGACAAAGTTGCTAACCTTTGTGATCATTTGAATGGATGGGGCCTTCAAATCTTGACAAATTTTGGGCAACATGTGTGATGAGCTCGAGAGGAAGAGGGAAGAACAGAGAGGAGAGGGAAAGGGGAAGAACAGAGCGAGCTCGGTGGACGAAGGGTTTATAGGATTTATTTTAGTACCGTTCGTGCAAGAACCGGTACTAAAGGGCCTCGGACGGGCCCCACCGACAACATCCTGCCACCACTCATTAGTACCGGTTCGTGGCACTAACCGGTGCTAAAGGTTCGCCACGAACCGGTACTAATGAAAGCGCCCGCTAGCCGTTGGAACCGCACTAATGTATACATTAGTGCCGCTCAAATTCAAACCGGCACTAATGTGCTTCACGTTTGACCCTTTTTCTACTAGTGATATTAGCAAGCACATTGCAAATAATCAAAAAGCAAGCACATTGCAAATAATTAAAAACCACAACTATGGTAATAAGCCATTATTTTTACCTTGTGCAGCTCAGCGGGATCTCATCCTCCGGGGCCATCTCCTCGCCCTCGATGGGGGCCGCCACCTTGCTGGGGAATACCGCTTCAACGGCGATTATCTCCTCAAACTCGGTCTTGAGCCTCACATAGGTGGCAATCGAGAGCTCCCGGGTAGGCACAAGGGGGGCCCTTGCTGTTCTTCCAACTTTCTTTGAGGAGTTCGTCCGCCAACATCCTCAACTCTTTGGCCGCTGCTTGTTTCTTGGAGTTCTTCGCTCCATGGGTTGGCCCGCCAACATGGTCAACTCGCTGGTCGGTGCTCGCTCTCGAGATCGCCGCTCTAGTGGGTTGTCCGCCGCAACTCTTTGCCTAGTGCTCCGTGATCCATCAATGAACCGACAAACAAAAACAATGGAAAGGAAACCACAATCACAATGAAAACGGGAAAATAATAGGATATGAGAATCGGTCGAAGCTTCGCAAAAAGAAGATTATTGAATGAAAATATAGCAAAGATAATCGATTCGCCCACCTTTCCTTCACTGTAGAGAAGAAAATTGCGAAGTGAGTAGCCCGGAGGAGGTTTTGTTCAAGAAAGGGAAGAAAGGGCTTGAACGAAATGCTCCAATGAAATGATGGTTGCTTCGCCCAGTCCAACTTGAGGCCTCCTTACCACCGCCGTAAAGGTGTGGGTTTTGTGATGTGACGGGTCATGACGGCCACACTGGGGTGACAGGTGAGTCTCGACTGTAGCACCTCGCCGTGATTTGGTGGATGGCACACGGGCCCGAATGCTTTAAAATGTCATTAACTTGATTTTAGTCTCTCTAGTATTTGTATCCAAGCATGGATGAGGCTAAGAAGTTTTAGTCCCACTACTTTTAGTCATGAGACTAAAACGTATCAAAGCACTCTCTCAGGCTGGTCATAGTGGGGAGTAACTTAGACTAGTGTCATGCATATGACACTAGTGTAAGTCTACCTCCATAGTGCAAAGTAACATAGTAGTAGTGTCGGTGTTCTGGGAACGGGGTCCCTGCACTTCCTCGCCTCATGGCTCATGGCGTGGCTCAAAGGAGGCCCAGACGGCCCATCTTCATCAACACAAGCTCAAGACCTCGCGAGGGCCAGCCTCACAAGGCATTTACCAGAGCTTCTTCTGCACGGCCTCGTCAAAGTTGGCTCATGAGGAGGTAGAGAGTTCAAGGCAGGGTACTCGCGAGGTGCCCGTGGACGCAAGCCATGACGCACTAAGGGCGCCACGGGCGCCAGCCCGGCAGCGCCCTCCTTTCCTCTTTGGTGCAAAGGGAGCAAGCGCAGCGAGAGCATCAAGCAAAGGCACCCGCTTTGGTGCAACAAGACCAAGACTAGCCCCAACGGCTGGAAGGGAGTCATCGTGGAGCCCAAGCAAAGGCCATCACCAGAGCCTTTGGCAAAGCGAGGACCAACTTTAGTCGATAAGTGTACCCGCTGTTCCCTTCAAAATGGCTAATTGTTGGCGCCTTCCCGCCAATATTTGGGAAGAGGCCCAGGCCTTCGCTTATAAATAGGAGTAGCCACATCCAGAGAGCGGGATCCGGCATTTGGAATCCAGAGAGAGAGATAGAGACCCGATCCTCAAGCTAGAGCGACGGGACATCACCTAGCAGTTCATCACACCCACCAAGAATGCATGCACTCGCGAGGTCGTTCTTCCCTGATCGCTTCTTCATCAGCCCCAGAGGCAATTCACCACACCACAAACTAGAGTAGGGTATTACACCACAACGGTGGCCCGAACTAGTATAAATCTCGTGTCTCTTGTGCTGTTCTTTTGAGTGTTTTAGGTCCCTGCGATTCGAGGAGGTACGAGACGGTGGAGGGTTGGATCTTCGCGCGCACCCCAGAGTTCGAACCTCAAGGGTCTGCCAGAACCCGAAATACGACATTTGGCATGCCAGGTAGGGGTGCGCCGGAATTTGCCTTTCGCCGCCTTGTTCTTCCTCGACCACCGCAACCATGTTCGACGCCGCCGGGCTCGCGACCGAAAGTGCCGAGCCGCCGCGCCCCCACGCCGCCAGACGGCTCCTGCTGGCGGGCGCCCTTGTTGTTCCTCGTCACCGCCGTTAACGCCGCCACCGCCCGGCGGGGAACGAGCAGCAAGCGCCGCCCCAAAGACTCCGGCCCATGAGGCGGACGGCCGCACCGCCACGCTTTCGCCACCCTCGCTGGTTTTCACAGCGCGCTTCGCTGCCATGGAGGCCCGAGCTGCAATCATCGCGCTAACGAGCTCTCGCGCTACGCCCCATCGACGACGCTTCACGAAGAATGGCTCACCGCATCGCCAACTTCGCTCATGCTGCGAGAGGCGACCAACGCCGTCCGCCTGGCCAGCATCGCACTCTGCCTGCTGGGCGATGAAGCTCCCTCGCGCCACCGCCTCCTCAAGACGGGCGCCTGTTTACAGCGCGCGGCCTCGGCGGAACCTGCTCCGCCAGCGCCGGCGCTGCAAGAGCAGAGCTGCCAAGAAGTTCTCGCCCGCAAGAAGCTGCCCGAAGCGCCCCGCCCAAAGACGCCAAGACCTCGCTGCCCCACCAAGGGCGCAGGAGGCCTGCAAGACCAAGCTCTCGCCGTCCGAGGCCCTCTCTGCCACGGCGGGCTGCCACGCTTTCACCACCGAAGGCGCAGCGTCAAGGCCCGCCAAGTTCAAGCCGACCTGCCTCCTCGCTACGACGGCACCGCCGACCCTACGGAGTTCCTCCGACTTCACGAGCTGGGCATCGAGGCTGCCAACAGGGATGAAAAGGTCACGGCGAACTGGTTTCCATGGCGCCAAGGACGGAGCCCGCACTGCTCCCGACCGCCCTGTGCACGATCTCTTCTCGGGCCGAGATGCGCACCCGCTTCATCGCCAACTTCCGGTACTCGCGACCGCCACCGCCGTGAGCGACATGCGCCGAATCAAGCAGCAGCTAGGGGAAACCTCGCAAAGTACATCCAACGCTTCAACAACGCTACCAAGATCCCTGTGGTGACGGAGGAGGCCATCATCTCCGCTTTCTCCGACGGCGCGGCGCGATGTCAAGATGAAGGAGGAGCTGGCGATGCATGAAGATCTGCACCTCCTCGAGCTATTCAACTTGGCGACCAAGCGCGCCAGGCTGAGGAGGGCGCCTCCTCCTCGAGCTGCCCGCCGGATCCCAAGAGAAGAAGTCCAAGGCCAAGGACGTGAAGCGCAGGGGCTGTCGTGCTCGCGTCAACCGCATACCAAGCGAGGCAGGATCAGCCCGAGTCCTCTAAGGGCAGCCGGTATTATGGTACCACGACCTCCACACCCACAACACCAATGAATGTCAAGAGCTCCGGCTGTGCGCTGAGGGAAGGGTCGGCCGACGCCTGAGCGCAGCGACCGGGCTACGGCCGAGGAGGAGGAAGAAATGCAGACGCTGAAGACTGCGTCCGCGCCAAGGGTGGCACGACCAACCTCGCGAGGATCACTGGCAAGACCCACCTCGCGAGGGGGGCCGAGGATTAGCCTCGTGAGGATCGCCCGCAGAGGAACACAGCCTCCTCTCGCTGCCGCCGCCAAGGAGGATCAAGACCGCCATCGATCGGCAAGGGGCTTCCAGAAGCGCGTGCGATCGTCAGATCCCGGGCAGAGCACAAGCCCCACCCTCAACAGATCTTCAAGCAGTTCGCCACAAGTGAATGCAGTCCTTCCAAGCTCGAGTCCACGCGCCTCTCAGTGGTCGGCGGCGCCATCACGCTCACTCAGCAGATCAGCCAAGTGCGCAGCCACACCGAGTCCTCCCGATGCTTTGTTCCCCAATCATCAAGAATGTGCTAGTCACCAAGACCTCATCGACGGGCGGAGCAGGGTCAACGCCCCGTCCGTGGAGACATTCAACAATCTTCAAGCGCCTTACACCACCTTCAGCCAACCAAGCCTTTCTCCGGGTCACCGACGGCTCCACGGTCCCGATCGGGCAGGTCCGCTTCCTGTCACCTTCGGGCTCGCGATAACTACCACACCGAGCTCATCGACTTCGACGTCGCCCACATTCTCCTGCCGTACAACGCCATCCTCGGGTACCCAGCGTTGGCCAAGTTCATGGACGTAACTCACCACGACTACAACATCCTCAAGATGCCAGGAAGTGGCGGGGTCATCACGGTGCCCTGTGAAGAGAGGGATGTAGTGTGCTCCCTGGAGCGAGCTTTTCAGGCCTCATCGCTGGAAGACCCAGACCACAGCAGCAAGAGGCCTCCCGAAGCCGCACCCAAGAAGAAGAAGACATCGACCAGCCCGGATCTTCAAGAGACAAGCCCCTCGTGGTCCGTGACCGGCCAGGTGAGCCTCCTTCCATCGTGATAGGAAAGCGCGCCCGTGCCCTCCTCAAGCAGGGCTCGGGGCTCTCCCCGAGGGCCGCCACCTCGCCAAGGTCTCGAGGGAGGCGCTTGGGCACCACGTGAGGCGTGTTTCACATCACGCTTCCCGCAAGGTGAGCAAGACCAGGAGGACAGAACCTCAAGAGTTCATCGCAAGGCCATTCAGAGCTACAGGAGTCAAGGGTCATGAGGGCAGCCGCCACTCACTGTGGGCCCCCATCCAGCGAGGATGGTGGGCTGCGATCCAGATCGACATACCAGGCTCAACCGAGCCGTGTCTCAAGAGCGCCTGCCCTCGCGAGTGGGACGCTATGCAGGGTCCGCCCCACCCCACGTGACGCATGCCTTATGGCCTGCCAAACACGGCTGCCGCATATCAGCGTGTCATGAGGACCATCCTGGAGGCTCAAGAGGTTAGGCACGCTGCAGCCCTGGCGGAGATGGAGATGGCCCATGAGGAGCCGCCAGCGCCTCCGGAGCCTCCCGAGGCCCCCAGGCCTGGGGGCTCGTGAGGATCGGATCCCGCAGCCCACCGAGTCTGCTACATCAACATCACCAGGTGACATATTTAAGTTTTATTTCCGGTGGGGAGCCTTCGTCAGATTATTCCTGTGCCGCGTGGGTCCGCCCTCTGCATGTATCCCTTTATTTCATGTCTTTAGCTTATCTGTTGGGGCGCCTCGGCTGCATCATCCCTGCCGCCGGCCACCCCTGTGGGCATGTATCCTTCATGCGCTTTCCTTAGGATTATGCCTGCTCCACCATGCTTGTTATTTGCGCCTTTTCCGGTGGCTAAATCTTGCACGTTATAAAAGCCCGAGCATCGCGACTGTGGCTCCTACCGCCTTCCGCCTCACCTCCTGGTCTTGTCCATGGCATCGCGACCGGCTTGCCAAATGACGGCCGAGACCAGCCCGAGAGCCGGGACCCAAGGACATAGAGTTTCGCATCTAACCCAGCTTGCACGCTAAAGGGGGTGCCCGAGCATCGCGATTCAGTGGCTCCTACAGTGCTCTCCGCCCTCACCTCTCTGGTCTTGTCCATGGCATCGCGACCGGCTTGCCAATGATGGTCGAGACCAGCCCGAGAGCCGGACCCGAGGACGAGAGTTGCTGCGTCGACCCAGCTTTGCGCTAAAAGGGGGGTGCCCGAGCATCATGACTCGTGGCTCCTACCGCCCTCCGCCCTCACCTCCGGTCTTGTCCATGGCATCGCGACCGGCTTGCCAATGACGGCCGAGACCAGCCCGAGAGCCGGACCCGAGGACGAGAGTTGCGCCATCTAACTTAGCTTGTGCATTAAAGGGGGGCTGCCCGAGCATCACGACTCAGTGGCTCCTACCGCCTCCGCCCTCACCCTCCGGGTCTTGTCCATGGCATCGCGACCTAGCTTGCCAGCCGACGGCCGAGACCAGCCCGAGAGCCGGACACGAAGACGAGAGCACCGCATCCGCCAAATTTGCGGGAACACACTCAAAGATAAGGCCCAGAGCCAGCGCAACCCGCTTTGAGGTAGGGCCTCGTGAGTCCCACTGGCTCACGGGTGCCCAGATACACCTCGCCCAGCCCTACCGTGCCAGCCATGTGTCGTGGGGGCTGATACGCCTGGGCTCCTCCCGAGGGGAGCCCCTCCCACGCTCCAAAGGAAGCACCATGTTCGCGCTGGCTAACGACATCGCCGAGAAGCGGCTATGCCCAGACGCATGCGGAAGCGCTTATGTTCGCATGGCCGCGACGACATCGCCGAGGAGCGGCTATGCCCGACGCATGCGAAGCTCTATGTCCGCCTGGTGATAAACAATCGAGGTGGCCTCCGGTCGCATCAACCTCGTGGAGCCCAGAGCTCAGCTGTCCGCCTGCTGCAACGCCTCCCTCGAGCGCCGCGAGGGTTGGGCACGGGCTGCGCTGGTCACGCCAGACGACGCCACCCAGCCAGCCCCTCGGCCCTGGCTCATCGTGACGCCACTCCCGAGCGGAGCTAAGGTACGATGCCGCTTGAGCGCCAAGGGGACTTCGAGCATCGCGACTCAGAGCCTAATCGGTCATGTAGCCCTCACCCTTAGTTCCGAAGGCTAACGGCGGTTGAGGTATGCGCGGGCCGGGCTCGCAGACGAGAACGGTGGATCCGCCTCACGCCTCTCCTCCCTACTTGCTGTTCGTGGCGCTAAGGGGGACTCCTCGAGCATCGTGACTCAGAGCCTAACTTGTCACGTAGCCCTCACTCCTTGGTCCCGCCCTGGTTTCCGGTCGGGGCTAACGGCGGCCGAGAGAGCAAGGCCGGGCTCTGCGGCGAGAACATAAGCAAGTAGGAAGCACAAATTTCAAGGAATTCAAAAGCAAATATTACAGTCCACACTGTTATCGCAATACCAAACGCAGTTTAAACGCCCCGAGGCATGATACACGCAGGAATTAAAAGCAAGACAGAGCCACAACGGAGTCACTTGTCGGCGGTGGAGCAGCGCGGAGGGCTCGCCTCGTGAAGCAGCAGGGCGGCAGCGCCGCCGGCTTGGTGTCAAGGCCCGAACTTCCTAACAGAGCCTCCGCATGACCCTTTCACAGCCTCGGCAGCTGACAAATGCATGCTCGCCGCTGCCGGCTCCAAAGAAGCTGTCCATGTCGACGCTGGGATCGCGAAGATAGATGTGGGTAAGGATCCGCGTCGCTGCCGCAGAAGACAAGACACGCGCCTCGCCTCACCAGTGGGGCCAAGACCAAGGGAGACATCTTCAAGAGCACGAATCAGAAGGGAAGCAGCTTGGCGGGCCGCCTCCTGCACCGCCATGGGCTCGAGGCCGCTATCATAGAGCTCCCTCAAGAAGGCGCGAGCCTTCACCTCCATATCCATGATGGCCACGCGATCTTCGGCAAGAACCCGCGCTTGGCGGCCCAGCTCGACCCTCCTCGCCTCCGGCCTGCTCTAGCTGCCTAGGCGGTCACGACGCTTCTTCAGCTTGGCCTCCTGGTCCTGGCGGCCGCCTCGCGAGCCTTCATGCTTTCCTCCTGCTCTCGGCGGAGGCGGGCCTCCTCGGCGAGCTGGTTCTGCAGGCCCTTCACCGCCCTCCAGCGCCTCACAGCGACCTTGATGTCGGGCTGCCTCCCCAGGGCAGCATCGCGGGCTACCTTCGCCTCATGAACAGCCTGCTTCTCCTCGCAGCAGCCGCCGAGGCCTGGACCAGCGCCGCCCGAATCAAAGCGTCGGCGCGAATCCAGCCAGAGGCCAGCTCCAAGCGCCCAGCCACGAGGCGAGGGTCGGCGCCCAGAAGATCCTGCCGCAGCCGGTCCAATTCAGCGGCAGCACGATCCAGGACAGTGGGAGGAGTCGGAGAGACAACAGTTGGTGGAGTAGGAGGAGATGGCGGCGGCATAGCCACCGCACCTCGAGGCGGAACCAGCGGCGCCACGACAAAAGTGGAGGCAGTGCCAAGCAAGGGCACCTCGAGGTCGCTCACAAGGGCTGAGCTCGCCTGGCTCACCAGCCTCGCGAGGACGCCTGGGGGAGAGGCCCGGGTGTCGGATCATCTTATTTTTGGGCAGAGGCACCGCCACGGATGGGGCCTCAGGAGCCCCCTTTAGCTTCTTCGCCACGGGCGCCACCGGCCAAGAACATGTACATCGATCTCGCCGACAGAGCAATAATCAAGACGGGAAGTGCACTTACAGTGTCGTCGCGGTGGATTCGAGCAGCCTCCGCCATACTTGAAGCCCGAGAGCCGGCTGCAGGATCATCTTCAATGGGACCGTAAGCGAGGCTGCGCATGACCGCCCCCCGGGCAAGGACCTGCTGGGGACCAGCCCATCCGGTCCTTCTTATGAATCGGGGCAGGCTTCGCCTCCCCGCCAGCCTCATCCTCGCTGTTGTCACTCGGGAGGTGGAGAGCTGGGCCTGCGCCAGGGAGGAGCCCTGACTCCGCCCCGATCAACCCCTCTCCTGCTCCCTTTCCTCCACCTCTTCGCCGGAGTCGGAAGAGGACACGCCCACCAGTCCTCCGGAGCCTCTCGGGCACGAGCCCGTCCCCATTGAAGGCGGCATGGACCCCACAACCTGCTCCCAATCTCGCTGAAGGAACAGGGCGCTGGGGCGCCCGTCTCGCCACATCGCCTAACCAAGGATCGAGGACTGTCGCCAGACTCGCTGGCTGTGGCCACGGGCTCGGGTGAGGCCTCCACATCGGAAGCTTAGCATCGGGCGAGCCGCTTGGTGCTCCAGAACTCCTCAAGAGCGACAAGACCGTCAGCCTCGCCACCGCCCGCCGGCCGGCTTCAGATCTGCATCCATCTTCTCCAAAGACCAGCCACATGGGATCCCGAAGCTTCGCCGGGACCAGCTGTCGGAGCTCTCGGGGCTCCGTGGGCAGGATCACCGAGGTGGATTCGCCAAGATCCACCAAGACCCACTTGCTCGTGAAGCCCTCAATCCGCTTCCCATGGTTTGAATGGTGATGGCTCCGCCAGATAAGCATTTAAGCTCACAGACGCGAGGCCGAACCACGGGAAGCTCGGAGGAAGAAGTAGTGGCGCAGAAGGCCACCGAGGGCTTCACCCCAACATGGGCCTCACAATAGTGCTTAAGATTGCCAAGAAGGACGGAGTTGGGATGGAGGTGCAGAGCTTGGATGTTGTAGTGACGGAGGACGGAGAAGAAGAACTCGAGAAGGGAGGCACCTGCACCAGCAATGATGGCACTCACAAGAATCGGTAGAAGGTACTCCCCGATCCTCGGGGGCGGAGGCGCCGCCTTGAACACCGCTGCCCATTGACGCTCAAGCGCCCGCCAACCGGGCAAGATCAGGCAAGGCTCGCCACCGACACATTCAAGGGTCCAAGGCAGGAGAGTACCAGTCCGGCCGGGGTTTGGCGAGGAGCCATGATCGCTAGGGCACGAAAGCGGAGTGGATCTCAAGGTCTTGGAAGCAGGGAGGAGAGGCGCAAGAAAGGGGATCCGAGCAGCTATCGGAGAAAGTAAAGGAGGCAAGGAAGATGCCGCCTATTATCAACCCGCTGCTGCAGAGGCGCCCACGCCCAATCAACCACCACGCTGGGCGCCTAAGGCCGCAGGCGTTAGGGCCCACGACGCTCGCGACTTGCCCCTTCGCCTCTCGCCGCCAAGTTCGGGCGCGGTGGGCCCAGGGCTACTGTCGGCGTTCCGGGAACGGGGTCCCCAGACTTGCTCGCTCGCCCCTGCGGCGTGGCTCAAAGGAGGCCCAGACAGCCCATCTTCATCAACACAAGCTCAAGACCTCGCGAGGGGCCAGATTGCTGGGCGGACGACTCAGAGCTTCTTTCAGCACGGCCTCGCAAAGTTGGCTCATGAGGAGGCAGAGAGTTCAAGGCAGGTACCTCGCAAGGTGCCCGTGACGCAAGCCATGACGCACCAAGGGCGCCATCGGCGCCACCACAGAAGGCCCTCCTTCCTCTTTGGTGCAAAGGGAGCAAGCGCAGCGAGAGCATCAAGCAAAGGCACCTGCTTCGTGCAACAAGACCAAGACCAGCCCCAATGGCTGGAAGGAGTCATCGGGAGCCCAAGCAAAGGCCATCACTGAGCCTTTGGCAAAGCAGTACCAACTTTAGTCGATAAGTGTACCCGCTGTTCCCTGCTCAAAATGGCTAATTGTTGGCGCCCTTCCCGCTCAATATTTGGGAAGAGGCCCAGGGCCTTCACCTATAAATAGGAGTAGCCACATCCAGAGAGCGGGATCCGGCATTTGGAATCCAGAGAGAGAGATAGAGACCCGATCCTCAAGCTAGAGCGACGGGACACCACCTAGCAGTTCATCACACCCACCAAGAATGACTCGCGAGGCTGTTCTTCCCTCAGATCGTTTCTTCATCAGCCCCAGAGGCAATCCACCACACCACAAACTAGAGTAGGGTATTACACCACAACGGTGGCCCGAACTAGTATAAATCTCGTGTCTCTTGTGCTGTTCTTTTGAGTAGTTTAGGTCCCTGCGATTCGGCGAGGTACGAGACGGTGGAGGGTTGGATCTCCGCGCGCACCCCAGAGTTCGAACCTCAAGGGTCTGCCGGAACCCGAAATCCGACAAGTAGTATCATAGATTGCTTCATTTATTATCTCATAGACTCATTTTGCCTCGGAAAGCGCTATGTTACAATAACATATTATGTTACCACAAGCACCTCTTTCCTCATTAAATACTTGCCACATAAGCAAAATTGTCTTGGGATGTGTTAAGTTACTACCTAAGTTACTCCCACTATGGCTAGCCTCAATATTGTGCACCGCGACCAAGGCGAAGAGGAAAACGAGAGAGCTACGTAATTAATGCATGAGTTTAATTAGGGTAGTTTTGTAAAGTACGAGATACATTCCTCCAATCGCAAAATGCCTTGGTTCATGAGATTTGAGATTTGAGCCCTATAAACCGGAGGGGAGGGGGTACTGCACACGGTGTGGTCTAGTCACTTGTTTTTTTTTGAGCCGAGGTCTAGTCACTTGTTGAAATATCAAGAAAGGCAAATACTCCTTTCCGGTTTACAGGTCTATACTACTCCCTCCGTCTAGGTGTGTAAGTCATCTTACGAAAACCAAATAGTCCCAAAACACTTAGGCGCGGTGCATTAACTTATACCTTGTTTCTTGTTTCTTGACATACGACAACCAATAAGAGATGAGAGGTGTGCATGCTTTAATGACTTGCAATGGCTAGTTCATTGCATGTAATGCTATTAATTAGCAAATAAACATTGGTGACCCCAGAGGAAACGGTGCTAAGCTGCGTGGACCTATGCGTAATGAGTATCAACCAATGGATAATGGAGTTTAATTGTTAAACAATAGCAATTTTGTCTCATGCAAGAGCCTGCTAGTACTCCAAGGAACCGCACCACGCGAGCGCTCAGAATCGCCACGCTCGGTTTGCACTTGGCTCTTCGCTTCTTCGAGAAGACGAACAATGATGTTACCCCTACTTCTATAGTATCGAATCCATCGCTGCATGTCCGCCCACCTCGTAAGGGAGGGATAGCGTAGCTTAAAGCTTACTTACATCGCTCCCGCCTTTAAGGCCCATGACAGGGGCCCAACAGTGGTTGGCCCACCTGTCATGCAGCCAAAGGCAGGTGCAGCTAAGGCACCGGAGCTCAGCCATGAGGGAGAGGGCGTCAGAGTAATCAAATTTCGGCTTGTACGAGTTGACGCGACACAAAGAAAGCACTGCATTCGATAAAACTCTTTTTACACATTTCAAATGGGCTACTTCGTATGTAGGAGTAGACATATTCTGCTTCGTATGTACTCCCTCCGTTCCAAAATATAAGTCTTTTTAGAGATTTCACTATGAACTGGAGTACATACGAAACAAAATGAGTGAATCTACACTCTAAAATATGTCTATATACATCCGTATGTAGTTTGTAGTGGAATCCCTAAAAAGACTTACATTTAGGAACGGAGGGAGTAGTCACTTGTTGCAATCTCTAAAAAATGCATGTTGGGGCAACCCACGTTTCCGCTAATTTTAGCCGTGGGCTTGTTCACAATTTTTACGAGGGGGTGGTTGTTCATTTAATGGAGGGACTTGTAGTACTACCAGACTTGAACGATACAAAGTGCGACCTGGCACACCGTAACACCACTTGGAACAAGTGGGTAGCTATCTCCAAAAACAATCAACAACTAAAAAAACCGCGACCTGGCATGTAAGTATAGTACACAATTTTAAATGATTGTTTTGATGGAGTGAAAAAGGAAAACTACCCCACTACTTATATATAGGCCGGAGCCTCCGCGCTTGCTTGCTAGGGCTGCTCTATTCGCACACTCTCATCCTCTCCAGATCTAAACAAGATAGGGGTAGTAACCTTGTCTTTTTCCCTTCAAAAAACACTGGCTTTCTATCCTCACCGCTGGTTACAGATCCGGACGTATCCCCCTCCGCAGGTGAAGGGGAGGAGGGGCAGCGTTTGGGCCATCGCCGACAGCGAGGAGGAGACCCACCGCCGGCCGCACTGCTATCTCTCGCCGAGCGCCGCGCTGGAGGTCCTCCGATCCTTCGCTGCTGCTCAGGGCGGATCCGCCTCCGCCGCCCACCTATCCACATCCCGACGACCTTCAGTATATCTTCGCTCAAACCGCCTCAGGCATCATTTTCTACCTCTCAGCCCTCTCGATCGATGGTCCAACGTCACCTTTTTTTTTCTATTGTTAGAGGTAAAGCTACTTCATGGAGTCGAATCTTGTACTCCTCCGTCCAAAAATACTTGTCATTGAAATAAAGTGGGGTGGGGGAATTTAGTATGTACATCGGACTTGGTACAAACAGAAGGAAAGGGGATGAAAGTAGTACGATCGGTCATCCAACCGTCTCTTGGTCGAAAAGGGAAATATAGGGGTAACGCTGTACACAAAGGGTATGACCAGACTAGATTTGCTATCCACGATAGGAGTAGGTGGCTAGAGGAACAAAAATAGGACCAACCCAGATATGTTTCTTGGATGTTTGTTTCTTGGGGCAACAAACTATGAATCACCACTTTATGCCCCCTGCATTTACGTACATGGTGTCAGATCGCTGGTGCACCCACCGCCCCATGCCCTTATACCAAATATTTAGGCTCCGTTCGGAATAAAGGGGCAGAAAACATAGGTCTTGATGAAAATAGTGGAATAGGAAAGGAATGTAGGTATAAAACTATGGAACAGCGAACCGGAGGAAAATCTCAATAGAATGTGTTCGGATGGACTACGAAATGTACAGATTTGTATTTTTAGAGTAGCATGCTTGGCAGTATGAGATGATATTTGTTTATTCAGCTGCATAGTGACTACTCTTGTCCTCACCTCATGTACCACACATAGGTTGATTTTTTTATTCCGGCAAACACAACACAACAACCTTCTAACGCATGGCAGCGAAGCGCTTTGCTTCGGCTTCCGCCCAAAAATGAGCAATAAGGTGGATGTTTCTAATCCGATGGAATAAGTACTACCAGACCAGCTTTCCTATGAAACACTATTCACCTTTCCCGTGTTCCGAACGGTTGGAAGGGAAAGAATACGGTAGGAATTGTGTTCCTACGAAAATCCTGCACCAAACCTGTGAATCGAACGCAGCTTTAGCTTTTCTTAATATAATGTCCCTGGTAAAAATGAAGCCATGCCACTGTTTTTGTGTCAGGACCCCGATTCCAAGTCACATCGATCTAGCCGGTAACACCTCATATCACTTTGCGGCCTCACGCACGGTATTTCCACGGTGTCGCTTACCATGGCCCGGACCGCTTATGCCTTTTGGCTCACGATATGATAGTGTCGCTAGCATCCATATGACGAAGAACCCGGCCGACATGGCTAGTCGTGAACCCAAAGCGGCGCTTAACCCATGGGGACAGCATACATGAATCACCTCGAGCATGTCGGTCATCAACGTATGAATTGGCTGTAGCACTGGCTAACAGGACTCCGTATCCCGGCTGTAGCAGGCTAGGCAGACTCAATATCACCGCATGACATTTCAAGGGACGTATATAGGAATGAAGTGAAACACATGCCGCCAAATAAGTGTCCAAGCAGAGTGTGGCTAGCAGGACTCCGTGAACCGGCAGAAGCGGACTACTATCGCCGTAAGCACGAGACTACATTTCCCATATGAAAGGCTGCCAAGGATAAACAACTAGTTTGTCGATCCCACACATATCAAGCATTTCAAACATACACACAATATGCTCAATATGTGTAGATACAACATGGCATCAAATCATAACTCTACGACTCAAATATTTATTCATTAGGCCCGAGGAGCGAGATATTACAAACATGGGTCTCATGACCCAACACTCGAGCATACAAGTCAAAGCACAAGCGAAGCTAAACATGTCTGAGTACGCATAACTATAAATGAAAAAGGCCGAGAAGCCCGACTATCTACTGATCTCCGCCGAGGGCACAAGATCGTAGCTGAGGTAACAAGCTAAACGTCAAGTCCAAGCGAACTACTAGCGAGACCGACGCCTCTCGCAAAACATAAATAGGCAAACCTGAGTACAATTGTACTCAGCAAGACTTACATCGTAACTAGCTACATATGCATCATTATCAAAAGGGGTGGTGGAGTTTGACCGCAGCAAGCCAGCTTTGACTCGGTGGCTATCCCGAACTACGATCGCAAGTAACTCTTTTGAGGTGGCACACACGAGTCCACATATTCACCATATCAATACACCACTATGGACCCGCCCCGCCTTCCTACGAGACGCCATCCATAGCACTCACGCTTATCTTGCGATTTTAGAGTATCCACTTTCACTTGTCTATGAACTGATATAGGCAACCTGTAAGTCCTTTTCCGCTGACACGGCTATTCAATAGATCATATTAAACCCCGCAGGGTGTACTTCTTCACACACGCTCACCACTTACCGCCGCTTACGACATGTACTCGCAAGCTTCAAGCGGAAGCCCAACGGGTGTCGGCCACGCCTACCTAAACACTCAAGTCCCTAGTCCAGGTTTATCGCCTATTCGGTTCCATCCGCAGGAGTCCGCCGAGGTTTCCATACAGCCCCGAACGATGTGTGCAGGGTTCCCGAGATACCAAACGGCACTCGATACACCGGGCCACGTGCCTACCGCAACACAACCCACCCCTAAGGTCAGCGCTATGCGGCCCCAAAGATGCTACAAACACCAGAAACTACTTGCAACTCCCGGACTGGGAACAAGGGTGGTTAAGAAGCCGAGAGGGTCAATTAAGGATCCCAATGCGTGGTAGTAACTGTTTCATGGATCACAAACACAGAACTCAGTTCCTGAGGACGGCTGCAATGAGACAACCCACCATGTACTCCTACATGGCCTCTCACCGCTACCTTTACCAAATCGTGTTCACAACACTTAGCTCACACATAGTAGGACATGTTCACACACCTCCGATTCATTTCCGATGAATCAGACCTGACTCAACTCTAAGCAGTAGCAGGCATGACAAACAAGCATGAATGAGTAGGCACAACATGGCTCAAACAACTCCTACTCATGCTAGTGGGTTTCATCTAATTATCATGGAATGACAGTCATGCAGAGGATAAGGGGTTCAGCTACCGCAGCAAGTAACACATGAGTCGTTGTTGTCCTAATGCAGTAAATAGAGCAGGAGCGAGAGAGTGGGATTATATCGGAATGAACAAGGGGGTTTTGCTTGCCTGGCACTTCTGAAGATAATATAGTTCTTAATCGGTGTCATCGAACAATCGTCGGAATGTCGTCTACTGAGAGGGACAATTACCGGCAAACAAGAGAGAACACAATCAATGCAATGCACATTCACACGAATGACATGTCATGTTAAGGAACTGAATTGACCTAATGCAATATCTAATCAAGTTAATTGAAGTGGAATTCAAACAAGAACAAATTCCAACTCCAAATGCTAGTTCATAAATTACCCTAATCATGATTCATCCTATTCAGTGAGGTTAACTTGTTCAAACATGCATGATCATGGCATAAACAAATTCTTCATATTTTTCTGATCATTTTTCATATATAACTTATTTCCATTAGAGTTACAGTTGAATTTCTATGAATTTTAGAAGTTTGGGGTATTTTCTGAAATTTCCTGAATTAAATTAAATCCGAAAACCAATTATCACACAAGATGACCTCACGGTGACGCCAAGAAGTCAACGGCGCTGTCCAGTCAAATCGACCTGTGGGTCCCGATTTTCAAAGGTAATTAGTTTAACTAAATTCAATTAGCACTAATCCTAATTAGCTAACAGGTCGGGCCCCACCGCCATCGACTCAGAGAGTCAACCAGGCCCACCCGCGTCAAAGTCAAAGTCGGCTGTCGGCGTTTAGCCAAGGCAGCCGCGACGCTGGCGGCGGAAGTGATTTTGCCCGCCTGGCGACCAAATGGGCCGTGGAGGCATCTAGGTGGAGCTGAACGAGCCGAAGCCCTTGGTGGAGTCTGCTGAGCTCGGGCGGCGGAATGGTGCCGACGACGACCCAGGCGGCCGCCGGAGTTCGTGGGCAGCGGGCAGCGCTATGGTGTGCGAGTAAGCGGCTGAGGCGCTAGTGGTGGCTTCACGTGATGCGGTGAGTGCGATGGGCGCCAGCCCGGGACCAAATGGTCATCGGAGCAGCGGCGACGAGCGCGCGTGAGGTGAGCTTCGCTTCAATGGCGGCGGCGGCTACGAGGCTAAAATGACACGGGAAGAGAGGGAATCGACCGAGGCTCACATGGGTCGCGAGAGATGGTCACGAGCTCGGGAAGCGACGACGATGGCGAATTGATTTACGGCGATCTCGTGGCCGAGGAGGGGAACGGCGGAGCTAGCGGCAACCAGGCGTGCCCCGCGCTTTTGTCTGGGTGAGGAGGAAGAGGGGGCGAGGCGGAGCTTCCTGGGCGCCGGCAAGGCGGGAGGTGGCTGTGGTCATGGTGAACGGCGCAGGGCAGCGACGGTGTGTGTTCGGAGAGAGCCAGGAAGGAGAGAGGAACCAGAGAGCGAGGGAGAAGCAGAGGGGTCCAGGGGTCCAGAGCGGCGCCGAGGAGAGCTTCGAGGCCCTTCGGTGAGGCAGGCGAGCAGGGAGGAGGCGTGGCGAGCTCAAGGCAGGGCGCCAGGTCCCTCCTCTGCCTACTAGCAGAGGTAGGCGACGACTGGCTCTTGCCAGGTGGGCTGGGCCGGCTGGAGGAGCTGGGCCAGGTGGGGCGCCAGGTAAGCTGACCCAAGTGGCTTCTCTCTCTCTCTCTCTCTCTCTTATTTCTATTTAATCATGTTTTCTATTATTCTATAACTTTAGGGCTTTATTATAAATACTCAGACACTTTCAAAAATCATGAAACTAATCATGGCTAATGTTTAGAATATATCCAACAGTAAACATTTTAGTTTATGATTATTTGAGCATTTAAATTATTTTATAGTATTTAAATGCCCAAATGCAAATAAGTAATGAATTAACCCAAAGGACCAAATATGTCATGAGAAATGTGCAGCACCTCTGGGTATGGTTTATAGCATTTCTCCAGAAATGATGAACATTTTCTAAAGCCATTTGGATTCACTGAAAAATATTTTTTTTAATTGAACCTATTTGATTTCCTTTAATGCTAGGGTTTAGGCAATCCCCATTTCAAGTTTCTTAGAGATTTAAACATGATGACATGGATGAAGATGCAACTAATTACAAGCAAGCTCTAGGGCTGTGACAACTCACCCCCACTAAACAAGAATCTCGCCCCGAGATTCAAGACGTGAGGTAAGAGGAAAAGGGAAGTCACAAACTAACACGATCTTCATGATCCATTTGCCCTTCTCGAAGATGTTGATTCACTCCATCATCTTGGTCTTGACGTCTCTGCTTTCGAGATCTTCACTCGACACGATAACAGAAAGAAGGGGGAAACCCTACAGGATTTAATCTTCTTGAAGATCGAGCAACTCAAGATCAGTTCATGGAGTGACGTAAGAGCAACTCTTGAGTTGAGACACCAAACACACATTAGGAATGATGGTAAAGAAATGGATGACGAAGGTTCAAATTGGTAGGCATCCATTCCACGCTTAAGTAAAATGGTGCATGGTTTCAAAGTAACAAGGAGATGATTGCCATGATTCCATAACGGGAGACCTTAGGAAAGGTGACTTGTAGAATTACTACCTTAAGTGGCAAAAAGAATTACTTTTGATACAAGATCATTGAAACTCTTTATACCAGTCTACGGCAATCGCAAATGATCGTTTGGTGGAGTGCAAAGGAATGGCATACCCAGACTAGAATGGATGATGTGGACTACCTTGTTGAAGACAACGCAATGGATGATTTTTGCTTATCACCGGAAATGGATGGAACCCATGGTAGTACCACTTTTGAGGATGATCCTGAACAAGAATTACTAAGAAGGCAGCCCATGGAAATTGGCACAGTGGGGTGCAAGCTGGGAACAAGGTGCAACTGTTGGGAGTGTTCCAATCATCATATCTGCCTGAGATTCAGATCCGATTGGTAATAGGATACTTCAGACTCAACATGTCTGAAAAGAAAGTTTGCAACACAATTCTACGAGATGGCGTTGCGAGATTCTCGGAATATGATCTACGATAGCAAGCTCCAAAACATGAGCTGGTTCTGCTACAAACCCGTGGGCACGATGTCCCAGACAATCAAGCCCACGTAGTAGTCTTATATTGATACCGAGTTCAGGTGGGGAGCCATCGTCGAGGATATCGAAGTCCTTGTATAAGTCATATGATTAGCTCTTATGAAGAAACTTCTTGTCCCTGAACAAATCAGTCAGTGGCTTGGTGTGCTAGGAAACACATATGGAGTGGAGGCGGCCAACCTATCAAACCATAGGGCACTTCGCACGTGCATGACTAACTTGGGACGATTCCAGAGGAAACGAAACAAACCTTTCTCAAATTCATGGCGGCAACTTACACCTAAAGCACATGAATTCGAGGAAGTCACTTCTTCCATCCAAGCATAAGCTTCATGAACGGGACACGAAGGCATTGCTTACAAAGTTTTCAACACTAGGTTGATGTTCAACATGAATCACGGGGGAGACAAAATGCTGCTGATGGGCTCAACAACAACTCATCGGAATTTCCATATCACTAGACTTCCACCATCATGTGAACACGGTGATAGCATTGGTCAGACCAAAGGATGTAATGGTATATGCTCGAGGGATCAACCACGAGTAAGACAACATTACGAGCATCGTTGGTACTGATTTGATTTGACGATAGCCCATACTCAAATCAAAGGATTGATGAGACAATAGGTCCAGTAACTGATCACAGGGACCAATCGATGAAGATATCATCTTTCGTCAACACACACTACACAAGAATATCCCTTTGGAACGAACTAAGTTAGGCCAGCTTTTATCTTCCAACTCTCCAAGTTTTTGTCTAGCTTAACCAACTAGCTCAGGAATATCCAACACAGATTCTTGGAGAAAGGGTGGTTCACAAGAAACCAACTTGATCACGAGCTCAACATAGCAGTCAGGAAACAACCCGGTGACACTCCCAAGAAGATATTTGGAAAGTCACGAACCACCGGTATGTTACTAAGCTCGAGAACAATCTTGCTTTTGAGGGCAAGACGATATGATCAAATGAGTGAGGACTTGACAAGTTCCTAACTCATCAATCAAAGTGTGCACCAGAAATAAGGACTAGGTAGCACGATCAATCTTAGAAGGATGATTCAAGAACCAATACGCTAAGAATGAAATTATTGTCCTTTAACTACCAAGCAACGAGGTTGCTAGGAGTATTGATTTCACACATCACAATTCATTTGTCGGTATTCCGGTTGCAACAACACGGGACCGAGGAATGAACGATGATGGCGAGAAGTATCACTACATCAAGAATTCCTAAGAGGTTGTGAAATTCCCATGACATTCTTGACATAAGATGGCAATACTTTAGGGTAGAACAGAATCAAAAGCTGAATTGGCATTTTGATCTGTGGGATACAACTACTTTGACCCAATCCTAGAAATGGATGAGGTACTGGAGTTTGTTTCTCCTAGTCATTCCGAAATAGAATGGCTTGACGGACCACAATGATAATAGGCATCGATAAACACGATCGCACACATACTCTTGGCTATCAATTGATAGACGAGGGTCAGAATACACTAAGGAGGAACAACCCGAGGAGCATATAACTTTCTGAGTTGTGGATGCATAGGTTAGTATGTCGAATCAAGTTCAACAGGGTTCTTCCGGATAACCCATGCATGAAAGTAGAACTGGCAGATTCACAATTATAAATGGAGAACTACTCAAGAGTACCCTGATTGTGATCCTTTAGTTCAGCGAGGAACTTCTGCCATAAGCGGTTCATGGCATTTGGAAGAAGGAAATACCACGGACCTCGAGGACTAATGCAAAGGTTACTAATATCCTAAAGGAACTAGCAATTACTATCAACATGAAGTAGGGTGAATCTCGGGTTCAGGAACCCAGGGATAGAATGCCTACTAACTAATAACATCACGGGATGCTTTCGAGAATGATGGCCAGAATCATCACACTGGGGATACAAAAGCATTGCTAAATTGCTAGGTGACTTCCTAAACACCTAGGGTCATAATAATAGCTCCAACATCTACGCCGAGGCAACAGAGTACCTCAACTTACTGATTAGTGTGCTTATTCTGGCCCAGATGAACATTAGAAATGGAGCGAAAGGATTTGCAAATGCATCGGACTATTTAGAGACCTGGGATGACTCGGACAGCATAACGGCTGTAAATGCTCAAAATGATTTGAGACATCCTGGAAAAATGGTGGCATAACCACTCAACAACATCATAACAAGATTCCGAGATCAACAGTAATCATACAGAAATGGTAGGAACTGAACTGGGGCTTAAATCCAACAATCTTAAAGGTCTATGGATTAGTAACACGTCATCCTGATAGATAGATGAGAAGCCTAGTTCTTAAACCCCGAGAAGAGAAGAGGATGACTCGGATCGAAGGCCATGAGGTATATGGAGTAAAATGAGCCTTACGCTCCTTCCACAATCAATTCCTTACATAACTAAAGCATTTCTAGACTCAACTTCACCAGTTTGGCTTGGTAATCCTACAGTAGTCGCTCGATACCAACGCTGTCAGACCCCGATTCCAAGTCACATCAATCTAGCCGGTAACACCTCATATCACTTTGCGGCCTCACGACGGTATTTCCACGGTGTCGCCTTACCATGGCCCGGACCGCTTATGCTTTTGGCTCACGATATGATAGTGTCGCTAGCATCCATATGACGAAGAACCCGGCCGACATGGCTACCGTGAACCCAAAGCGGCGCTAACCCATGGGGACAGTATACATGAATCACCTCGAGCATGTCGGTCATCAACGTATGAATTCGGCTGTAGCACTGGCTAACAGACTCGTATCCCGGCTGTAGCAGCTAGGCAGACTCAATATCACCGCGTGACATTTCCCGGCGATGTATATAGGAACGGCGTGAAACACATGCCGCCAGATCAAGTGTCCAAGCAGAGTGTGGGCTAGCAGGACTCGTGAACCGGCTGAAGCGGACTACTATCGCCGTAAGCACGAGACTACATTTCCCCATATGAAAGGCTGCCAAGGATAAACAACTAGTTTGTCGGACCGCACACATATCAAGCATTTCAAACATACACACAATATGCTCAATATGTGTAGATACAACATGGCATCAAGACATAACTCTACGACTCAAATATTTATTCATTAGGCTCCGAGGAGCGAGATATTACAAACATGGGTCTCATGACCCAACACTCGAGCATACAAGTCAAAGCACAAGCGAAGCTAAACATGTCCGAGTACGCATAACTATAAATGAAAAAGGCCGAGAAGCCCGACTATCTACCAGATCTCGCCGAGGGCACAAGATCGTAGCTGAGGTAACAAGCTAAACGTCAAGTCCAAGCGAACTACTAGCGAGACCGACGCCTCTCGCAAAACATAAAATAGGCAAACCTGAGTACAATTGTACTCAGAAGACTTACATCGTAACTAGCTACATATGCATCATTATCAAAAGGGGTGGTGGAGTTTGACCGCAGCAAGCCAGCTTTGACTCGTGGCTATCCCGAACTACGATCGCAAGTAACTCTTTGAGGTGGCACACGAGTCCACATATTCACCATATCAATACACCACTATGGACCCGCCTCCCGCCTTCCTACGAGAACGCCATCCACAGCACTCACGCTTATCTTGCGCATTTTAGAGTATCCACTTTCACTTGTCTATGAACCGATATAGGCAACCCAGAAGTCCTTTTCCGTGGACACGGCTATTCAATAGATCATATTAAACCCCGCAGGGTGTACTTCTTCACACACGCCTCACCACTTACCACCGCTTACACGACATGTACTCGCAACCTTCAAGCGGAAGCCCAACGTGGTGTCGGCCACGACCTACCTAAACACTCAAGTCCCTAGTCCAGGTTTATCGCCTATTCGGGTTCCATCCGCAGGAGTCCGCCGAGGTTTCCCATACAGCCCCGAACGATGTGTGCAGGTTCCCGAGATACCAAACGGCACTCGGACATCAACACGTGCCTACCGCAACACAACCCACCCCTAAGGTCAGCTATGCGTGCGCCCCCAAAGATGCTACAAACACCGTAAACTACTTGCAACTCTCGGACCGGGAACAAGGGTGGTTAAGAAGCCGAGAGGGTCAATTAAGGATCCCAATGCGTGGTAGTAACTGCTTTCATGGATCACAAACACGTAACTCAGTTCCTCGAGGACGGCTGCAATGAGACAACCCACCATGTACTCCTACATGGCCTCTCACCGCTACCTTTACCAAATCGTGTTCACAACACTTAGCTCACACATAGTAGGACATGTTCACACACCTCCGATTCATTCCCGATGAATCGACCTGACTCAACTCTAAGCAAAGAGTGCATGACAAACAAGCATGAATGAGTAGGCACAACATGGCTCAAACAACTCCTACTCATGCTAGTGGGTTTCATCTAATTATCGTGGAATGACAGTCATGCAGAGGATAAGGGGTTCAGCCATCGCAGCAAGTAACACATGAGTCGTTGTTGTCCTAATGCAGTAAATAGAGCAGGAGCGAGAGAGTGGGATTATATCGAATGAACAAGGGGTTTTGCTTGCTCGGCACTTCAAGATAATATAGTTCTTCATCGGTGTCATCGAACAATCGCCGGACGCCGCTCACCGAGAGGGACAATTACCGGCAAACAAGAGAGAACACAATCAATGCAATGCACATTCACACGAATGACATGTCATGTTAAGGAGCTGAATTGACCTAATGCAATATCTAACCAAGTTAATTGAAGTGGAATTCAAACAAGAACAAATTCCAACTCCAAATGCTAGTTCATAAATTACCCTAATCATGATTCATCCTATTCAGTGAGGTTAACTTGTTCAAACATGCAGAATCATGGCATAAACAGATTCTTCATATTTTTCTGATCATTTTTCATATATAACTTATTTCCATTGGAGTTACGGTTGAATTTCTATGAATTTTAGAAGTTTGGGGTATTTTCTGAAATTTCCTGAATTAAATTAAATCCAGAAACCAATTATCACACAAGATGACCTCACGGTGACGTCAGCAAGTCAACAGGCGCTGTCCAGGTCAAATCTGACCTGTGGGTCCCGATTGTCAGTGTAATTAGTTTAACTAAATTCAATTAGCACTAATCCTAATTAGCTAACAGGGCTGGGCCCCACCTATCATTGACTCAGGAGAGTCAACCAGGGCCCACCCGCGGTCAAAGTCAAAGTCGGCTGCCGGGGTTTAGCCGTCGGCGAGCCCGACGCGGCGGCGGAAGTGATTTTGGCCGCTCCGGCGACCAAATGGGCCGCGGAGGGCATCTAGGTGGAGCTGGGAACGAGCCGAAGCCCTTGGTGGAGTCGGTTGAGCTCGGGGCGGCCGGAAATGGTGCCGGCGACGACCTAGGCGGCCGCCGAGTTCGGGCGGTGCGGCAGCGCTATGGTGTGCGAGTAAGCGGGCTGAGGCGCTAGTGGTGGCCTACGTGATGCGGTGAGTGCGATGGGCGCTAGCCTGGGACCAAATGGTCACCGGAGCAGCGCCGGCGACGAGCGCGGGCGGAGGTGAGCTTCGGCTTCAATGGCGGTGGCTACGAGGCTAAAATGACGCTGGGAAGAGAGGGAATCGACCGAGGCTCACATGGGTCGCGAGAGATGGTCACGAGCTCGGGAAGCGGCGACGGTGGCGACTGACGGCGGCGATCCTCGGTGGCCGAGGAGGGGAACGGCGGAGCTAGCGGCAACCAGGGCATCCGGCGCCTTTTGTCTGGGTGAGGAGGAAGAGGGGGGCGAGGCGGAGCTTCCTGGGGCGTCGGCGAGGCGGGAGGTGGCTGTGGCCGCGGTGAACGGCGAGGGCAGCGATGGTGTGTGTTCGGGAGAGAGCCAGGGAATGGGAGAGGGAACCAGAGAGCGAGGGAGAAGCAGAGGGGGTCCAGGGGGTCCAGAGCGGCGCCGAGGAGAGCTTCGAGGCCCTTCGGTGAGGCAGGCGAGCAGGGAGGAGGCGTGGCGAGCTCGGGCGCGTGCGCCGTGTCCCTCCTCTGCCTACTGGCAGAGGTAGGCGACGACTGGCTCTTGCCAGGTGGGCTGGGCTGGAGGAGCTGGGCCAGGTGGGGCGCCAGGTAAGCTGACCCAAGTGGCTTCTCTCTCTCTCTCTTATTTCTATTTAATCCTGTTTTCTATTATTCTGTAACTTTAGGGCTTTATTAGAAATACTCAGACACTTTCAAAAATCATGAAACTAATCATGGCTACTGTTTAGAATATATCCAACAGTAAACATTTTAGTTTATGATTATTTGAGCATTTAAATTATTTTATAGTATTTAAATGCCCAAATGCAAATAAGTAATGAATTAACCCAGTGACCAAATATGTCATGAGAAATGTGCAGCACCTCTGGGTATGGTTTATAGCATTTCTCCAGAAATGATGAACATTTTCTAAAGCCATTTGGATTCACTGAAAAATATATTTTTAGTTGAACCTATTTGATTTCCTTTAATGCTAGGGTTTAGGCAATCCCCATTTCAAGTTTCTTAGAGATTTAAACATGATGACATGGATGAAGATGCAACTAATTACAAGCAAGCTCTAGGGCTGTGACATTTTGCCTGTAATTGTTTGAGACTCTGACAAGTTTAGGCAAATGTTTTTGCCTGTAATTGTTTGAGACTCTGACTGTTTCCTCTGTGCCTTTTTGTGCAAACAGGATATCCAATTCACCTGTTGTCAAGTAGACCTTTTGTTCATCGCACAAAACTCTTCTTAAAAGAAGTGACTTTTGTGCTGTTTAACTGAATGTCGATGGAACAGCTTGGTTCATTTTGGTGGAACTGCACAAAGGGAGATCTGTGTTCCAATCCTCATCATCCATATTGGCGCAATAACCTTCCTTTAGGTAAGAATGATATTTAATGCATGTGTTCATCTCTATTTTCCGACCGCCATGAGAAAATAATGCTGTTTTTTACTAGTACACTTGTACTCCCTCACCGACAAAACCAATTCTGAATTAGAAGGCCAATCATGTACTTGGTTTCACCAATCAAGAGGAGAAAGAGAAACATAGCATGAAGAGGAAGAAGAAGAAGAATAAACAAAGTGCCAAGGCAATCTTGTTGAAGCCAGAGGCCTCAATGAGGCTATTCACGGGCTCCGCAACGACTACCTTACATGTGAGACGATCCTCCAGGAGCCCTTCCACTTCTCTTGTCTCACTTAATTAATTAGGAGCACTTAAGTACCACTAATTTATTATCGCCTAATTTTCCCGTTGGAGTTAAACAAATCTTTAGTAGGACCCTATGCTGAATCATGTATGTGTGAATGTTTGTCTATGGAGGTGAATCATGTGGTGGAGCAGGAGGAATATTATTAGTGTCATGACATAATAGTGCTATTGTTTTGCATGTCAATTTATTACCATTGGTTCAATGAGGCAATGTTTTATGATTGTCCATCATGAATTTGATGCTACTGCTTGAGTAATATGCTAATGTCTTCCTATCCTTTCTCACTAAGCTAATGAAGGTTTCACCTTGTTCATACTTGTGCAAACAGGGATCATGTTGTGCCAATCATACATTTTAGTGGAACTACACAAGACAATACAATGAATTGTATCCCAGCCAAAGGCTTTAACTCACTGGAAGTTCTTGATAATCTTTCGATATAATCTCAAAGATCGCTAAACAAGAGTGATTTCAACCATACATTTGAAGTGCACAAAATATATACTATTGTGTGATTCCAAAGGAGTGCTTTATCATCTCTTATGGGACTACATGAATAAGCTTTTTTTCTCAGTTGGTACGGGCCTAAGGCCTTCATCCATATTAGTTTGTTGTCATCTCTATTTGTATCGTACATCGTCATGAGAAACTCCTTTATCTTTGCACTTTTAAGTTTTGCAACCTATGATAAATGGCAATGCTTTGAGTGTTGAGTTGAACTAATTGGCACCGATTAAATAAACTAATACCTCTCTTTAAGCAAGACTACTATGTTGCTAACTTTACCCATTAAGATAATGAGGGTGCTTCTATTTGTTAGTGTATGTTTCATCAACTAGTCCCACTATTACAGTAATCTCACTCTCTCAATATATGTGCCAACAGGATGCTCGATTTTGGTGGAACTGCACAAAACTTTGGGTGCTTCATTGCCTCGATAGCTTCCGTCCTTTCCCGTCACCGCTAATATCCGCTTGCTTTCTTCCTTTGTCATCACCGCTATTTATCTCGGCTTCCAGCTAAAGGAAATAGTAATTGATATGCTACCTCACACAGTTGGTACTGGTCTTTATCCTGATTATTGTGCCTCGCATATGTATTGGTAATTTGGTATTGTGCTACTGCTTGCCGATTTCATAAAGGAGTAATTTGGAGCCCGAACTCGCAGGCAAATCATTACATCGGGTGATTTCAGAGAACTGCACAAAATGATCCGATTGACAGTACTTATGCTGCTGCTATGTACTCCAAAGTTCACTCAAACAAGCATCGATGTTGACAAGAAGTGCCTATATTCATTCGAGTATCAACCGCGCCAACCAATTGTCAAACTCCAAGTATTAGGAGAGTGAACGCCAAAAATATTGCTTGGTGCATAGCCCGTAAAAACGCAGTCCAGCTTTTTGGTCCCAACTTGTGCCTTTTGGTTGTCGGCACATATGGTAGCGAACTATATGGCATGGAGTCTAAAGATTCCGCATGTTGGTTGACGCAGATATTCATCTAGGACTTAATCATCAGCACACCAAGGATGCTCCATTTCAGCTTGAACTGCACAAAAATTTGGGTGGTTCATTTTCTCAACCGCCTCCTTTCTCGCTCGCAATGTAGAATTTTGGCGAGATACATGACCAAGATGAGCCAAGAACTAGTTGGATAAAAGCAAAGGCCAAGTTGCTCAAACCTCCGCCGCACGAGGCCACTATTTGAGGATAAATCTACAAGCAAAGTTCAGATTATCTGTGTTGCCTCTTATGTACTCGAAAGTTTACTCGCACAAGAACTAATTTTAGCAAGAAGTACCTCCGATTGAACACCATTTACCAGCCTGCACCCTAGGTAATTAAAGTTCGTCCATGGATCATATTGTCTGTGATCTCAATCATTTGGATGCATAAACATACCGAACATGTGTATATCTCAATCTTTTGTGAATTATGTATGAATATTGTCGTGTGATCTATCAATCATTTGGATGCATAGATATGCTGAGCTTGTGTATATATGAATCTTTTGAGTTGTTGATAGTGAATGTTGGCTATGAATATGAACGTGTCCTGTGAACCTGAGTTTGATATGAATTGCAATGTAACCAGTTATAACCCTTCTCCTCCTCTCAATTTGCGACTCCACCGCGCGGCTTTCCCATCTCCGAAGTCGTTCCGTCCCGGGCCTCGCCGTCATCCACCGCCTCGCTGTGTTCGTGCGGCGTGGTAAACAAACGAGAGTCATCGGAAGAGGATCAGTATGTGGAGAGCTCGATGGCTGGGACCCACGAGGTCCATGGTCGCACGCAAGGAAAGTTCCTCCTTATTAAGCTGAAAAATGTTTCTCCACCGACACCGGGACCCACCGGCTGTATCTTTGCATGGAAGGAAGTGCCTCCTTGTTTTGTGAAAAATATTCATACCGCTGATAGCCGGGACCCGCTGACGGTGATCGACTTGTGGGCTCGCTAAGTGGACGGTACGCACGGCTTTGTCAACTTAATCAACAAATGATTCTAGCAGCTGGACCGTTGATGTTAATCAAACAGCCGTGCTCCTCGCTTCAACCTCTCGTCTTGCTCCTCGCCTCCCGTGGGCGGCACTGCTGTGCTACCACAAGACCAACCAAAGGAAGTTTCCCACTCCTTCCATCTCGCGACTCCACCGCCTGCCTTCCCCACCTCCGGTCGCTCCACCAGCGCGCCGCACGGTGTGGTCAACGTGGTCAATAACCGAGAGTCATCAAGATGACTATACGTGAGAGGTCGACAAGGGGACGACCACGCCCATGGACGCATGCATGCAACGGAATGCGGCGAGGTCAACGTGGTCAAGGAACGACTTCCATCGGAAGTATATCAGACGTGGAGAGTCTCACCGGGTCCACGGCCGCAGCAAGTAAGTGCCTCCTTATTACGCGGAAAATAATGATCCTCCAACTCGACAACAGGACCCACGGACGGGCCACCGATTTTGCGAAAAATAATGTTTGCCTCGACCGCTGGGACCCACCGACGGGCCACCGATTAAAAAACGCCTCATTGTCACTCGGACCCATCGGAAGTGCCTCCTTATTACGCACAAAAAATGAATACTCCCCTCGCTAGCCGGGACCCACCTTGGTGGAGGTTGACTTAGGGCCTACTAAGTTGACGGGAAGAAGGGCTTTGTCAACTTAGTCAATATGAACGATTCTAGCTCCAAAGGACCGCACGATGTCCATCCAACGGCCGTAGTGCTTCTTCAACCTCCGGTCTTCTTGCTCCAAATTACCAAACCAGGCCGGTCATGCCTCAAGATCCTGCCTCCCTGTGGCCGGGTCAGGCCGCCAAGGACTCACCGCCTTACTATTCCCACACTGGCCAGGCTCACGGGCGACGGCAGCCTCACACCGCAGCCGAACCAGGTGAACCTCAGATTCTCTCCGCTGGGCTTCCACTGCCGTGTCTTCCCCGGCTCCGCATTGTCCCCTTCCTAGGCCTCGCCGTCGTCCACCGCCGTGGTGGTCTCCGCACGACGTGGTCAAGGAACGACTTCCATCGGAAGAGTACTGTACGTGGAGAGGCTGACAGCTGGGTCCACGGCCACATCCCAGTTTTTTTGTGATTTGCCAAGTAAGTTGCTTTGTCAGGCCTGTTGGGCTGCAAATCTTTCAAGACGAGGAGAGATTTCATTCGGCTGGCCGAGAAAATGGCCCATCAGTAATGAGAAATGGGATGTACATTTTTAAAACACATCAAAGCGGCAATTAGTTTCAAATATCTTTTTTTTCATTTTGAGATTTTAAATTACATTAATTTTTATGCGTGGAGAATTTGTTGGATTTTATATTGATATACATTTAGTTTTAAAATCAGTTTGAATGTGAGTCGAAATTTCGGGATTAAAAACAGTTCGGACCGCACCGAAATATGCAAAATTTCGTATAATTTTTTAACCGTGGCCACAATATGGGCTGTAATGATAATAAAAAGAATATGGGCTCCAAAAAAACCTTAAGAATTAGCAAATGGGTTGTAAATTATTAGAAATAATGGCAGATGGGCTGTATGATGTTTTCCACAGATTTGAGGCTTTCCTAAAAAAGGTTGACGCACAAGCAATGACTGTTGGATGGCCATCCAACGGCCGTCGTGCTTCTTCAATCTCGCTTTCTGCTCCAAATACCAAACAAGCGCCATGGGACTGCTCGCTTCCTCCTCCCCGCAGCCACCAGTGCTGCCGCCAGCAGCCTCACCGCCCCACCGCATTCCCATCGCTGGCCTAGCCATCCTCTACTCACCCACACTGCTGTTATTCTCCGCGACGACAGACGAACCAAGAAACCTCGCTCACCATACTCCCCTCCGTGGGAAACAATCGCCGAGTCTTCCCCGCCTCCGTGTCGCTCCTTCCTAGGCCTCGCCGCCGCCCACGGCCCTGGTGCTTCGGCGCTGCCTGGTCAACATGGTCAACGACCGACATGCATCTGGCGGATCAGACGTGGAGAGGCCGACAGCTGGGTCCACGGCCGCACGCAAGGAAATGCCTCCTTATTACGCCGCAAAATAATGATTCGCCTACCGACATCGTGGACCCACCGAAGGGCCTCAGATTTCGCGAAAAAACGCTATCGCCACCGACACTCGGACCCACCAGCTATATCTTCGCACGCAAGAAAGTGCCTCCTTATTACGCACAAAAAATAAATACTCCCCGTTAGCTGGGACCCAAAGATAGTGGCAGATCGACTTAGGGCCTACTAAGTTGACGGGACGGAGGGCTTTGTCAACTTAGTCAATATGCACGATTCTAGCTCCAAAGGACCGTGACGATGTCCATCCAACGGCCGTAGTGCTTCTTCAACCTCTGGTCTTCTTGCTCCAAATTACCAAACCAGCGCCGGTCGTGCTCGTGCTCCTGCCTCCGTGGGTCGGGTTGCGATGCGGCGGAGGCCTCACCGCCTCTACTACTCCCACCGCTGGCCGTGCCATCCTCTACTCACCCACACCCCCGTTATTCTCGGCGAACCAAAGGAACCTCGACTTTCACGCATGGGCATCCATCGCCGCTGTTTTCCCCGCTCCACGCCGCCCCTTCCTAGGCTCGCCGCCGCCCACCGCCCGGTGCTCTCGGCGCGGCGTGGTCAACGTGGTCAAGGATCGGCTTCCATCGGACGTGGACTGCACGTGGAGAGGCTAATAGCTGGGTCCACGGCCGCAACAAGGAAGTGCCTCCTTATTACACGCAAAAGAATTATTCCTCCACCTGACAGCGGGGACCCACCGGACGGGCCACCATATTTCGCGAAGAATGTTTCTAACTGCTGGGACCCACCAGCTACACCTTCGCACGCAAGGAAGTGCGTCCGGCAAAAAAACGATTCGCTTCGACCGCCGGGACCCACCAGCTACATCTTCGCACGCAAGGAAGTGCGTCCGCAAAAACCAAAACGATTCGCCTCGACTTCGACCAACCAGCTACATCTTCGCACGCAAGAAAGTGCTCGATACCGGGACCCACCTAGTCGAAGCGCACGTAGCGTTGTCATTCTGGTCGCGAACGTACGCATATATATACCGTGGATGTAGAGGCGCGCACGGTCGTAGTAGAGGCGCCGACGTAGCATGTACACGCACGCATAACGACGAGGGTGCAAGAAAGAAAATATGGCCACGCACGCACATACGGACAGGGTCTCTAACGCCTATCGCGATACGCATATGGCTGGGTCGGAACGGAGAAACAGCGCCGCTGCCGTGTTCATGGGGAGCCAACCGCTGGGTCGGAAGGAATGTGTGGTCGTGTTCATCGGGAGGGCTTGGACGGAATAGGGGATGGAAACGAGGCCTGGCATACCGCACAACGGAGGAAACGACCTTGTGTTTGACCAGCCATGTTCGAAACGGGGTCCTGTTGATCGGAGGGCCTGGCGCATCACAAAACGGAGGAAACGGACCTCCTACGGTCAAACGGGGTCCTGTTGATCGGGAGGGTGTGGCGATCGCAAAACGGACGAAACGGACTTGAGTTGGAGTGCTACGGTCGAAACGGGGGGAGGGGTGGAGTACCGCAAAACGGACTCCACGGATACCGCTCATCTCCACCGCCGACCTCCTCTAGCCTCCACTGCCACCGTCGACCTCCTCCACCTCTACAGCTCCCTGCTCATCCAGCCTCCACCGCGCTTACTCCACCGCCATCGCTCAACCACCCTCCACACGGGCACCCCTCCACCGCTCACTGCTCATCCAGCCCTCCACACCACGGGTCCTGCTCAACCACCCTCCATCGCCATCGCTCATCCAGCCCTCCACACCACGGGTTCATGTTCATCCAGAGGCAACGCCACCGCTCACTCGCTCATCCAACCCCCGAATGCTCACTGCTCATCCCAGAGGCAGATCGATCGGCTTCGCTAGCAGCAGAGCGGCGAATCGCCCATCGGGTTCGCCAACAGCCATCGATCGATCGCCAGTTCGTGAACGCGTAGCTCGCAGCGGTAATCGCCGGGTTCAGCTAGAGCCAACGCCGCACACACGCCACAGACGCACGAGAAACGCGACGCTCCGCCTCGACCTCCCACCGTAACCGCAACTCCCCAAATTTTCCTCCCCTCGCCTACCATGGGTTTTTCCGTCATGGACGGCCCAAAGAATGTCATGCAGCTGCCTCCGCCCGCCCAGACGAAAAGTCCATTTTCATCATGATTTTTTGTCTTAGAAGTAGGAGCCCACCACATCTATGATGATACCGGGTTTTGTCACAATTATTGTCATAGAAGTGTCATATGTATGACAGAAAAAAAATTCGTTTGGCCCAAAATGTCACGGATGTGTCTTTTTTTTGTAGTGTACCCAAGATCCGCCGGTTTTGACACCGACATTGGTGCTTTCATTTAGAGTTCCACTGTGTCGTCGCTGCAAGGTTTGATGGCCCCTTCGATCATCGACAACGATGCGGTCCAGGGTGAGGTTTTCCTCCCCGGACAGATCTTCGCGTCCGGCGGCTTCTCACTGTGGGCCAACTCGTTTGGCCATCTGGAGCAGATCGAGAGCAACGCCCCTGGCCATCAGGTCAGGTTTGGAAACTTGAATTAGGTTGCCGATATCCGCGGAGACTCGATCTTCAACGGATTCGGACCCATGCCAGGTGTGCCGCACGATCACGACGAGCACGACATAGCTCTGCCGTCGGACGTTGTTCGGAGATCACGCCAAAGAACTACTCCGGCCCTTAGTCCGAGTGATCACGCCATCCGAGGATGGAGGATAGACTCCACCACGGAGACCACACCTCAAGGGCGATAGATCCGAATATTAACCTTACCCTCATGAGAGCCACGTCGCGAACTGCTGGACTCGCCCCGCCACGGACTTCGAACCACCCGCGCCCATACCTACCGAATCCGATTACGCCATCATGGAGTTCACCTCCACAGATATCTTTCAGCACTCGCCCTTCGGCTACATACTGAACTCATTAAAATCTCTCTCCCTGTCTGGAGAACCTTGGCCGAACTATGTCCGGCTAGAGTGGTATGCGGATGACGAAGAAATTCACTCCCCACCCACCACCCACTTAGTAGCCACTGTCGACGACTTAACCAACATGCTCGACTTTGACTCCGAAGACATCGATGGAATAGACAATGATGCATGAGATGAACATGAACCATTGCCAACAGGGTGCTGGACTGCCACTTCGTCACACGACGTATATATGGTGGATACACCCAAAGAAAATAATAACGAGGATGCAGCGAAAGATAGCTCCCACGACAAGCAATCAAAACCGTGCCGTAGGCGCCGCTCTAAATTCCGCCTTGGCAAAAACAGCGACAACAGCGCAACAAGAAGCCAAATTGACCCAGCGATAGAGCAGGGTAAGCCAGCGGATGACGAACAAAGTGCGGAGCTGCTGTCCGAGCACGGAGACGCCGAGCATCAAGACAACCAACCCGTTTCTGGTCAGGAGAACAGTCCGGATGACGACGAGCGCATCATCCTGGAAAGGCAGCTGGAGCAAGAAAGGCTTATGGCCACTGCAAGAAGTTTGAAGAAGCAAAAACAAAGGCTCAAGGCCGCACAAAACACACTCAATAGTAGATGGAATAAAGTGCTCGACATGGCAGAAAAGTACGGTGGCAGCCGCCCCACGAAGAGCTACCCAAAGCGAAATCGCTGCCGAATTGACGACGAGGCCTTCAACCTCGCAGCTAAAAACAAAACCGCCGATCGGTCGGATCGACGACCTCGTGGCCGCGATAGGGTGACCAACGAGGCCGCACATAAGTCAGTACATGACCGACGCGAGGACCCGCATCAACAAAGCCGGGCGAACTAGATCCATCTACGGATCAAGGAAACACGCCCAAAGACTCAGCCAACACCAAATACCACAACCGTCTGAACGCCATGGCATAGCCACATGCAGAGGTGCCGCACACCCCCTATGTTTCACCGATGAGGTATTAGACCATGAATTTCCAGAAGGGTTCAAACCAGTTAACATAGAGGCATACGACGAACCACGCACTTCGTGGTCTGGATCGAGGACTTCATCCTCCATATTCACATGGCTCGTGGAGACGATCTCCACGCCATCAAATACTTACCCCTCAAGCTCAAAGGACCAGGTCAGCACTGGTTGAAAAGCCTCCCCGAAAATTCCATTGGAAGTTGGGAGGAGCTCAAGGATGCTTTCCGGACTAACTTTCAAGGAACTTATGTCCGACCCCCGGACGCTGATGATTTGAGTCATATAATTCAACAGCCCGGAGAGTCAGCCTGAAAGCTTTGGAATAGGTTTCTCACTAAGAAGAACCAAATTGTCGACTGTCCAGACGCTGAAGCCCTAGCAGCTTTCAAGCATAGCGTTCGAGAAGAATGGCTTGCCAGACACCTTGGCCAAGAAAAGCCGAGAACAATGGCAGCCCTAACAAGCCTCATGACCCGCTTTTGCGCGGGCGAGGACAGCTGGTTAGCCCGCAGCAGCACCAGCGAACCAAGCACATCCAAGGTCCGGGACGGCATTGGAAAACCGCGAAGCAGTAAAAACAAGCGCCGTAATAAATAAGACAGCCCAGACAACACGGCGGTAAACGCCGGATTTAGAGGCTCTCGACCGGGTCAGCGGAAAAGCCCTTTAAAGGCAACAGAGATGAACCGACCGGCCTAAACAAAATTCTAGACAAACTATGTCGATCCACGGCACTTCGCAAAAACTGCAAATCATACCCACATAGATTGCTGGGTCTTCAAGCAGGCTGGCAAGCTAAACGCCAAACACAAGGGGGAGGACACTCCGAGCGAGGACGAGGATACGCCACCAAAGAAGACACCGGGGACAGGAAAATTCCGCCAAGTCAAAACAAGAATGTTATCCACGTGACAAAGAGGAGAGGCAAATGCGCACTCCGAAATACACGAGTCATAGAGCCCGTCACGCATGAGTCCTACCATTGGTCGGCCTGCCCGATCACTTTCAATCGCAGGGACCACCTAATAGGTACCCGGCAGGAAGGATCAGCCGCCTTGGTGCTGGACCCAATAATAAACGGATACCACCTTACACGAGTCCTTATGGACGGCGGTAGTAGTCTAAATATCATATACCAGGACACCGTCCGCAAAATGGGGATAAACCCAACAAACATCAGCCACAGTAATACTACCTTCAAGGGAGTAATACCAGCACGAGGCTTCGCTGCACGGGCTCTTCTAGTACTAGAGGTTGTGTTCGCTCGCCCGACAACCTCCGGAGCGAAAGGTTAACCTTCGACATTGCTCCATTCCGAAGTGGCTATCAAGCACTACTCGGACGAGAGGCTTTCGCCCGTTTCAATGCAATACCGCATTACGCTTTACTCCAACTTAAAATGCCCGGTCCACGAGGCACCATCACAGTACATGGAAATGTTGAGCGTTCGTTCCGAGCAGAAGAACGCACGACTGCTTTAACAGCCGAACACTAGACGGCCTCACCACCAGAGATGATGACCGGTCGTTAGAACCGCGAACACGGTTAAACGAGTCCGGCCAATCATTGGATAGATATTGGTTCGATGGTTACACCCATATAGACGGTACCAGGGGCTTCGCCGTGATAATTCGGCTCAACTTTACCCATCTCGACTTTTTCATGGTTTATTTATAGGGAGAATTGCATTTTTGCCCCTAGTTGGAACCTACCCACGGGTTTTGCCCTTACTTTTCGATTGTGCTCAATTTTGCCCTTAGATTTTCCTCCGAGGTCGCCCGAATGCCCTTTGACCGTTTGACCAATACTTTGAAAATTCATAACAAATTGATTTGAACTCAGAAAAATGCAAATAAGATACCAAAATGTTCAGATAAACAATACCTTTATGTTATGTCATTTGCATTCAGGAAAAAAGTACCGTTTAAACAACCTAAGCTTATTTATGTTATTAACATTACTACAAATAAAAAGGTATACAAATACTTTTTTCAGGAATAAAAATTACATGCAAATGTAGGTGACATATTCTGAACATCTTGATATCTTATTTGCATTTTTCTGAGTTCATATCAACTTGTCATGAATGCTCAAACGACTTTGGCCATTATTTTGAAACTTCATAAGAAGTTGATATGAACTCAAAAAAATGCAAATAAGATAGCAGGATGTTCAAAAAAAGTCACCTGCATTTGCGTGTAATTTTTATTCCTGAAAAAGTTATTGTTTGTACCTTTTTATTTTTAATAATGTTAATAACATTAATAACCTTAGGTTGTTTAAATGGTACTTTTGTCCTGAATGCAAATGACATACACATAAAGGTAATGTTTATCTGAAAATTTTGATATCTTATTTGCATTTTTCTGAGTTCATATCAATTTGTTATGAATTTTCAAATTATTGGTCAAACGGTCAAAGGGCATACGGGCGACCTCGGACCAAAATCTAAGGGCAAAACTGAGTAGAGTCGAAAAGTAAGGGCAAAACCCGTGGGTAGGTTCCAACTAGGGGCGAAAATGCATTATTACCTTATTTATAATAACCAAATTTTTGCACAACAACTTTTCACTAAGAACCTCTCTTTTACAAATGACGATCGTGCTACACCCGTCCAGTATAGGGCACAACAGAGACACAGGCGCAGACATGCAGCAGGACCCGTGCAAAGGTTTCTCTTTAGATTAAGACCTCGTAAACCTTTTTTATCGCTTTTTGTTGTTCACATCCTCTGGATTTCAATACAAACGAGAAAGATGTCGACGCCTTGGCATGTGGCCACGCCGTAATATTGCTCGCACTGACACTATGGGTTCATTATCCAAGGGCATCACCTAAGCCCAAGATATAGCCAAAGACCGAACACCTTAGGGAGTGTTCGGCGTCATGAAGTTAGGCCTTATATGCATCAGCTCCGAATCATGTCTTTGGTTAAATGTTGGGTTTGCCCGCCTCGTGTTTTGCTACCTTACGCCCGCTCTATCGCTAAGGTGGCACCAGGAGAACTATCGCGACAGCCTCTGCTAGCCCGGATGAGCACCTCAAGAGAGAAAGCCAAGACCGATCATGATAAAGCGAGACTGGTCAACCACTCGATGACTTATCGAATCTTCGGATTCCTCCAAGATTAACGAAGGGCCGCTTCCCGCCAGGCATGACCGCGCCAGATTCGGATGAGCGCTGAGCCACCAGGGCTATATAGTAGCCCCACTGCCAAACTCCTACGGCTAAGGAAAGTGTTAAAGCAATATAGTCCAATTGTTTAGTTCGCTGCGCTATCACCTCCTTAATGGACCAAGACGTTGATCAATGTGAACACGCTGTCTTCTGCGAACACCCCGAATTATATGCGTAAATGCCGAAGCCGACGACTACAAACTTTCAGGTTATATACACATATACATAAACGGCCGCACATGAGGCATCATAACACTTTTAGGAAAAAGTGTAAAAATAGCCTTTATATAATTTAGTAAAACATTGGTTTTCAATGGGAATACATGTCATTCGAACATAATATTCTTTGAGCACTGTGCTTCTATTGAACGAGCGCCTTCAAGGACCTCATCAAAGTAGTGCTCGGCAGCTACTCGGCTAACTGCCGAACTAGGGGCTGCAATTGCGGTGGCTTCCATCTCCGCCCAGTGCTTTTTGACACGGGCAAGCGCCATCCGCGCACCCTCGATGCACGCTGACCTCTTCATAGTGTCGATGTGCGGCACAACACCAAGGAACTGCTGCACCAAGCTGAAGTAATCTGTTCGCCTTGGCCTCGCCGCCACAGTGATCCACAATGCACCTCATGGCGAGTCCGGACAACCTATGGAGCTCGGCCCATTCGGCCATCCGCTCATTCAGAGGAAGCAGCCATGCTAGACCATTAAATTACGACCAGAACAGCTTCTCCACTTCGCGATCTCTTTGATCTTTGAAGAACTCGGCGATCAGCAAAGACTCGCGCCAAATCCAGATAGGCGTCTGCAGAACTCCACAGCCGATCCAGAGGAGCATACTTAGGATCTACGAACTTCATCCACAGCATAAAGGGCTTCCCTGCCGCGATATCCCCGGCGTGACGCATCTCCTCCTTCATCGCTCTAATTGTAGAGCGGGATTCCTTGGCTGCTACCATGGCCTTCTCCAGCTCCGTAGCCCTCGCTTGGCTTTCCTTCTCAAGAAGCCGCTATTGGTCGGCGGCATCACTTAACTCAACGGCCATCTTGGCCATCTTCTCCTTACTTTGGCAATGGGCAGCTTGTTCGCCCTCACTCTTCAAATTACCTTTAGAGCGGCCGATCACTATTCCCCGCTTGCTTTTTGGCTCGGGCAAGTTCCGCCAAGGGTCTCCACCGCCGCAGCTCCATCTGCATTTAACAACATTTCCAAGATAATCGCATTACGCCCTCTTACCATATGTTGATCACCAGAGAAATTGCATACCTGCGCCTCGTCAAGCCGCTTGTTGACCAAGACGATGTCGGCATTCCGCCGATCAAGTCGCCGTTAGCTCAAGAACCTCACAAGTCCGGCTAGCCACCGACCTCCCGCACTTGCATATGAAGACGGCTGGATTATTACTCAGAACTATGATCCTTCGCTTACCGCCGCTTCGACGGCAACCAGAGTCTCAGGGCTACTATTCGCACAGGCACATTTAAAACATGTGCGGTAATCAGAAAAATACACGCCACTGCGTGCATCTCAAAACCTTTCAGCAGACTCATAAAGGCTTCATGCAACCCGCTTCGCAGATGAAACCCTCTCAACCATCATACCATTAGCGCACGGTGCGCTTCGAGATAGCCGCCGCTCTAGTAGATCCTTCAAGGCTCGATCGCGATGACAAAGCGGAGCGACCTTCCGGTTGTTTCTTCAAGAGCCTTCCGTTGCTCTCTTCAACCCGCCAAAGAATCACCCTCGCCTTGCCGGATCGGGAGAAGCCTCTCGAGACGACACTGGGTCGCCTACCGTAAGGCGGATGGCGTGGGAGGCAGTTCGCTCTCCATCATCTCCTAAGAAGATCCCCAAGACGAACTCGCCAAGAAGGGCCACGATCCGGACTACAAGACGGATGTTTCGGTTATTTTCCTCAGAAGTAAAGTAGGATGTTTTTTACTATTAAACCAGTTCTTTTACTTACAGCTCGATGGAGGGCTGATCCACTTATGGCACTGCACGACCGGGTATCCTCGGCCAGACCTCTGGCGAAGATTTCTTCCCCGCTTAGAGACTATTGTCTCCGGCCTTCAGAGGCGGTCCTTTTCCTTCCTTGGGAGAGGGAGCTTTGGCTTTTCTCCCGGTTGTCCGCCATGGAGGCGCCACCTCTTTCTTCCCACCTTTATCCTCCCCGAGGGCGCTTGGTAGGCGCAATCTCCAACATCCGGACTAGTACCGATCCGTGAGACCTCGGGAGGGGGTCGACACTGATCATCTTCGCCTTTGCTATCCAGTCCTGGTCAAAGAGCGACTTTTTCGAATGATGTCGTGATAAATAGAAATACAATGTGTTCGCCATAGGGCTAATTACTTGGGTATCTCGGACGATTGCAGCTCAGACCCGCCCTCGGTGGAATCCGGACACATTGCTTGCGGTCCGTAGTACAATTTGTACATCTCCTCAAGGCCATGCCGAGGAAGTGCTGAATAGCTCATGGTCCCTCCGGATTGAATTCCACGCATTTAAGGGGACGATGTTTACAGGCAGGGTTCGCGAAGTAACATTACTTGCGTCGTGGACTGCACCAATATCTCTTTCGGGATATCTCGAATGCGCCCCGCAGATGGGCACGCCCTTTATCGCCCCCGCCTAGCCCCTTGTTGATCCATGACGTTAGTCGTGGAGGGTGACCCGAGCGAAAGGTAGGTGGGGCCACCCATTTGGTACCCCTGGGAGCTGTGACATAAAACCATTCTTGTTGCCATAAGCTGGACACCTCCTGGAAAGAACCCTCGGGCCATGGGGCATCGACGCTTTTGCTTATTACAGCACCTCTCAAGATTCTCGCATACCTCCCTTGATCATCTTCGCACCACTTGAAGGTCTTGAGCCACAGTGCGAAGTGAGGGGTGATGCGAGAAAGCTTCGCACACCCACGATAAAAGACGAGATGTGGAGAATAGAACTGAGCTAAATCATGGAAGTCCAACCCGTAATAGAACATGAGCCCCTCACGAAGGGATCCAGAGCCAGCCTAGCCTCAAGGAAGTGAGATATGAATACTACGCCTCGCCGGGTTTGGGAGTAGGTATGACCTGCCCTTGAGCAGGCAGCCGGTGTGCAATCTCACCGGTCAAGAACCCGACCTCTCTTAACTTTCAGACGTATTCCTCCGTGACGGAGGAGGGCATCCACCGACCTTGAAGGTTGGATCCAAACATGGTTGAAAGTTCGAAGCGCCTGACCTGAGATTTGGGTGTTGGAACTCGAGGCGGGGGAGGGATTCGATTGAGTTCGAGGAATAAAAAGGATAGGCCTTAGTCTCTTTATAAAGAGGGTGAATACCAAGCGTCATCCTCGTGACCGTTTGGGACTTGCCTATCATCGAGGAGTCATACCAACGGGCACGATTGGGTTACCCACGCCCGTATTGATGAGAATCTCGTGATAAGGGGACACAATCTCTGCTTCGACAAGACGTGCCAAGGAAACCGCCTCGCGATATGCGCCAAGGCTGGTTGAACAACACGGTTCGACAATAATCGGGCCATGGCATGATGTCATGGTATCAAATACGTCAGCAGGTCAGATTTGTGGATATTATTCTCTCTACGGTGGAATGTGGATCTTGTTTTGCAGAGCCGGACACTATCCTTGTGTTCAAGATCTTCTAAGGAGTATTCGGAGGAGGAAACCGCCTTGCAATGCCGAAGACAATCTGCGCGCCGGACTCATCGTCATTGAAGCCTGGTTCAGGGGATACTGAGGGAGTCCTGGATTAGGGGGTATCCGGACAGCCGGACTATATCCTTTGGCCGGACTGTTGGACTATGAAGATACAAGATTGAAGACTTCGTCTCGTGTCCGGATGGGACTCTCTTGTCGTGGAAGGCAAGCTTGGCGATACGGACATGTAGATCTCCTTCGTTGTAACCGACTGTAATTCCTAGCCCTCCGGTGTCTATATAAACCGGAGGGTTTAGTCCGTAGGACAAGGACAATCATACCATAGGCTAGCTTCTAGGGTTTAGCATCTACGATCTCGTGGTAGATCAACTCTTGTAATACTCATATTCATCAAGATCAATCAAGCAGGAAGTAGGATATTACCTCCATATAGAGGGCCCGAACCTGGGTAAACATCGTGTCCCTTGCCTCCTATTACCATCCACCTTAGACGCATAGTTCGGGACCCCCTACCCGAGATCCGCCGGTTTTGACACCGACAGGTCCCCCGTCAATCCCGTATGCATCAATTTCTATGCTAGGTAGAAGCTTCTGTCACTCTTGCCCTCCAATACATAGTCCTATCAACATACAACTAACCCTATGGTGTGATCCACTTGCGCGCTCATATGATGGGTGCCAAAGGACAGCAACATAACCACAAGCAAATTAAATCAATCATAGCAATTCATCAACCACCGATAGGACAATGAAAATCTACTCAGACATCATTGGATGGCAACACATCATTGGATAATAATATGAAGCATAAAGCACCATGTTCAAGTAGAGGGTACAACGGGTTGCGGGAGAGTGGACCGCTGTAGATAGAGGGGGGGGGGGAGGTGATGGAGATGTTGGTGAAGATAGCGTAGGTGTTGGTTTAGATCGCGGTGATGATCATGGTGGCCATGGCAGCGTTCCGGCGCCACCGGAAGAGAGGGTGAGAGGGGCCCCCTTCTTCTTCTTCTTTCTTGACCTCCTCCCTAGATGGGAGAAGGGTTTCCCCTCTGTGCCTTGGCCTCCACGGCATGGGAGGGGCGAGAGCCCCTCCGAGATTGGATCTGTCTCTCTGTTTCTGCGCTCTTGTAATCTGCCCTTTCGCCGTTTCTTATATATCTGGAGATCCGTAACTCCGATTGGATTGAAACCTTCGCCAATAATTTTTTTCCGAAAATTAGCTTTCTTACGGCCAAAGAAGAGCAGCAACCGCCTTACGGGGGGCCCACGAGGGCCAGGGGCGTGCCCAGGGGGCAGGCGCGCCCCCTGCCTCGTGGCCACCTCGGGCACTGTCTCGCGTTGATTCTTCTTCCCATATTTTCCAAATATTCCAAAAATATTCTCCGTCTGTTTTTATCCCGTTTGGACTCCGTTTGATATGGCCATATGGGTTTTCTGTGAAACATAAAACATGCAACAAACAGGAACTGGCACTGGGCACTGGATCAATATGTTAGTCCCAAAAACAGTATAAAAAGTTGCCAAAAGTATATGAAAGTTGTATAATATTGGCATGGAACAATAAAAAATTATAGATACGACGGAGACGTATCAGCATCCCCAAGCTTAATTCCTGCTCGTCCTCGAGTAGGTAAATGATAAAAAAAAGATAATTTTTGATGTGGAATGCTACCTAGCATAATCTTGATCACACTAATCATGGCATGAATATTAAGACACGAGTGATTCAAAGCAATAGTCTATCATTTGACATTAAGACAATAATACTTCAAGCATACTAATAAAGCAATCATGTCTTTTCAAAATAACATGGCCAAAGAAAGTTATCCCTACAAAATCATATAGTCTGGCTATGCTCCATCTTCACCACACAAAATATTCAAATCATGCACAACCCCGATGACAAGCCGAGCAATTGGTTCATACTTTTTAACGCGCTTTAGCCTTTTCAACCCTCACGCAATACATGAGCGTGATCCATGGACATAGCACTATAGGTGGAATAGAATATGATGATGGGGGTTATGTGGAGAAGACAAAAAAGGATAAAGTCTCACATCGACGCGGCTAATCAACGGGCTATGGAGATGCCCATCAATAGATGTCAATGTGAGGAGTAGGGATTGCCATGCAACGGATGCACTAGAGCTATAAGTGTATGAAAGCTCAAACTGGAAACTAAGTGGGTGTGCATCCAACTTGCTTGCTCATGAAGACCTCGGGCATTTGAGGAAGCCCATCATTGGGATATACAAGCCAAGTTCTATAATGAAAATTTCCACCAGTATATGAAAGTGACAAAATAAGACTCTCTATCATGAAGAACATGGTGCTACTTTGAAGCACAAGTGTAGTAAAAGGATAGTAACATTTCCCCTTCTCTCTTTTTCTCTCATTTTTTGGGCCTTCTCTTTTTTTGGCCTTTCTATTTTTTTATTTTTTTTCATCCGGAGTCTCATCCCGACTTGTGGGGGAATCATAGTCTCCATCATCCTTTCCTCACTGGGGCAATGCTCTAATAATGATGATCATCACACTTTTATTTACTTACAACTCAATATTACAACTCAATATCTAGAACAAAGATATGACTCTATATGAATGCCTCCGGTGGTGTACCGGGATGTGCAATGATCTAGCATAGCAATGACATGAAAAAACGGACAAGCCATGAAAACATCATGCTAGCTATCTTACGATCATGCAAAGCAATATGACAATAAATGTTAAAGTCATGTATATGATGATGATGGAAGTTGCATGGCAATAAATCTCGAAATGGCTATGGAAATGCTATGATAGGTAGGTATGGTGGCTATTTTGAGGAAGATATAAGGAGGTTTATGTGTGATAGAGCGTATCGTATCACGGGGTTTGGATGCACCGGCGAAGTTTGCACCAACTCTCGAGGTGAGAAAGGGCAATGCACGGTACCAAAGAGGCTAGCAATGATGGAAGGGTGAGAGTGCGTATAATCCATGGACTCACATTAGTCATAAAGAACTCATATAGTTATTGCAAAAGTTTATTAGCCCTAGAAGCAAAATACTACTACGCATGCCCCTAGGGGGATAGATTGGTAGGAAAAGACCATCGCTCATCCCTGACCGCCACTCATAAGGAAGACAATCAATAAATAAATCATGCTCCGACTTCGTTACATAACGGTTCACCATACGTGCATGCTATGGGAATCACAAACCTTAAAACAAGTATTTATACTAATCCACAACTACCCACTAGCATGAGTCTAATATCACCTTCTTTATATCGCAAAACTATTGCAAGGAATCAAACATATCATATTCAGTGATCTACAAGTTTTATGTAGGATTTTATGACTAACCATGTGAATGACCAGTTCCTGTCATCTCTCTAAATAGATATAAGTGAAGCAAGAGAGTTTAATTCTTTCTACAAAAGATACGCCCACGCTCTAACAAGTATAAGTGAAGTAAAAGAGCATTCTACAAATGGCGGTTTTCTATGTGAAGAGAAACAGGCAATCCAAACTTCAAATGATATAAGTGAAGCACATGAAGCATTCTATAAAGCCATACTCAAAAGATATAAGTGAAGTGCAAACAGCGTTCTATAAATAAACCAAGGACTATCTCATACCAGCATGGTGCATAAAATAAAAATGAAAACTAAATGCAAAAGACGCTCCAAGATTTGCACATATCGCATGAACGAAACGAATCTGAAAACTTACCGATACTTGTTGAAGAAAGATGGGATGCCTTCCGGGGCATCCCCAAGCTTAGACGCTTGAGTCTCCTTGAATATTTACTTGGAGTGCCTTGGGAATACCCAAGCTTGAGCTCTTGCCTCTCCTCCTTTTCCTCATATCGGGACCTTCTCGATCATCGAACACTTCATCCACACAAAATTTCAACGGAAAACTCGGTAAGATCCGTTAGTATAATAAAGAAAATCACTACTCTAAGTACTGTTGCAAACAAATTCATATTTTTTTTTGCATTGTATCTACTGTAATATAACTTTTCCATGACTTAATCCACTGATATAAATTGATAGTTTCATCAAAACAAGCAAACTATGCATAAAAAACAGAATCTGTCTAATACAGAACAGTCTGTAACAATCTGAACATTAACCATACTTATGGTACTTGAAATTTTTTGGAAAAATTATTAAAAATAAAAAATTTGTATATAAAGACATTGCAAAAATAATCAGAACCCTTTGATGTTCCAGTAAAAAATTAAAAATCGCGCACTACAGCCAAAGTTTCTGTCCTGCACCATACAAACCAACAAACATTGTAAACATCCTAAAGGCAAATCTTGGCACATTATTTTTATAATACAATGGAATTGTACAAGAGATAATTATTTTTGTTGAAAAGTTTCTGTAATCAAGATTCACAAAGTTTCCGTGAGCATGAACAAAGTTCAAGGCTAGCTCCCACTTCAACAATGCTTGTCTCTCTCACTTTCACTTTCCTTTTCGAAAAGTTTTGGGTTCCCCTCTTTATTTTTTTATTTTTAAACTATATAAAAGCACTCAAGAGAAATAAATGACTCTCTAAAACTTCTGGATTGTCTCCCTGGCAGCGCTTTCTTTAAATCCATTAAGCTAGGCATATAGTGCTCAAGTAGCGAATCCACTCGGATCCCAAGGTATATCAAAGCCAATTTTAATTAGCAATGATTTGGCATTTAGTAGTGATCACAAAGCAACATATATCAAGCAATTACGAAGTCTAACTCTCTTCCTGTGCATCGGCATGTCATAAAAGAACAATTCATGCACACATAGTAAAGGACAATGCATAGTATAAGCAGTTTCTTGCAATTTTATCATGTTGGAAACATAGAGAGGTGGAGATGTAGTTCCTCTCTCATAATAATTGCAAGTAGGAGCAGCAAGCACATGCATATTATATCTATCAAAATCATCATGTGAAATGGTAAAAGGCAACCCATCAATATAATCCTTAATAAAGGCAAACTTCTTCGATAGTGTAGTCGGGAGAATTCAAAAAGATAATAGGACTATCATGCGTGGATGCATAGCAACAATTTCATGTTTAACATAAGGAACTATAGCAAGTTCATCTCCATAAGCATAATTCATATTGGCATCTTGGCCACAAGCATAGCAAGCATCATCAAAAAGGGATATTTCAAGAGAATCAACGAAATCATAACAATCATCAAAGCAATCATCCTTCGGTAAACACGAAGGGAAATTAAACAATGTATGAGTTGAAGAGTTACTCTCATTAGAAGGTGGGCACGGGTAGCTAATCCGCTCTTCCTCCTTTTGTTCTTCGCTCTCCTCATCATCTTTTTCATCCAATGAGCTCACAGTTTCATCAATTTCTTCTTCCATAGACTCCTGCAAAATATTAGTCTCTTCTTGGACAGCGGAGGAGTCCTCAATATATAGTTTAACATAGGCATTAGAAGCATAATTATCATAACAATATTCAAGTATGGCAAAATTTTCAGATTTGTAAAGAGTAGCATCATACTTTTCAATCAAAGAAGCAATTTCATAAGCACCCTTAAAAGCAACAAATTCTTCAATTTGTTGAACCTCATAGTAATCATAAACACCCTTAACATAAGAAGATCCCATTCCATTATCACTAAACAAACATTGGTAGGGAAGGTGTTTCTTAGGGTCTTCAGAACAACAAGTAAAATCATATATTTCGCATAAATTCCAAGCATAGCATTGCAAACGATGAATTTGATCCAGTAAAAGTTTCCCTCTTTCAGATATGCGGTCTCGCAGATAACAATCATGATCATCTAAAGATTTGCCCTCAACTAAGCTAGTTCGGGTTTCAGCATGAGGACACTGGGATCGAAGATGATCCATGTAAAAAGCTTCAGGAGTGTGATAGATTTTGAGTGGTTCTTCAACCATTGGTGTAGTAGGTACAACTAATTTTTTTGGTATTTTGCGTTTCCTACCCATAACTAAACATAGAAAACAACTAAGAACAACAAATAAAAATTACTTAGTGATAAAGCAAACAAGCACACACGAGAATATTCACCCCACGCTATTGCTCCCCGGCAACGGCGCTAGAAAAAGGTCTTGATAACCCACAAGTATAGGGGCTCAATTGTAGCCTCTTTCGATAAGTAAGAGTGTCGAGCCCAACGAGGAGCTAAAGTTAGAACAAATATTCCCTCAAGTTCTATCAAGCACCGATACAACTCTACGCACGCTTAGCGTTTGCTTTACCTAGAACAAGTATGAAACTAGAAGTACTTTATAGGTGTTTTTGGATAGGTTTGCAAGATAATAAAGAGCGCATAAATAAAAAGTAGGGGCTGTTTAGATAAAGACACAATAAAGTAAATAGAGCGAGTGTGGAAAAGTGGTGGTAGGAGTTGCGGAATTGTCCCTAAGCAATTGACTACTTTACTAGACCGATAGCAAGTTTTATGTGGGAGAGGCCACTGGTAGCATGTCATCCCTGACTTGGAATTCTATGCACTTATGATTGGAACTATTAGTAATCATACGCAACTACTAACGTTCATTAAGGTAAAAACCAACCATAGCATTAAGTTATATTGGTCCCCCTTCAATTCCGTATGCATCAATTTCTATGCTAGGTAGAAGCTTCTGTCACTCTTGCCCTCCAATACATAGTCCTATCAACATACAACTAACCCTATGGTGTGATCCACGCGCGCTCTCGTATGATGGGCACCAAAGGACAACAACATAACCACAAGCAAATTAAATCAATCATAGCAATTCATCAACCACCGATAGGACAACGAAAATCTACTCAGACATCATAGAATGGCAACACATAATTGGATAATAATATGAAGCATAAATCACCATGTTCATGTAGAGGGTACAGCGGGTTGCGGGAGAGTGGACCGCTGTAGATAGAGGGGGAAGGTGATGGAGATGTTGGTGAAGATAGCGTAGGTCTTGGAGTAGATCGCGGTGATGATGATGGTGGCCACGGCAGCGTTCTGGCGCCACCGGAAGAGAGGGGGAGAGGGGCCCCCTTCTTCTTCTTCCTTGACCTCCTCCCTAGATGGGAGAAGGGTTTTGTAACGCCCCGGATTCGATGCACCAGGTGTCCGTCAGTTATTTGCCGTCTTTGCCATGTCATGTGCTTGCGTGTTGCACTTTGCCATGTCATCAACTGCATTTTATATCATGTCATCATGCGCATTTCATTTTGCATACGTGTTCGTCTCACGCATCCGGGCATTTTCCCCGTTGTCCGTTTTCCAATCCGGCACTCCTATGCTCCCCGGCGCCCCTTTTGCCTCTTTTCGTGTGCGGGTGTTAAACGGTCTCGGAATGGACCGAGGTTTGCCACGCGGCCTTGGTATAGCACCGGTAGACCGCCTGTCAAGTTTCGTGCCATTTGGAGTTCATTTGGTACTCCAACGGTTAACCGGGTAACCACAAAAGCCTCTTTTGTGTGCAGTCCAACACCCCTTTCAACGTGGCCCAAAACCCATCTAAGTCTCTTCCATGCTCTCGGTCGTTCGATCACGATCGTGTGGGCGAAAACCGTGCTCCATTTGGACTCTCCTAGCTCCCTCTACCTATTTATAGGCCATCCCCTTGCATTTTCACGCAGACCAAACCCTAACTCCACCCTCCACCGCCGCCGGACACGTCCGGATCTCACCGGACGAATCCCGCCGTCGCTCCGCCTCAATCCTCACACCACGTGGCACGCCACACCCGCACCACCGCTGCAGCCCGCCCAGGCCTCCCGGCTGGGCCCTCCCTGCCTGTCACACACATGCCCCAGCGCCTGCAGGCCCTCACGCCTCCACGCCGGTCTCCGCCGCCTCGCCTCCGCCTCGCCGCGCCGCCCCGCCTCCTCCTTGGCCGCCGCCGCCCTTCGCCGCCGCCCGCCCCCTCAAGCGCGCCCGCGCCTCCTCCTTGGCCGCCCCGCCCCTCCCGGCCGGAGCCGAGTTCCGCCGCCATGCGGTCCGGCTCCGCCCCGGCGCCCCTCTGTCGCCGCCCCATCGCCGGCTCCCCCTCCGTCGCCTCCCTCCTCACCTCCGGTGCCAGCTCCGGCGAGAGCTCGGCCCCGCCTCGATCAAGATCTCATGGTTGACTTTCTTTCCCCCTCGTTTTTCTCTAAGTCCCGAGATTTTTGACATTATATGCTCATGTTCATCATGCCATAACTTGCTGCATAATGCTCCGTTTTGTGCGTGTAATATGTCGAATTGTTCGACTCAACGAGTACGTCATTTCATTCCATTGAACCATGTTCATTTGAGTCCATCTTGATTCCTAAATCTTCGTTGCAAGAGTGCTATATGATGTTAACCCGCTGAAACTGCTATAACTTGATGATTTGTCATTTTTGCCATGATTGATGTGTGCATCCTATGAGCATGAGCTCTACATGTGTTTTGATCTATGCCATGCCATCTTTATAGGGGTGCCATCCATGTATTTTTGTGATTCCTGTAGTGAGTGCATCGAGCTTGTTAAGTAGGGTACTTGCTGTTGCTGTTTTGCATGTCTGAATCTGCTATATCATGATGTTATGTTAACCTGCTTCTACAAGTAATTCTATGCATAATCTGGAGATGTTCACTAAGGATGTTTTGTTCTACATGTCTTACTCTATCCATCCATTCCCCTGGTTGCAATTATAGCTTGCTGTAACTTGTTGATATCTTGCTTCAAAGTTGCTAAATAATGTTGCTGTCAGCCTGTTAACATTAAGTTCAATGTTGCCATGATTGTTGCTAGTGTTCCATGCATCCTATGAACTTGCTCTTGCCATTCTTAGCTTCATAAACATGTCTTCTTACTGTGAGTTGCCTTGCCATGCCATGTATTGCTCTGTGGTGAGTGGTTCAAGCTCACCAACATGCCTACTTATTGTTGTTCCTGCCAAGTCTGAATCTGTATTATAATTTGCCATGTTTACATGAGTGCCATCATATCTTCTGATCCTTTTTGGCTTATGGTCAGTAAAGGACTCTTGTTCTATGCATTTATTAGTATCATGCCATGCCTTTGTTTGCCATGTTAAGTTCCTGTAGCATGTTGTTTCATAGCTCTAAACTTGTTAACCTGATGTTATTTTCTGCAAAGTCTGAACTGTTATTATTTGCAATCTTGCCATGTCTTTTTGAGTATGTTCTAGTGATTTCTGGAGTTAGCTCAGTGTTCATGTTTTGTCATGCTTTACCAGTACATCATGCCCATGCCTTTTGTTATTACGTTGAGATGTTGTAGCTTGTTGTTTTGATGCTTGCAATATGCCTAGTTGCTGTTTTGGACAGATTGTTGTTATAACTTGTTTCATGTGTATGTGTTGAACCGTTGCTCCGTTTTGAGTGTGCTCTATATGAAACTTTCTTGATTTTGCATGTAGCTTCATATTATCATGTTGAATCCATGTTTTGAGGTGTTTGCTTGATGTATGTATGCATTTTGCATCAATGCCATGTTTAACTTGTTTTGCTCATATCTTCTAGGCCGTAGCTCCGAATTTAATGAACTTTATATGTAACTTGACTAGAATTTTGTGTAGATCATCGTGGTGCATATTAAATTGCTGTTTAACCACTTGAAATTAAGGTTTATTCAGATCTGGACCAATTTCGAAATTTACATATGAGGACTTACCGGAATGGTTATATGTTGTTTCCGGCCTCATTTAAACTTGCTGTGATGTGCTGCTCTTGTTTGCATCATCTCTTGCCATGAGTTGCTTCATGTAGTCTTGTCATGCATCATGATTGTTTGTGCATCATGCCTTGTTCATGTGTGGTGTGTTTACTATGTTGTGTGCTTCTTCTTGTTAGTTCCTGTTTCGTTGCGATCGTGAGGATTCGTTCGTCTACGCTTGGTTCGGCTTCATCCGTTCGTCTTCTTCATGGACTCGTTCTTCTTCCTAGCGGGATTTCAGGGAAGATGACCGCTACCCTGGATCTCACTACTATAATTGCTATGCTAGTTGCTTCGTTCTATCGCTATGTTGCGCTACCTATTACCTGTTTATCAAGCCATCCCAAATTGCCATGTCAGCCTCTAATCTTTGACACCTTTCCTATGCAAACCGTTGTTTGGCTATGTTACCGCTTTGCTCAGCCCTCTTATAGCGTTGCTAGTTGCAGGTGAAGTTGAAGATTGCTCCATAGTGGACAGGATTTTGGTTGGGATATCACAATATCTCTTATATTATTAATGCATCTATATACTTGGTAAAGGGTGGAAGGCTCGGCCTTATGCCTGGTGTTTTGTTCCACTCTTGCCGCCCTAGTTCCCGTCATATCGGTATTATGTTCCCGGATTTTGCGTCCCTAACGCGGTTGGGTGATTATGGGACCCCCTTGACAGTTCGCTTTGAATAAGACTCCTCCAGCAAGGCCCAACCTTGGTTTTACATTTGCCTCACCTAGCCTTTTTCCCTTGGGAGTCGCGCTCTCGAGGGTCATCTTATTTTACACCCCCCCGGGCCAGTGCTCGTCGTGAGTGCTGGTCCAAACCGTCAGTCGCCGGTGGCCACCAGGGGCAACTCTGGGTTCGCCTACCGGAAGTTTGGACAATCCGGTGTGCCCTGAGAACGAGATATGTGCAGCTCCTATCAGGATTTGTCGGAACATTCGGGCGGCTTTGCTGGTCTTGTTTTATTACTGTCGAAATGTCTTGTAGCCGGGATTCCGAGGCTGATCGGGTCTTCCCGGGGAGAAGGAATATCCTTCGTTGATCGCGAGAGCTTATCATGGGCTAAGTTGGGACACCCTGCAGGTTTGAACTTTCAAAGCCGTGCCGCGGTTATGTGGCGATGGGAATTTGTTAATATCCGGTTGTAGTAAACTTGAAGCAAACTCTTCTAAAATACACCAACTGTAAGCGTGAACGTGAGTGTCTCTTTTCGGGTTGATCGAGAGGAGAACACGGTTTCGGATATGTCCGACGAAGTAGGAGTTCAGGATCACTTCTTGATCATTACTAGTTGACAACCGCCTTTGTTTCTCTTCTCGCCTCATTTATGTATGTTAGCCACCATACCATGCTTAGTCGCTGCTGCAACCTCACCACTTTACCCCTTCCTTTCCCATTAAGCTTTGCTAGTCTTGATACCCATGGTAATGGGATTGCTGAGTCCTCGTGGCTCACAGATTACTACACCAACAGTTGCAGGTACAGGTTTGCGATGATCATGATGCGAGAGCGATGTTTGCTTGTATTGGAGTTCTTCTTCTGCTTCTTCTTCAATCAGGGGATAGGTTCCAGGTCGGCAGCCTGGGCTAGCAGGGTGGATGTCTTTTGAGTTTCTGTTTATGTTTCATCCGTAGTCGGATGTTGATCTCTTGTATCTTGTATGTTGTATTGTTGTATTCATGTGACATTGTATATATTGGATGTATCCCCACTATTATGTATTGTTGATGTAATGATATCCACCTTGCAAAAGTGTTTCAATATGCGGGTCTATCCTTGGTGGGACCTTCGAGTTCCTTTTGGATAGGGTCGCATATTGGGCGTGACAAGTTGGTATCAGAGCCTCGACCGACCTTAGGAGCCCCCTTGATTGATCGTGTAGTTTGGCCGTTGTTGAGTCTAGAAGAAAACTGATTTCTAAGTCTAGTTATATCGGAGAGTAGGAATTCTTTTACTCCTCAGCCCCTTCGTCGCTCTGTTAAGGAATCTTGACGTAGGTGTTTTGAACTACTCCTCTTCCCCTTCAAATTTTTCTTTAGGATCACGCAGTTGGTTTTTTTTCGATCGTTTTTCTCAGCTCTTTTGTCCGGTGCATCTCTCGTCAAGTCGACTCGAACCTCTTTGTCTGTGGGAGATCAATCCTCAGTTCTTCCTCCACGACGTTGTTTTCCCTGTCCAAAGTTGTCCTTGTTTTTCCCGCCCGCCCACCCTTCTTCTTCTCGGAACCGGAGTCCGTAATCGAGTATCCATCCTACTCGTGCGAAGTCTTTGCTTCCTTTCCTTAATGATTTCAATCGGTATTTTTCTCTTCAATATATTCGTCTGTTCCCCGTTCCAAGTTGCCTTTGTTTTCCCTCCCTCCCACCCCTCTTCTTCCCGGAGTTTGAATCCCTTCCGACCATCAATTTCATTCGTATGGAGCCTCTTCAGGCTTCCCTCAATTATTTCAACCGGGGAATTCTCGTCTCGTTCGTCATTCTTCATCTCTTTCTTTTCCGGTGGATTCAATTCAAGTTTTTCGTTGTTGATCGTATTCTTTCCCTCAGCTCAAATATCTCCCTTTGCTCGTTCGCCTCTCGCCAGTTTATCCTTCCGGAGTGCTGAAGACATCTCAGGAGATTCGTCTGTGTTCCAATTAATTCGAGGTTATCACCTCATTCAAATATTTCACTTCTTCCGTGCATCATCTATCTGCTCAACATCCCTTTCCAACGGTGTTTTCTTTTAGTGGGCCCTAACCCACGTGTCTTTCCTGTGATCTTACCCGACTCTTTTAATTTACCCGAGCTATTCCCAATTCTTTTCAAGTGTGACGAAGAATGAATTTCATCACCGATGCCTTTTCCAAGATCAATTTCAAATCATTTCATTATTGGCTCAACCTCTTCGCTTTTCATTCTACCGGAGTATCTCAACAATTTTGGTGGTGTTTATCGTCGTCCTTGAAGACCGAAGTAGAGTTTCTCTTAAATCTTGTCCGTTCCCCCGGAGATTCATAGTGCTAGCTCGATGTTATCCTATCTAATTGTTTCCATTTATGCAAATTCTTTTCATCCATCCGGAGTATTTCAGGAGTTGATTTCTATTTCTTTTCACCGGAGGTCATCATTCCAGAAGAATTCTTCGTCCTCACATTTCAGCTACCGTTATCTATTTATCCCGGTGCCTCGTTCAAGTGTTCTTTAATCAGCTCATGATCTCCTTGTCCTTTTGCATCTAAATTCCTCGAGCATATTTGGTCTTCTAATTCTTCCGGTGATTCATTCTCTTTAAATCACCATTTCCGAATTCTTACGGTGGTACGTTCAAGATTCTTTTCCTTGATTATCATATTAATCCATTCGTTCTTTTCAACCTACCGGTGATTCATGAAGTCCTTCTCAACTTTGCGATATGTCACTTCTCAATTCTTTTTCAAGAAGAATAAGTAGTTTGCGAAAATCCATTGTTTGTCATCAATTTAATTTGATGAAGGATAAGCATACAATAAATCTTATTCTTATTTCATCCAAGTGTTTAATCCCTTCCTTCGGAGTTTGTTCGTAATGAATAAATTCTAGTTCCAAGTCTTTTCATCTTTTCTTTTCCGGAGTTCAATTATTTCCTCGGCCATTTCGTCGGAATCCTCCATCTAATTCATCGCAGGCTCATCTTATTCTTTCTTCCTTCATTCTATCTCATCATCCTTTTGTACCGGAGTCCTTCATGGTGATCCGTCATGATTTAATTCATTCTTCAAGAGTTCATCAACTATCATTCCATCCTCTCAAGTTCATGTTCTATTCTTTCCATGTTCAGCCGGAGTGCTGCCTAATTATTTCGTTCTTCTTCTTTTTCGAACCGGAGTGGTTTCATAGTCTATCGGATTCCGTGAGGTTTCGATTCTCGTCATTCTCGTCGTTTCTCTCTTCTTCTCGAGTGCTCTCGATTCTTTGTTTCTCCTCTTGAGTTCTTGTTTCACCTCTTCCTCTTTCTCTTCCGTCTCGGTCCTAAGATCTCGGGACGAGATCTCTTGTTAGTGGAGGAGTGTTGTAACGCCCCGGATTCGATGCGCCAGGTGTCCGTCAGTTATTTGCCGTCTTTTCCATGTCATGTGCTTGCGTGTTGCACTTTGCCATGTCATCATATGCAGTTTATATCATGTCATCATGTGCATTTAATTTTGCATACGTGTTCGTCTCACGCATCCGAGCATTTTCCCCGTTGTCTGTTTTCCAATCCGGCACTCCTATGCTCCCCGGCGCCCCTTTTGCCTCTTTTCATGTGCGGGTGTTAAACGGTCTCGGAATGGACCGAGGTTTGCCAAGCGGCCTTGGTATAGCACTGGTAGACCGCCTGTCAAGTTTCGTGCCATTTGGAGTTCGTTTGGTACTCCAACGGTTAACCGGGTAACCGCAAAAGCCTCTTTTGTGTGCAGTCCAACACCCCTTTCAAAGTGGCCCAAAACCCATCTAAGTCTCTTCCATGCTCTCGGTCGTTCGATCACGATCGTGTGGGCGAAAACCGTGCTCCATTTGGACACTCCTAGCTCCCTCTACCTATTTATAGGCCATCCCCTTGCATTTTCACGCAGACCAAACCCTAACTCCACCCTCCACCGCCGCCGGACACGTCCGGATCTCACCGGACGAATCCCGCCGTCGCTCAGCACCAATCCCCGCGCGCCACGTGGCATGCCGCCACCCTGCAGCCGCCCGCCCAGCCGCCCAGCCAGCAGAGCCCTCCCGGCCCGGTCGCCACATACCAAGCGCGCCAGCGCCCGTGCCCAAGGCCCGCGCCTTCCCCGGCGCCTCCTCCTGGTCTCCGCCGCCCATGCGGCCTCCCGCCTCGCCGCGCCGCCTCGGCGCCGCCTGCCCAAGCAACCGTGCCGCCCGCGCCTCCTCCTTGCCGCCCGCCCTCGCCACCGGAGCCGAGCTCCGCCCCCATGTCCGGCCCGCCCAGCGCCCTCCGTCGCCGCCCCGTCGCCGGCTCCCCCTCCGCCGCCTCCCTCCTCGCCTCCAGTGCCAGCTCCGGCGAGAGCTCGGCCCCGCCTCGATCTAGATCTGACGGTTGACTTTCTTTCCCCCTCGTTTTTCTCTAAGTCCCGAGATTTTTGACATTATATGCTCATGTTCATCATGCCATAACTTGCTGCATAATGCTCCGTTTCGTGCGTGTAATATGTAAAATTGTTCGTCTCAACGAGTACGTCACTTCATTCCATTGCACCATGTTCATTTGAGTCCATCTTGATACCTGAATCTTTGTTGCAAGAGTGCTATATGATGTTAACCTGCTGAAACTGCTATAACTTGATGATTTGTCATTTTTGCCATGATTGATGTGTGCATCCTATGAGCATGAGCTCTACATGTGTTTTGATCTACGCCATGCCATCATTACAGGGGTGCCATCCATGTATTTTTTTGATTCCTGTAGTGAGTGCATCGAGCTTGTTAAGTAGGGTACTTGTTGTTGCTGTTTTGCATGTCTGAATCTGCTATATCATGATGTTATGTTAACCTGCTTCTACAAGTCATTCTATGCATAATATGGAGATGTTCACTAAGGATGTTTTGTTATACATGTCTTACTATATCCATCCATGCCCCTGGTTGAAATTATAGCTTGCTGTAACTTGTTTATATCTTGCTTCAAAGTTGCTAAATAATGTTGCTGTCAGCCTGTTAACATTAAGTTCAATGTTGCCATGATTGTTGCTAGTGTTCCATGCATCCTATGAACTTGCTCTTGCCATGCTTAGCTTCATAAACATGTCTTATTACTGTGAGTTGCCTTTCCATGCCATGTATTGCTCTGTGGTGAGTGGTTCAAGCTCACGAACATACCTACTTATTGTTGTTCCTGCCAAGTCTGAATCTGTATTATAATTTGCCATGTTTACATGAGTGCCATCATATCTTCTGATCCTTTTTGGCTTATGGTCAGTAAAGGACTCTTGTTCTATGCATTCATTAGTATCATGCCATGCCTTTGTTGGCCATGTTAAGTTCCGGTAGCATGTTGTTTCATAGCTCTAAACTTGTTAACCTGATGTTATTTTCTGCAAAGTCTGAACTGTTATTATTTGCAATCTTGCCATGTCTTTTTGAGTATGTTCTAGTGATTTCTGGAGTTAGCTCAGTGTTTATGTTTTGTCATGCTTTACCTGTAAATCATGCCCATGCCTTTTGTTATTATGTTGAGATGCTGTAGCTTGTTGTTTTGATGCTTGCAATATGCCTAGTTGCTGTTTTGGACAGATTGTTGCTATAACTTGTTTCATGTGTATGTGTTGAACCGTTGCTCCGTTTTGAGTGTGCTCTATATGAAACTTGCTTGATTTTGCATGTAGCTTCATATTATCATGTTGAATCCATGTTTTGAGGTGTTTGCTTGATGTATGTATGCATTTTGCATCAATGCCATGTTTAACTTGTTTTGCTCATATCTTCCAGGCCGTAGCTCCGAATTTAATGAACTTTATATGTAACTTGACTAGAATTTCGTGTAGATCATCGTGGTGCATATTAACTTGCTGTTTAACCACTTGAACTTAAGGTTTATTCAGATCTGGACCAATTTCAAAATTTACATATGAGGACTTACCGGAATGGTTATATGTTGTTTCCGGCCTCATTTAAACTTGCTTTGATGTGCTGCTCTTGTTTGCATCATCTCTTGCCATGAGTAGCTTCATGTAGTCTTGTCATGCATCATGATTGTTTGTGCATCATTCCCTGTTCATGTGTGGTGTGTTTACTATGTTGTGTGCTTCTTCTTGTTAGTTCCTGTTTCGTTGCGATCGTGAGGATTCGTTCGTCTACGCTTGGTTCGGCTTCATCCGTTCGTCTTCTTCATGGACTCGTTCTTCTTCCTAGCGGGATTTCAGGCAAGATGACCGCTACCCTGGATCTCACTACTATCATTGCTATGCTAGTTGCTTCGTTCTATCGCTATGCTGCGCTACCTATTACCTGTTTATCAAGCCATCCCAAATTGCCATGTCAGCCTCTAACCTTTGACACCTTTCCTATGCAAACCGTTGTTTGGCTATGTTACCGCTTTGCTCAGCCCTCTTATAGCGTTGCTAGTTGCAGGTGAAGTTGAAGATTGCTCCATGGTGGACAGGATTTTGGTTGGGATATCACAATATCTCTTATATTATTAATGCATCTATATACTTGGTAAAGGGTGGAAGGCTCGGCCTTATGCCCGTGTTTTGTTCCACTCTTGCCGCCTAGTTTCCGTCATATCCGTATTATGTTCCCGGATTTTGCGTCCCTAACGCGTTGGGTGATTATGGGACCCCTTGACAGTTCGCTTTGAATAAGACTCCTCCAGCAAGGCCCAACCTTGGTTTTACATTTGCCTCACCTAGCCTTTTTCCCTTGGGAGTCGCGCTCTCGAGGGTCATCTTATTTTACCCCCCGGGCCAGTGCTCGTCGTGAGTGCTGGTCCAAACCGTCAGCCGCCGGTGGCCACCAGGGGCAACTCTGGGTTCGCCTACCGGAAGTTTGGACAATCCGGTGTGCCCTGAGAACGAGATATGTGCAGCTCCTATCAGGATTTGTCGGCACATTCGGGCGGCATTGCTGGTCTTGTTTTATTACCGTCGAAATGTCTTGTAGCTGGGATTCCGAGGCTGATCGGGTCTTCCCGGGGAGAAGGAATATCCTTCGTTGATCGCGAGAGCTTATCATGGGCTAAGTTGGGACACCCCTGCAGGGGTTGAACTTTCGAAAGCCATGCCCGCGGTTATCCACGACGTTGTTTTCCCAGTCCAAAGTTGTCCTTGTTTTTCCCGCCCGCCCACCCTTCTTCTTCTCGGAACCGGAGTCCGTAATCGAGTATCCATCCTACTCGTGCGAAGTCTTTGCTTCCTTTCCTTAATGATTTCAATCGGTGTTTTTCTCTTCAAGATATTCGTCTGTTCCCCGTTCCAAGTTGCCTTTTTTTCCCGCCCTCCCACCCCTCTTCTTCCCGGAGTTTGAATCCCTTCCGACCATCAATTTCATTCGTATGGAGCCTCTTCAGGCTTCCCTCAATTATTTCAACCGGGGAATTCTCGTCTTGTTCGTCATTCTTCATCTCTTTCTTTTCCGGTGGATTCAATTCAAGTTTTTCGTTGTTGATCGTATTCTTTCCCTCAGCTCAAATATCTCCCTTTGCTCGTTCGCCTCTCGCCAGTTTATCCTTCCGGAGTGCTGAAGACATCTCAGGAGATTCGTCTGTGTTCCAATTAATTCGAGGTTATCACCTCATTCAAATATTTCAGTTCTTCCGGTGCATCATCTATCTGTTCAACATCCCTTTCCAACGGTGTTTTCTTTTAGTGGGCCCTAACCCACAGGTCTTTCCGAGGATCTTACCTGACTCTTTTAATTTCCCCGGAGCTATTCCCAATTCTTTTCAAGTGTGACGTAAGAATGAATTTCATCAGTCAGATGCCTTTTCCAAGATCAATTTCAAATCATTTCATTATTGGCTCAACCTCTTCGCTTTTCATTCTACCGGAGTATCTCAACAATTTTGGTGGTGTTTATCGTCGTCCTTGAAGACCGAAGTAGAGTTTCTCTTAAATCTTGTCCGTTCCCCCGGAGATTCATGGTGCTAGCTCGATGTTATCCTATCTAATTGTTTCCATTTATGCAAATTCTTTTCATGCATCTGGAGTATTTCAGGAGTTGATTTCTATTTCTTTTCACCGGAGGTCATCATTCCAGAAGAATTCTTCGTCCTCACATTTCAGCTACCGTTATCTATTTATCCCGGTGCCTCGTTAAGTGTTCTTTAATCAGCTCATGATCTCCTTGTCCTTTTGCATCTAAATTCCCTCGAGCATATTTGGTCTTCTAATTCTTCCCGGTGATTCATTCTCTTTCGTCAGTCATTTCCGAATTCTTACGTTGGTTCATTCAAGATTCTTTTCCTTGATTATCATATTAATCCATTCGTTCTTTTCAACCTACCGGTGATTCATGAAGTCCTTCTCAAGTTTGCGATATGTCACTTCTCAATTCTTTTTCAAGAAGAATAAGTAGTTTGCGAAAATCCATTGTTTGTCATCAATTTAATTTGATGAAGGATAAGCATACAATATATCTTATTCTTATTTCATCCAAGTGTTTAATCCCTTCCTTCGGAGTTTGTTCGTAATGAATAAATTCTAGTTCCAAGTCTTTTCATCTTTTCTTTTCCGGAGTTCAATTATTTCCTCGGCCATTTTGTTGGAATCCTCCATCTAATTCATCGCAGGCTCATCTTATTCTTTCTTCCTTCATTCTATCTCATCATCCTTTTGTACCGGAGTCCTTCATGGTGATCCGTCATGATTTAATTCATTCTTCAAGAGTTCATCAAGTATCATTCCATCCTCTCAAGTTCATGTTCTATTCTTTCCATGTTCAGCCGGAGTGCTGCCTAATTCTTTCGTTCTTCTTCTTTTTCGAACTGGAGTGGTTTCATAGTCTATCGGATTCCGTGAGCTTTCGATTCTCGTCATTCTCGTCATTTCTCTCTTCTTCTCGAGTGCTCTCGATTCTTTGTTTCTTCTCTTGAGTTCTTGTTTCACCTCTTCCTCTTTCTCTTCCGTCTCGGTCCTAAGATCTCGGGACGAGATTACTTGTTAGTGGAGGAGTGTTGTAACGCCCCGGATTCGATGCGCCAGGTGTCCGTCAGTTATTTGCCGTCTTTGCCATGTCATGTGCTTGCGTGTTGCACTTTGCCATGTCATCATCTGCATTTTATATCATGTCATCATGTGCATTTAATTTTGCATACGTGTTCGTCTCACGCATCTGAGCATTTTCCCCGTTGTCCGTTTTCCAATCCGGCACTCCTATGCTCCCCGGCGCCCCTTTTGCCTCTTTTCTTGTGCGGGTGTTAAACGGTCTCGGAATGGACCGAGGTTTGCCAAGCGGCCTTGGTATAGCACCGGTAGACCGCCTGTCAAGTTTCGTGCCATTTGGAGTTCGTTTGGTACTCCAACGGTTAACCGGGTAACCGCAAAAGCCTCTTTTGTGTGCAGTCCAACACCCCTTTCAAAGTGGCCCAAAACCCATCTAAGTATTATGTTCCACTCTTGCCTCCCTAGTTTCCGTCATATCGGTATTATGTTCCCGGATTTTGCGTCCCTAACGCGGTTGGGTGATTATGGGACCCCCTTGACAGTTCGCTTTGAATAAGACTCCTCCAAAGAAGGCCCAACCTTGGTTTTACATTTGCCTCACCTAGCCTTTTTTCCCTTGGGAGTCGCGCTCGAGGGTCATCTTATTTTACCCCCGGCCGGTGCTCGTCGTGAGTGCTGGTCCAAACCGTCACCGCCGGTGGCCACCGGGGCAACTCGGGTTCGCCACCGGAAGTTTGGACAATCCGATGTGCCACGAGAACGAGATATGTGCAGCTCCTATCAGGATTTGTCGGCACATTCGGGCGGCTTTGCTGGTCTTGTTTTATTACTTGTCGAAATGTCTTGTAGCCGGATTCCGAGGCTGATCGGGTCTTCCGGGAGAAGGAATATCCTTCGTTGATCGCGAGAGCTTATCATGGGCTGTTGGGACACCCTGCAGGTTTGAACTTTCAAAGCCGTGCCCGCGGTTATGTGGCAGATGGGAATTTGTTAATATCCGGTTGTAGTAAACTTGAAGCAAACTCTTCTAAAATATACCAATCGTGTGCATAACCGTGAGTGTCTCTTTTCGGGGTTGATCGAGAGGAGAACACGGTTTCTGGGTTATGTCGACGTAAGTAGGAGTTCAGGATCACTTCTTGATCATTACTAGTTGACGACCGTTCCTTTGTTTCTCTTCTCGCTCTCATTTGCGTATGTTAGCCACCATATCATGCTTAGTCGCTGCTGCAACCTCACCACTTTACCCCTTCCTTTCCCATTAAGCTTTGCTAGTCTTGATACCCATGGTAATGGGATTGCTGAGTCCTCGTGGCTCACAGATTACTACACCAACAGTTGCAGGTACAGGTTTGCGATGATCATGACGCGAGAGCGATGTTTGCTTGTATTGGAGTTCTTCTTCTGCTTCTTCTTCGATCAGGGGATAGGTTCCAGGTCGGCAGCCTGGGCTAGCAGGGTGGATGTCGTTTGAGTTTCTGTTTATGTTTCATCCGTAGTCGGATGTTGATCTCTTGTATCTTGTATGTTGTATTGTTGTATTCATGTGACATTGTATGTATTGGATGTATCCCCACTATTATGTAATGTTGATGTAATGATGTCGACGTTGCAAAAGCGTTTCAATATGCAGGTCCATCCTTGGTGGCACCTTCGTGTTCCTTTTGGATAGGGTCGCATATTGGGCGTGACAGGTTTCCCCTCTGGTCCTTGGCCTCCATGGCATGGGAGGGGTGAGAGCCCCTTCGAGATTGGATCTGTCTCTCTTTCTCTCTCTGTTTCTGCGCTCTTGTAATCTGCCCTTTCACCGTTTCTTATATATCCGTAGATCCGTAACTCGATTGGATTGAAACCTTCGCCAAGATTTTTTTTCCAAAAATTAGCTTTCTTGCGGCCAAAGAAGAGCAACAACCGCCTTACAAGGGGCCCACGAGGGTCAGGGGCGCGCCCCCTGCCTCGTGGCCACCTCGGGCACCGTCTCGCGTTGATTCTTCTTCCCATATTTTCCAAATATTCCAAAAATATTCTCCGTCCGTTTTTATCCTGTTTGAACTCCGTTTGTTATGGGTTTTCTGCGAAACATAAAACATGCAACAAACAGGAACTAGCACTGGGCACTGGATCAATATGTTAGTCCCAAAAATAATATAAAAAGTTGCCAAAAGTATATGAAAGTTGTATAATATTGGCATGGTACAATTAAAAATTATAGATACGACGGAGACGTATTAGTGGCTTCAGGAAACACTTGACGTGCAACTAAGCTTTGTTGCGCTTCCCCTTCCGGAATGCTCGACATGGTGACATGTGGCCTAGGGCCTTTGCGAAGCCTACGGAAAGCGGGCGACACCTGTGGTGATGGAGTGGTCTGCACCATGTAGTTGTTGTCGTCAAGCACCGGAGTGGTGAGTTGAGGTGGTGGAGTTCTAGGTGTCTCATCATGAATGGGGGTATCTTGTTGAGAGCGATCCACCCATGAATCATCCTGAGCAACTAGTGTCAATGGATGACCAATGCTGATGATTTCGCTGTTTGTAAGAACAGGCGATGATATCAGTTGGGGCTCGAACCGAGGAAGGACTCCATCATCTTCAACATTGTCTTCACGACCAATGTCTTTAGAAGTGATGGGGTCAACAGCTGGAACTTCTTAATCTTCAGGAGCCTCTGTGAAAGCAGGCTCGTGGATCACAAGGCAACGTTTTTGGTTGGTGGAAGCTGGACGGGCAATAGAAATGGGCTCAACAACAAGGGGCTTAGAGGCCCTCGTGGATCACAAGGCAACGTTCTTGGTTGGTGGAAGCTGGACGGGCAATAAAAATGGGCTCAACAACAAGGGGCTTAGAGGCCGCAGCACGTTCTTTCTTGGAAGACTTTGTCTTCAATTTCTTCTTTGATGGTGCATCATTAGAAGCATTCTTGTGCTTGCGTTTCTTGGCTTCGGCTTCAGCTGCACTTGTCTTCTTCAGTTCTGAAGCTGAGAGGGGACCTTAGGCTTCGAGCATGTCATGCTGGCAGGGAAGACAATGCGAGGTTCTTCCTGCCTTGATGCTTTATCTTGGGCCACAACAGACTTCTTTTGCTTGGCAGCCATCTTGGGGTTGATGCCAGGACGCCCAAGAGCCTTGCGCTTCTCAGCCTCATTGTGCACTTGAACACATTTCTGCGCAAAGTACTTCATGCGCTCTCTTGAACCTTTTGCTTCTTCACGCTTCTTGTGAAACTCTTCCTTGAGGTCATGCAACATCTTCTTGAAGATCTGAACATCTGCCATGCTGAGCTTGGCCATGTTCTTCTTGAAGTGAGCCTTCTCATAATCAATTTTGTTCTTGAGCTCAACAATCTTCTGAGCCAAGGCCAACTCATTAGCAATGGCTACGTGGAAGGTGACGCTGATGTCCACAGGAAGCTGAAGATTATCGATGCTTATGCTCTGGTCGTCGAACCACTCATAAATGAAGTTGTTCAGTATATCAACATCAAAGAGGGGCAGATCATTGAAGATCTCCGCCTCCTGCTTGCTCTTGATCAGTTGCTCAAGGGCATCATCACCAAGATCTTCATCACTGGACAGATCAATGGTTTCATCCTCATTGCGTAGAATGGTAGCAGGAGTCAGTTCATGTCCAGAAATCTTCTTGGTTTTTTTGGTCTTCTCGGTCCTTTTGGAGACACGAGACAGATCTTCAGACTGCACACTGGGTTCAGGAGGTGTAGTGGCCAATGGCTTCACAACCAAAGCTTTTGGTGTGGTAGAGGGCTTCGAAGCCTTTGTCATCTTCTTCTACGGCTTTGGTGGTGCTGGCGCTTCTTCAGAGTCAGCGTCATCAGCAGATTGATCCACGGTGGCCTCTGAGCTGCGATGTGAGAGAGGAGGTCATCAAAGTTGTCGAAGGGGCCGATGACATTGGGATTGGCATCGCGTGTGCCATCAGCCCTTGGAGTAGATGGACCAGGGTTGAAGTTGAGGCCAAGATCTTTCTTGTTCTTCACAGCAGAATCTTTTGCGAACTGATAGTTGCGCTTGAAAAGATTGTCTTCTCGACGCCATAACATAGATGATGGGTCGGCATTCTCTGGCTTTGGTCTGCGGACCATGCATGGGTAGAAGCCTTGAGCAATGGCTTCAGACTTGGACTTGGGCTCCAGATTTATGTACAGAGTATCTCCCCATGGGCGCTTGATAGCATTCTTCTCTGCATATTCACGGGTTACAAAGTTGTACTTGAACCATTCCTCTGTCCATTATCTTTGAATCCATTGGATTCGAGTCTTGCGCTGGCCATAGCTTTCCTCAGGATCGGTTTTGTACATTTCAAATAGATCAGGAGGTAAATCCTTAGCTGTATCTCCACGGCGCTGCCTGCCGCCTTTCCTTGCTGATTTTTCAGTTGCCATTATATTCAAACTGAATGGCTTCAAGACAGTAATGGCTTCCTTTTGCTGGTCAGACAGGAACTAGCTTCAGGAGAGTTGATGTGACACTGTAAGAACTCTGCAAATGAATGCAGACTATGAGAACCAAGGGATTCTCCCACGGACATGTACCTGTGACAGCATTAGAGGTGCGAGGGAAGGGGAAGAGGTCATATGCATTCTTAGAAGATTTTGAAGATAAATTAGTTTTGAAGACATTGGCCTCATAGTGCAAAGACATTCACTTATTTGATGAGAGTTGGTTCCAGATTTGTACGAATCCATGAATAAGTACAAGTGAGGAATCTAACTAGTTATGAAGCATAAGTGAATATACTTGGCATGATATGAGATGCAGATAAAGGCAGATCCAGATTTGGAAGTGAAGAAACCACTTTTGGTTGAAGTGAATGGATTTGACAGATCAAAAAGGCAGTAAAAGTATGTTTTAATTACCGCTGACAAACTGCTAGATGAGGTTGAAAGAGAGGCCGAGCAGTTCAATCTCCCGTGCCCTAACTCGGCGGTGGCGGAGAGGACGTGGTCCGCGGCCGGCGTGAGGACGGCGTCGAAGAAGTCGCGGCAGCTAAGCGCTTCGTCTCCGGCGTCGACGCGAACTAGCGGAGGCGCTAGGGTTTGTGCGAGGTGGCGAGGTGGAAGAAGAGATTTGACCGCGGTGAGTGTGTATTTATAAGGAGAGGGGCAGCCCAGCGCAATTACGCAGGTGCCCCTGGCGGTTCACATCTAAAGGACACGTGGCATGCATGCAACTTATTGGAAGTTGTTCCATGTTCCCATGCACGCCTGGATTGTCGGGTGGTCGTTCCGGCTTCTACGGTATTCAGGCAATAAGGATATGGCATTAAAAATAGATCTAAACTTTTTATCTCTTTGTCTTCTGCTGACAAGGATTCAGAGAAGACAATCGACAGGTTTCAATAGAATGCATATGATATAGATAGATAGAGTTTGAGGTAGAAGCACAAAAGGGGTTAGGGTCCGATCACATTCACTTAGATCAAGAAAAATTCAAATGTGAAGACATAGCTATAAGTGAATGTTGTAGAGGACTGAACACGAATATATGTATATATCAGCATAATATCAACTCAACATTGTGAAGATAAACGTGAAGTCAAATCAATGTTGAAGACAAACCAAATGTGAAGACTATGCAATTATGACGCCAATAGAAACACATCAAACAAGAATTTCGTGGTGGCGTTACCCACCGTATAGAAAGTATTAGATCCAGATGATGTCTACTACACAACCTTCTTCTTGTAGACGTTGTTGGACCTCCAAGTGCAGAGGTTTGTAGGACAGTAGCAAATTTCCCTCAAGTGGATGACCTAAGGTTTATCAATCTGTGGGAGGCGTAGGTTGAAGATGGTCTCTCTCAAGCAACCCTGCAACCAAATAACAAAGAGTCTCTTGTGTCCCCAACACACCCAATACAATGGTAAATTGTATAGGTGCACTAGTTCGACAAAGAGATGGTGATACAAGTGCAATATGGATGGTAGATATAGGTTTTTGTAATCTAAAAATATAAAAACAGCAAGGTAACAAGTGGTAAAAGTGAGCGTAAACGGTATTGCAATGCTAGGAAACAAGGCCTAGGGTTCAAACTTTCACTAGTGCAAGTTCTCTCAAGAATAATAACATAATTGGATCATATAACTATCCCTCAACATGCAATACAGAGTCACTCCAAACTCACTAATAGTGGAGAACAAACGAAGAGATTATGGTAGGGTACGAAACCACCTCAAAGTTATTCTTTCCAATCAATCTGTTGGGCTATTCCTATAAGTGTCACAAACAGCCCTAGAGTTCGTACTAGAATAACACCTTAAGACACAAATCAACCAAAACCCTAATGTCACCTAGATACTCCAATGTCACCTCAAGTATCCGTGGGTATGATTATATGATATGCATCACACAATCTTAGGTTCATCTATTCAACCAACACATAGAACCTCAAAGAGTGCCCCAAAGTTTCTATCGGAGAATCAAGATGAAAACGTGTGCCAACCCCTATGCATAGGTTCATGGGCGGAACCCGCAAGTTGATCACCAAAACATACATCAAGTGAATCACATGATATCCCATTGTCACCACAGATACGCACAGCAAGACATACATCAAGTGTTCTCAAATCATTAAAGACTCAATTCGATAAGATTACTTCAAAGGGAAAACTCAATACATTACAAGAGAGTAGAGAGGGAGAAGCAACATAAGATCCAACTATAATAGCAAAGCTCGCGATACATCAAGATCGTGCCAAATCATGAACACGAGAGAGAGAGAGAGAGAGATCAAACACATAGCTCTTGGTACATACCCTCAGCCCCGAGGGTGAACTACTCCTCCTCGTCATGGAGAGCGCCGGATGATGAAGATGGCCACCGGTGAGGATCCCCCTCTAGCGGTGCTTGGAACAGGTCCCGATTGGTTTTTGGTGGCTACAGAGGCTTGCGGCGGCGGAACTCCCGATCTATTCTGTTCCCTGATCGTTTTAGGGTATATGGATATATATATGCGGAAGAAATACGTCAGGGGAGCCACGTGGGACCCACGAGGGTGGAGGGCGCGCCCCCTACCTCGTGGCTCCCTCATTTATTTCCTGACGTGCACTCCAAGTCTATTGGGTAGCTTTCCTTCCAAAAATAACTTCTCCAGAAGATTGCATTCCGTTTCGACTCCGTTTGATATTCCTTTTCTTCAAACATCAAACAAGGGAAAAACAGGACTGCACTGGCTCGGGTCAATAGGTTAGTCCCAAAAATAATATAAAAGTGTTTAATAAAGCCCATAAACATCCAAAACAGATAATATAATAGCATGGAACAATCAAAAATTATAGATACGTTGGAGACGTATCAGCATCCCCAAGCTTAAATTCCTGCTCATCCTCGAGTAGGTAAATGATAAAAACAGAATTTTTGATGTGGAATGCTACTTGGCATAATTTCAATGTAATTCTTCTTAATTGTGGTATGAATATTTAGATCCGAAAGATTCAAGATAAAAGTTCATATTGACATAAAAATAATAATACTTCAAGCATACTAACTAAGTAATTATGTCCTCTCAAAATAACATGGCCAAAGAAAGTTCATCCCTACAAAATCATATAGTTTAGTCATGCTCCATTTTCGTCACACAAGAATGCTCTCATCATGCACAACCCCGATGACAAGCCAAGCAATTGTTTCATACTTTAGTAATCTCAAACCTATAAACTTTCACGCAATATATGAGCGTGAGCCATGGACATAGCACTATGGGTGGAATAGAATATGATGAGGGGGGTTATGTGGAGAAGACAAAAAAGGAGAAAGTCTCACATCAACGAGGCTAATCAATGAGCTATGGAGATGCCCATCGATTGATGTTAATGCAAGGAGTAGGGATTGCCATGCAACGGATGCACTAGAGCTATAAATGTATGAAAGCTCAACAAAAGAAACTAAGTGGGTGTGCATCCAACTTGCTTGCCCACGAAGACCTAGGGCACTTGAGGAGGCCCATTGTTGGAATATACAAGCCAAGTTCTATGAAAAATTCCCACTAGTATATGAAAGTGACAAAACAAGAGACTCTCTATCATGAAGATTATGGTGCTACTTTGAAGCACAAGTGTGGCAAAGGGTAGTAACATTGTCCCTTCTCTCTTTTTCTCTCATTTTTTTGGGCCTTCTCTCTTCTTTTTCTTTTTTATGGCCTTTCTCTTTTTTTTATTCCTCACTTGGGACAATGCTCTAGAAATCATGATCATCACACTTCTATTTATTTACAGCTCAATGATTACAACTCGATACTAGAACAAAGTATGACTCTATATGAATGCCTCCGGCGGTGTACCGGGATATGCAATGAATCAAGAGTAACATGTATGAAAGAATTATGAACGGTGGCTTTGCCACAAATACTATGTCAACTACATGATCATGCTAAGCAATATGACAATGATGAATGTGTCATGATAAACGGAATGGTGGAAAGTTGCATGGCAATATATCTCGGAATGGCTACGGAAATGCCATAATAGGTAGGTATGGTGGCTGTTTTGTGGAAGATATAAGGAGGTTTATGTGTGAAAGAGCGTATCATATCACGGGGTTTGGATGCACCAGCGAAGTTTGCACCAACTCTCAATGTGAGAAAGGGCAATGCACGGTACCGAAGAGGCTAGCAATGATGGAAGGGTGAGAGTGCGTATAATCCATGGACTCAACATTAGTCATAAAGGACTCACATACTTATTGCAAAAATCTACAAGTCATCAAAAACCAAGCACTACGCGCATGCTCCTAGGGGGATAGATTGGTAGGAAAAGACCATTGCTCGTCCCCGGCCGCCACTCATAAGGAGGACAATCAAAGAACACCTCATGTTTCAAATTTGTTACATAACGTTTACCATACGTGCATGCTACGGGACTTGCAAACTTCAACACAAGTATTTCTCAAATTAACAACTACTCAACTAGCACAACTTTGATATCACTACCTCCATATCTCAAAACAATCATCAAGCATCAAACTTCTCTTAGTATTCAACACACTCATAAGAAAGTTTTTACTAGTCTTGAATACCTAGCATATTAGGATTAAGAAAATTACCATGATGTTTAAGACTCTCTAAATAATATAAGTGAAGCATGAGAGTTCATCTATTTCTTTAAAATAAAACCACCGCCATGCTCTAAAAGGATATAAGTGAAGCACTAAAGCAAATGACAAACTACTCCAAAAGATATAAGTGAAGATCAATGAGTAGCCGAATAATTATGCAACTATGTGAAGACTCTCCCATTTAATAATTTAAGATCTTGGTATTTTATTCAAACAAAAATCAAAACAAAACAAAATGACATGACTCTCCAAGCAAAACACATATCATGCGGTGAATAAAAATATAGCTCCAAGTAAAGTTACCGATAGATGAAGACGAAAGAGGGGATGCCTTCCGGGGCATCCCCAAGCTTAGGCTCTTGGTTATCCTTGAATATTACCTTGGGGTGCCTTGTTCATCCCAAGCTTAGGCTCTTGCCACTCCTTATTCCATAGTCCATCGAATCTTTACACAAAACTTGAAAACTTCACAACACAAAACTTAACAGAAAACTCGTAAGCTCCTTTAGCGAAAGAAAACAAAACACCGCTTGAAGGTACTGTAATGAACTCATTATTTATTTATATTTGTGTAATATCTACTGTACTCCAACTTATCTATGGTTCATACCCTCCGATACTACTCATAGATTCATCAAAATAAGCAAACAACACATAGAAAACAGAATCTGTCAAAAACAGAACAGTCTGTAGTAATCTGTATCAAACGTATACTTCTGGAACTCCAAAAATTCTAAAATAAATTGGTGGACCTGAGGAATATGTCTAGTAATCATCTTAAAAAATAATCAACTAAATATCACTCTCCAGTAAAAAGTTTTAGCTAATCTTGTGAGCACTAAAGTTTCTGTTTTTTACAGCATGATCATAAAGACTTCATCCAAGTCTTCCCAAAGGTTCTACTTGGCACAAACACTAAATAAAACACAAAACCACATCTAAAAAGAATATAGATGGATTATTTTTTCCTAAACAGAACCAAAAATCAATAAACTAAAATAAAATTGGGTTGCCTCCCAACAAGCGCTATCGTTTAACGCCCCTAGCTAGGCATGATGATTTCAATGATGCTCACGTAAAAGATAAGAATTGAAACATAAAGAGAGCATCATGAAGAATATGACTAGCACATTTAAGTCTAACCCACTTCCTATGCATAGGGATTTTGTGAACAAACAACTTATTGGAGCAAAAATCATCTAGCATAGGAAGGAAAAACGAGCATAGCTTCAAGATTTTCAACACATAGAGAGGAAACTTGATATTATTGCAATATGTAGAAGCATATGATCCTCTCCCATAATAATTTTCAGTAGCATCATGAATGAATGAAAAAATATAGCCAGCACCTAAAGAATTCTTTTCATGATCTACTTGCATAGAAATTTTACTACTCCCCACATAAGCAAAATTCTTCTCACTCGGAATAGTAGTGGGAGCAAACTCAACAAAATAACTATAATATGATTGAAAATTAAGATCAAGATGACAAGTTTCATGGTTATCATTATTCTTTAAAGCATACATGTCATCACAATAATCATCATAGATATGAGGCATGCTTTCATCATAGTAAATTTGCTCATCAAAGCTTGGGGGACAAAAAATATCATCTTCATCAAACATAGCTTCCCCAAGCTTGTGGCTTTGCGTATCATTAGAATCATGGATATTCAAGGAATTCATACTAACAACATTGCAATCATGCTCATCATTCACATATTTTATGCCAAGCATTCTTTGTAATTCTTAATCTAGTACTTGAGCACAATTTTCCTTCCCATCATTTTCACGAAAGACATTAAAAAGATGAAGCATATGAGGCACCCTTAATTCCATTTTTTTGTAATTTTCTTTTATAAACTAACTAGTGCTAAAACAAGAAACAAAAAGATTCGATTGCAAGATCTAAAGATATACCTTCAAGCACTCACCTCCCGAACAGCAACGCGCGTAAAAGAGCTTGATGTCTAATACACAACCTTTTTCTTGTAGACGTTGTTGGGCCTCCAAGTGCAGAGGTTTGTAGGACAGTAGAAAATTTCCCTCAAGTGGATGACCTAAGGTTTATCAATCCATGGGAGGTGTAGGTTGAATTTGGTCTCTCTCAAGCAACCCTGCAACCAAATAACAAAGAGTCTCTTGTGTCCCCAAAACACCAATACAATGGTAAATTGTATAGGTGCACTAGTTCGGCGAAGAGATGGTGATACAAGTGCAATATGGATGGTAGATATTGGTTTTTGTAATCTGAAAATATAAAAACAGCAAGGTAACAAGTGGTAAAAGTGAGCGTAAACGGTATTGCAATGCTAGGAAACAAGGCCTAGGGTTCATACTTTCACTAGTGCAAGTTCTCTCAACAATAATAACATAATTGGAGCATATAACTATCCCTCAACATGCAACAAAGAGTCACTCCAAAGTCACTAATAGTGGAGAACAAACGAAGAGATTATGGTAGGGTATGAAACCACCTCAAAGTTATTCTTTCCAATCAATCCGTTGGGCTATTCCTATAAGTGTCACAAACAGCCCTAGAGTTCGTACTAGAATAACACCTTAAGACACAAATCAACCAAAACCCTAATGTCACCTAGATACTCCAATGTCACCTCAAGTATCCATGGGTATGATTATACGATATGCATCACACAATCTCAGATTCATCTATTCAACCAACACATAGAACCTCAAAGAGTGCCCCAAAGTTTCTACCGGAGAATCAAGATTTAAAACGTGTGCCAACCCCTATGCATAGGTTCATGGGCGGAACCCGCAAGTTGGTCACCAAAACATACATCAAGTGAATCACGTGATATCCCATTGTCACCACAGATACGCACGGCAAGACATACATCAAGTGTTCTCAAATCATTAAAGACTCAGTCCAATAAGATTACTTCAAAGGGAAAACTCAATCCATTACAAGAGAGTAGAGGGGGAGAAGCAACATAAGGTCCAACTATAATAGCAAAGCTCGCGATGCATCAAGATTGTGCCAAATCAAGAACACGAGAGAGAGAGAGAGAGAGAGAGAGAGAGAGAGAGAGAGATCAAACACATAGCTATCGGGTACATACCCTCAGCCCCGAGGGTGAACTACTCCTCCTCGTCATGGAGAGCGCCGGATGATGAAGATGGCCACCGATGAGGATCCCCCCGACAGGTGCCTAACAGGGTCCCGATTGGTTTTGGTGGCTATAGAGGCTTGCGGTGGAACTCCCGATCTATTCTGTTCCCTGATCGTTATAGGGTATATGGATATATATATATGCGAAGAAATACGTCGGGAGCCACGAGGTCCCACGAGGGTGGAGGGCGCCCTAGGGGGTGGGCGCCCCTACCTCGTGGTTCCTCGTTTTTTCTGACGTGCACTCCAAGTCTATCGGGTAGCTTTCCTTCCAAAAATAACTTCTCCAGAAGGTTTCATTCCATTTCGACTCCGTTTGATATTCCTTTTCTTCGAAACACTAAAAGAAGGGTAAAAAAAGAACTGGCACTGGGCTCTGGGTCCATATGTTAGTCCCAAAAATAATATAAATGTGTTTAATAAATCCCATAAACATCCAAAACAGATAATATAATAGCATGGAACAATCAAAAATTATAGATATGTTGGAGACGTATCACCAGACACGGTGCACGATTATCGTGGCGCTCCGAAGTCAAATTCCGCATTAATGTATTCACACTTAGAGTGTATGTCTTCATTAATTGAAGACATACGTTACTTCGTGTGTTGCACATCTAAGTCATCAACATGCATAAGCGTTAGGATGTGTGTCCAATTACAGGACATTCAAGGATTCTAAGATATTTAGCTCACACTGCAACTTGTAAAACCTTTTCTCATCTAAGGGCTTTGTGAAGATATCTGCCAATTGCTCTTCAGTGTTGACGTGAATGATATCAATATCTTCCTTCATGACATGATCTCTGAGAAAGTGAGGATGGATCTGAATGTGCTTTGTCTTCGAGTGCTGGACATGGTTGTTGGCAATCTTGATGGCGCTTTCATTGTCGCAGTAAAGTGGCACTTGCTTCAGATGGATACCATAGTCCTTGAGAGTTTGCTTCATCCATAGAAGCTGAGCGTAGGAAGATCAAGCAACAATATATTCAAATTCAGCAATGGAGAGAGATACACAGTTCTGCTTCTTTGAAGACCAACAGACAGGAGATCGTCCAAGAAAGTGACATGTGCCTGATGTGGACTTGCGATCGACCTTGTCACCAGCATAATCAGCATCTGAGAATCCAACTAGATCAAACTCTAAGCCCTTTGGATACCATAATCCTAGTGTTGGGGTGTAAGCCAAATATCGAAGAATTCTCTTCACCGCTAAGTGATGTGATTCCTTTGGTGCCGCTTGGAATCAGGCACACATGCAAACGCTAAGTGAGGGAGTCCTGGATTAGGGGGTGTCCGGATAGCCGGACTATCATCATCAGCCAAACTATCATTGGTCGGACTATCATCATCGACCAGACTCCAAGACTATGAAGATACAAGATTGAAGACTTCCCCCCGTGTCCGGATGGGACTTTCCTTGGCGTGGAAGGCAAGCTTGGCGATACGGATATGTAGATCTCCTACCATTGTAATCGACTCTATGTAACCCTAGCCCTCTCTGGTGTCTATATAAACCGGATGGCTCTAGTCTGTAGTACTCGAACAACATCAACAACCCTTACAATCATACCATAGGCTAGCTTCTAGGGTTTAGCCTCCTTGATCTCGTGGTAGATCCACTCTTGTAAACATCCACAATATCAATATCAATCGAGCAGGACGTAGGGTTTTACCTCCATTAAGAGGTCCCGAACCTGGGTAAAACATCGTGTCCCTTGTCTCCTGTTACCATCCGCCTAGACGCACAGTTCGGGACCCCCTACCCGAGATCCGCCGGTTTTGACACCGACATTGGTGCTTTCATTGAGAGTTCCTCTGTGTCGTCACCGATGGGCGTGATGGCCTCTTCAATCGACAACGACACGGTCCTAGCTGAGACTTTTCTCCCCGGACAGATGAGGGAGTCCTGGATTAGGGGGTGTCTGGATAGCCGGACTACTATCATCAGCCGAACTATCATCTGCCGGACTATCATCATCGACCGGACTCCAAGACTATGAAGATACAAGATTGAAGACTTCTCCCTGTGTCCGGATGGGACTTTCCTTGGTGTGGAAGGTAAGCTTGGCGATACGGATATGTAGATCTCCTACCATTGTAACCGACTGTATGTAACCCTAGCCCTCTCCGATGTCTATATAAACCGGATGGCTCTAGTCCGTAGGACGATCATCACAACAACCCTTACAATCATACCATAGGCTAGCTTCTAAGGTTTAGCCTCCTTGATCTCGTGGTAGATCCACTCTTGTAAACATCCACAATATCAATACCAATCGAGCAGGACGTAGGGTTTTACCTCCATCAAGAGGGCCCGAACACGGGTAAAACATCGTGTCCCTTGTCTCCTGTTACCATCCGCCTAGACGCACGCTCGGGACCCCCTACCGAGATCCGCGGTTTGACACCGACATTGGTGCTTTCATTGAGAGTTCCTCGTGTCGTCACCGATAGGCTTGATGGCCTCTTCAATCAACAACGACGCAGTCCTGGGTGAGACTTTTCTCCCGGACAGATCTTCGTATTCGGCGGCCGCGCTGCGGGCCAACTCGCTTGCCATCTGGAGCAGATCGAAGCTACGCCCCGGCCGTCGAGTCAGGTTTGAAGCCTAAACTTCATGGCCGATATCCGCGGGACTTGATCTCGATGGATCTGAGCCACACCGAAGGCGTGCCGCGCTGTCACGATGGGCATGACCTAACTCGCCGCGGACAGCGCCTTGGAGGTCAAGCTGCGAATCCGCTCCGACCCATAGTCCGGAGCCGATCGCTCGGATCGAGGACGGATGGCTGGACACCGCCTCGGGGCGGCAACTTCTACGGCGATGGGCGAACACTTACCTTGTCCCGCATAAAGCTCATGACTCCGAGGTGCGGACTCTGCGGACTCGAACCTCCTGCGCCCCGCGGTCGAATCCGATTGGCGCCGATCATGGAATTCACCGCTGCGGACATCTTTCAGCACTTTCGCCTTTCGGCGATATCATAAATTCATCAAGCATCTCTCGCTATCCGGAGAGCCCTGGCGAACTTCGGCCAGGATGGTTGGGACGCAGACGACGAAGAAATTCAAAGCCCACCCACCACCCACTTCGTAGCCATCGTCGACGATTTAACCGACGTGCTCGACTCGACTCAAGACATCGGCGGTATGGGCGATGATGCCGAGACTACCAAGAACTAGTGCCTACAGGACCTTTGGAAGACCACCTCGTCATCGACATATACATGGTGGACACCCCAAAAGATGGGGACGGCGAAGAAGCGGCGGAGGCCGAGTCCTTAAAGAAACAGCCCAAGCGCCGGCGTCGTGGCGCCGCTCTAAATCCCGCCACGGCAAGAATGGAGATTCCGCACAGAGATAATAACACCCGAAAGTGCGAAGACAACTCCCTCCAAAGACGATCCAGCGTAGAGGAGGCGAAGCAAGCCCTCACGAGAGGCGGCGGCGAAAGAGGTCGAGGATGACAATTACTTACCTCCTTCGGAGACGAGGCAAGCCTCGGGGACGCATTTAATTCGTCGTGCTCGAGGATCCCGTCGAACAAGAGCATTTCAGACGCAGGCTAATGGCCACGGCAAACAGCCTAAAGAAAAAGCAGCAACAGCTTCAAGCTGATCAAGACCTGTTGGCCGACAAATGGACCGAGGTCCTCGCGGCCGAAGAGTATAAACTCGAACGCCCCTCCAAAAGTTACCCAAAACGCAAGTTGCTTCCCCGATTAGAGGAGGAGGCATACAAACCTGCATCACCAGCGCACAATACGGCAGACCGGCCACCTCGTGGCCGCGACCGAGAGGCATGCAAGCCCTCCACCAAAACCGTACCCCGGCACCGCTCAAAAAGCATGAAGCCACGGGGGAACGCGCCGGACTTGCGGGACATATTGGAGGACAAGGCAAGACAATCCAGATCTATCTATGGATCGCGTGGGCGCCCCAAGACCCACGACGAATACCGTCGCGCCAGATATAACTACTCCGGCCGGGCCGAACACAGCAGACAACGCTCTCTCGAGCTACGTCGCGATATTGCTCAATACAGAGGCGCGGCACACCCACTATGCTTCACTAACGAAGTAATGGATCATCAAATCCTTGAAGGGTTTAAACCCGTTAACATCGAATCCTACAATGGCACAACAGACCCCGCGGTTTGGATTGAGGATTATCTTCTCCATATACACATGGCCCGCGGCGACGATCTTCACGCCATCAAATATCTCCCGCTCAAGCTTAAAGGACCAGCTCGGCATTGGCTTAACAGCCTGCCCACAGAGTCAATTGGATGCTGGGAAGACCTGGAAGCCGCATTCCTCGACAACTTCCAGGGCACATATGTGCGACCACCAGACGCAGATGACCTAAGCCACATAATCCAGCAGCCAGACGAATGGGCCAGGCAATTTTGGACACGGTTCTTAACAAAGAAAAATCAAATCGTCGACTGTCGAGATGCAGAGGCCCTTGCTGCCTTCAAACATAACATCCGCGACGAGTGGCTGGCCCGGCACCTAGGACAGGAGAAGCCGAAATCCATGGCAGCCCTCACATCACTCATGACCCGCTTCTGCGCGGGAGAGGATAGCTGGCTAGCTCGCAGCAACAACCTCAGCAAAAACGCTGGCAGTCCGGATACCAAGGACCGCAATGGCAGGTTGCGTCGAAATAAAATCAAACGCCGCATTAACGGCGACGGCAATGAGGATACGACAGTCAACGCCGGATTCTGAGGCTCCAAACCCGGTCAACGGAAGAAGCCATTCAAAAGAACCACTCCGGGCCCGTCCAATTTGGACCAAATACTCGACCGCTCCTGTCAAATACATGGAACCCCCGAAAATCCAGCTAACCACACCAACAGATATTGTTGGGTATTCAAGCAAGCAGGCAAATTAATCGCCGAAAACAGTGACAAGGGCTACACAAGAATGACGAGGAAGAGACACGGCAGCCGAACAACAGAGGACAAAGGGATTCCCCCTCAAGTTCGGACGGTAAACATGATATACGCAACGCATATTCCCAAGAGGGAGCGGAAGCGTGCACTAAGGGACGTATACGCGATGGAGCCAGTCGCCCCAAAATTCAACCCATGGTCCTCTTGCCCGATCACTTTCGATCGAAGAGACCATCCGACCAATATCCGCCACGGCAGATTCGCGCATTGGTTTTAGACCCAATAGTCGATGGATTTCACCTCACGAGAGTCCCGATGGACGGCGGCAGAGCTGAACCTGCTTTATCGTGATACGGTCGCAAGATGGGCATAGACCCTTCAAGGATTAAACCTACAAAGACAACCTTCAAAGGTATCATACCAGGTGTCGAGGCCAATTGTGCGAGCTCGATTACATCGAAGTGGTCTTGGATCCCGGATAATTTCGAGCGAGGAGTTAATCTTTGACATAGTCCCGTTCATGCAGCGGCTATCATGCTCTGCTTTCGGACGAACGCGTTTGCAAAATTCAGCGCGTGCCGCGTTATGCATACCTTAAGCTCAAGATGCCAGCCCTCGTGGAGTCATCACGGTCAATGGAAACACGGGCGCTCCCTCCGAACGGAGGAACATACAGCGGCTCTCGCGCGGAAATCTGAGCAGCCTTTTAAGGCAATTCCGAGTCCGGCCGTTAAGCGGCGGACACGCACCAAACGCGCCGAGCAACATCAACCAAGACCACCTGGCACGTTCGAGCATCGCGTAGCAATGCGGCCTCAACCCCAGCCCTCGAAAATTGTAAGACAAGCTCTCCGCGTACATAATTACGCCTTGGAGATACCATGGGCATAGGGGAGAGGCACAATCACAACAGACCAGTGCGGTTCGACCACACCAGGGCTCCCAAGTGTGTCGCTCTTTTTCTTTTATTTTATTTTTTTTTTATACAGAACTCTGTCCGTGGCGAACCTGCCGAACTCATGATGCAACAGCCAGGGAAGGACAAAGGCGCGGCGAACACTCGGTGGTCTCCATCACGAGCATTACATTTGTTAAATACAAACATTCCGCTGCCTACCCACGGGGAGACGCCTTTAATTCGTCAATCCTTTGCTTTCCGCACTATTTGTATCATTCCGCACTCATAGCATATCTTCTCGAATAAAGTGCAGCACTTTTTGCCTATAATTGCATTACCTTATATATACATATATGTTCATTTACGACATGTTGCATCCGTACACTTTGGTACGGCCAAATACACCAGGGCTTATGTTCTCCGCATTATGGTGTGATAAAGTCCGCACACTTTCACAAGTGCGCACCCAACTTATAGCATTATATGAATCGGCTCGAATCATGTCTTGGGTCAATAGTTGGGTTTGCCCGGCTCCCACGTTTGGCACCTTATGTTCCGTTCTATCGGCTAAGGTAGCATGGGAGAACCATCGCGATTGCGCCCGGTTGAGCCGGGTTAACGCCTCGAGAAAGCTAAAACTGACTGTCATGATAAGGCGAGAGACTGGTCGCTGTTCGAGAGGTCCTTTCGGGTCCTTAAAGGCCTACGCCGCTTCGAGCGAAGTTCCGGATTATGTCCGACGAAGGCGTGGATAGCGCCCAATTCGGTCCTCCGAATACTAGGGGCTTTGCGAAATTTAAAATTATAGAATTCTATGGCTAAGTGAGAGTTTTCAAGCACTATAAGTCCGGTTGCCTTGTTACGTTGTGTTGGCGCCTCCTCGATGGACCCATAAATGGGAACTAGGCGCTCAAGTTTATCCCAACACCCCAGCACTCTGGCATGGGGGCTGAAGCCGACGACTTGCCATCTCTCAGATTTAATAAGCGGCCGCCTGAAGGTAATATTTTAAATTAACAAGCGTTGCTTAGCGCATATGAACAAAGTTTTCAGCGCATGGATAACACATTGTGAATTTACTCAAAATTACATCCCCAGGGCACTCATCCGCAATCTTGCGGGCACCCTCTGAGACAGCCTTATAGTATGTTTGAGGCGTCGATGTTCCTTGCCCGCTGGCGGCGCGTCGATGATTAGCTTCTCCGCATCCAGCTTGCCCCAATGCACCTTTGCGCTGGCAAGGCCCGACGAGCACCTTCAATACAAAGGTGAGCGCTTGATAACCTCCACCCAGGGGCACGCATCCACCAGCCGTCGCGACGAGGCCGAAGTAGCTCCAGGCATGGCCTCTCCGAGCCACAACCGGACTATGAGGCCCTTCATGGCCTGCTCGGCCACCTTGTGAAGCTCGACCAGCTGCTTCACTGGTCGCTAGGGGCACCGGATGGCGGTCTCAACATCTTGAGACCGAAGACCTTCTCCGTTGAGCTCCCTCTTGGCTCGGTAGAATCTGGCGACATCGAGACACGCTGCGAGGCAGATCTGCAAACGCCTCGAGAGCTCGAATTCGGGTAAGTAACACGTAATTTACATTCACATGCTTGCTTTACATGAAAAATGCCTTACCCGCCGCTATCTTCCTCATCAACTCAAACTCTGAAGGGACTTATGGGCCTCGGCCTTGGCGGTTTTATACTTTCGAGAGCGAGGCAAGCTCGGACTCTCGAGTCTTTGAGTCACGCTCCAAACTCTCATGCTTTTCCATGAGAGCACAGGAGCTCTTGCTGAACCACCGCCATCCGCGCCTCTCGCTTTCTCGCTCTGCCCGTTCCGTGGCGCATTATGCTCGGCGCGGACACGGCCTCCTTCGTGGTCGCCACCTCGTTCGTGGCCCTGCAGCACCCATGTTATCCTTGTTATTTTTGTTGCAACCTAAATCCTTTTCTCAGAAGGTACAAGTTCAAAGTGGTGTTACTCACCTTCTTTGTCCCGAGCTGCTTCTGGCGCGGCCGAGCTCTTGCTCGGACCGCTCGAGCTCCTGCTTCAAAGCACCGACCTCCGCAGTTAGTGCGGCAGAGGTCAGCAGTGCAGCCTGCAACCCATATTGACATAATTTTTTAGCAACCCTGCGTATAGCATCTTTTTTTAGATCCTCAGTCCGGCTTTTCTTTCCGAACACCGAACCTAGCATCAGGGGCTACTGTCTATGCGGTATTACATTGCATATTTTTAACTTCTTACCTCAAAGCCTGATAGAAGGCTACTGCAGGCTTCGGTCAGCCCGCTCTTGGCGAGCTGCACCGTCTGGATCACCGCACTCATAATAGTGCGGTGTTCTTCCTCGATGGAAGCGCTCTGTAGCGCCTCCAACAAATTGCTCGGCGCCTTCGGTTGGACGGAAGCTGCCAGCGTCACGGTCTTGCCCTTCGTTCGAAGGGGCCGCCGACCGGACTCCGGAACCACTGCGGGTTCCGATGTGGAGTCCGGCGCAAAGTCCGGGAGGACGCCTTGTGGCGCCTCCGGAGCCTCCCCCCGATGGGTCCCTTCTCGGGATCCCACCTTGGGGAAGCCTTTCTCTTCCTCTCTCCCTCCTCTGCGAGAGAGTCCTCTTCCTCCTCCTCATTTTCGGGGGAGGAGTCCGCCCCGGAGTCGTCGGACACCTGAAAACGGGCACTCTTTCGAGCACCCATGGCCTCCTTCTTGGCCTTCTTCTCCGGCACCACGTGCGGTGCCGGAACCAGCAGCCTCGCTAGACGAGCGTCTACTGGATTTTCTGGCATAGGAGCCCGACAGGTAATCTGCTCCGCCTTCTTCATCCAGTCTGTCAAAGGAAAAGGGAAATTAAAACCGCATAGAGTCAAACTATGAAAACAAGTGTCCCGTAAAGGGTAGAATCACTTACCTCGTCGGCTCAAGGCGCTGCGGCGAAATCCGCGATCTTGATCGCGGATGCGGGGCTTCGGCGCCTTGAACAGCACCTTCGGCGCCTTCAGACGTTGTGTCAAGAGCTTGCTCAGCGCTGGTGCTGTTCCCGATCGAACTCCATAGATTGAATGCCGCTCTTGGCATGGGAGAATCCGTGACGAGCATGAATTGGACCACGTTAACCAGCCCGAGCTTCTTCACCAGCTTCTTGATGCGGGCTTGGAGTCCCGTCGGCTCCTTGAACTACCCCACAGCAAGCCCTTCTCTTTCCGGAGGTGAGCTGCGTGGGGATACCAGATCTAAATTCGGGGCTGCCGCCCATTTAGGGTCACGCTCTCGGTGATATAGAACCACCCGATTGCCACCCCTTGACGGATTCCACGAAGGCCCCTTCAACCAAAGGACATTGGGCATCTTGCCCAACATGGCGCCTCCGCACTCCGGCTTGAGTGCCCTTCACTACCTTCGCTTGACATTGAAGGTCTTGAGCCACAAACCGAAGTGGGGCTGGATGCGAGAGGAAGGCCTCGCACACCCACGATAAACGCCGAGATGTTGAGGATGAAGTTCGGCGCCAGATCATGGAAATCCAGCCGTAGTAGAACATGAGCCCCGGACAAAGGGGTGAAGTGGAAAGCCCAGTCCATGGAGGAAGTGGGGAAGGAAAATGACCCTCTCATGGGGCCTGGGGAGGGGATGAGATGCCCTCGTCGGGCAGCCGATCTGCGATGTCGCCGGAGAGGTATCCGCGCTCGCGGTTTGGCGATTGCTCCTCCTTAACGGTGGAGGCCAACCATTTACCTCCGCTCCGGACATGGTCGGAGAAGGTTGAGACGAGATCTTGCGAACTTGGGCGCTGGAGCTCGAGTCTTGTGGAGATGGATAAGCAAAGGAGGAAGAAGGCGTGGGTGAGAAGGTGAATCCTTATCCCTTATATGGGCGGGCGAAGTCTTACGCGTCCCCCACCGGCCTGGTAAAACTCGCTTATCTCCCAAGCGTCACCATCAATGGCATGGTTGGGTTACCCACGTCTGTATTGATGAGAATCCCAGATTAAGGGGAAACACGATCTCTGCTTCGACAAGGCGTGCCAGGAAACCGCTTCGCAAAATGCGCTGAGGTGGTAAAGTAAAAAACAATTCGAGTAATGGCTTGGTAGTGGTGTGACGTCATGCCACGTAAAAGCGTCGTGGATTGAACTTGTGTATATATTATTATTATCTCTACGGTGGAATGTGGAATTTATTTTGCGAGCGGACACTATCCTGGTGTTCACAATCTTCTATCATTTGGAGGAGGAACCCGCCTTGCAATGCCAAGCAATATACACGCCGGACTTATCGTCATTGAAGCCTGGTTCAGGGAGCTCTTGAGGAGTCCTGGATTAGGGGTGTCCGGATAGCGGGCTACTATCATCACCGAACTATCATCTGCGGACTATCATCATCGACGGACTCCAAGACTATGAAGATACAAGATTGAAGACTTCTCCCGTGTCCGGATGGGACTTTCCTTGGCGTGGAAGGCAAGCTTGGCGATCACGGATATGTAGATCTCCTACCATTGTAACCGACTCTATGTAACCCTAGCCCTCTCCGGTGTCTATATAAACCGGATGGCTCTAGTCCGTAGGACGATCATCACAACAACCCTTACAATCATACCATAGGCTAGCTTCTAGGGTTTAGCCTCCTTGATCTCGTGGTAGATCCACTCTTGTAAACATCCACAATATCAATATCAATCGAGCAGGACGTAGGGTTTTACCTCCATCAAGAGGGCCCGAACCTGGGTAAAACATCGTGTCCCTTGTCTCCTGTTACCATCCGCCTAGACGCGCAGTTCGGGACCCCTACCGAGATCCGCGGTTTTGACACCGACAACAGATCTTCGTGATTCGGCGGCTTCGATCTGCGGGCCAACTCACTTGGCCATCTGGAGCAGATCGAAGCTACGCCCGGGCGTCGAGTCAGGTTTGGAAGCCTAAACTTCACAGCCGATATCCGGGGACTTGATCTTCGATGGATCTGAGCCGCAGCCAAGCGTGCGCGCTACTGTCACGATGGGCATGACCTAACTCGCCGCCGGACAGCAACTTGAGGCCGCTGCGAATGCGCTCCCACCCATAGTCCGGAGCCAATCGCTCGGATTGAGGACGGATGGCTGGACACCGCCTCGGGAGTCGCAACCTCTACGGCGATGGAGCCGAACACTTACCTTGTCCCACATCAAGCTCATGACTCCGAGGTGCCGGACTCTGTGCCGGACTCCGAACCTCCTGCGCCTCTACCACCGAATCCGATTGGGCGCCGATCATGGAATTCACCGCCGCGGACATCTTTCAAAGACTCGCCCTTCGGTGATATCATAAATTCATCAAGCATCTCTCGCTATCCGGAGAGCCTGGCGAACTACGGCCAGGATGGTTGGGACGCGACGAAGAAGAAATTCAGATCCCACCACCACCCACTTCGTAGCCACCGTCGGCGATTTAACCGACGTACTCGACTACGACTCCAAGACATCGATGGTATGGACGACGATGCCGAGACTACCAAGAACCAAAGGCTCGCAGGACATCGAAGACCACCTCGTCATACGACATATGCATGGTGGACACCCCAAAGGAAGCAATAACGAGGAACAACGGGACGCGGCAGAGGATAATCCCGCCGATAAACAACCAAAACGGCGACATAGACACCGCCCTAAGTCCCGCCTCGATCAAAGCAGCCTTCCTAGCGACCCAGCGATAGAGCAGGGCAAACCAGCGGACGACGAACAGGACGAGCCGGATAATCAACCCCTTCACGGAGCAACCAACAGTCCGGACACCACACCGGAGCATAAGAACATACACAAAAAACTCGTCGCCACTTCAAGAAGTTTGAAGAAGGCGAAACGGAAGCTCAAAACAGCAGAAGACACGCTCAGAATGAAGTGGAGCAAAGTATTCAAGACTGCAGACAAATATGGCAATGGCCATCAAACAAAGAGCTACCTGAAGCGCAAGTTGCTGCCAGAATTTGACGAGGAAGCCATAGAGCCTTCACAGTCAAATAATAAAGACGCCACCCGGCCGGATAGACGGCCAGATGACAGGCCAAAAGCGACAAGCGGGGCCGCACACAAGCCGAATTATAACCCTGGGAAAACGGACGGCCCAACTAGGTCCATCCACGGGCCAAAAAAGAGGGCCCAAGGAATTAACACAACACAACAAGTGTTCGAAGACAGCGGCACACCCAAATACAGGGGCGCCGCACACCCGCTATGTTTTACCGATGAGGTGTTGGATCATGAATTTCCAGCAGGGTTCAAACCCATAAACATAGAGGCATACGACGGCACAACAGACCCCGGAGTCTGGATAGAAGATTACATACTACACATACACATGGCTAGAGGAGATGATCTCCACGCCATAAAATACCTACCCCTCAAGCTCAAAGGGCCAGCTCGGCACTGGCTCAAAGGCCTCCCAGAAAACACTGTTGGAAGTTGGGAAGAGCTTGAGGGCGCGTTTAGAAACAAATTTTCAAGGACTTATGTCCGCCCTCCGGATCTGACCTGAGTCATATAACCCAACAACCCGAGAGTCAGTGCCACAAGAATTTCGAACAGGTTCCTTACCAAAAGAACCAAATAGTCGATTGTCTGGACGCGAAGCCTTAGCAGCTTTTAAACACAACGTCCGAGACGAATGGCTCGCCAGACACCTCGCCAAGAGAAGCTAAGAACAATGGCCGCTAACAAGCCTCATGACGCGCTTTTGCGCGAGAGAAGACAGCTGGCTAGCAAGATGCAGCACCAGCGACCGAGTACATCCGAGATCGAGAGATGGAAGCGGAAAGTCACCGCGCAGAAAGATCAGCGCGGAATAAAGATAAAAGCCCAAAGGCACGGCGGTCAACGACGGATTCAAAAGCTCGCGACCAAACAATAAAACACGGCCTCTTAAGGACAACAGAGACGAGCTATCAAATTTAAACAAAATTTTAGATCGGATATGTCAAATCCACATACCTCGGAAGGCACGCAAACCATACCAACCGAAATTGTTGGGTTTTAAACAGTCCGCAGACTCAACGCCCGGACACAAGGGCTCGATCGCCAAGCGAGGACGAGACGAACCCCACCAGCAGAGCACCGAAGTCAAAAGATCTTCCCACAAGAAGTCAAAACAGTAAACTAGATTCACGTGATAGTACGGAAAACCAACACGGCACTCGCTAAGACAAGCGTCGCACGGTCCACCTCAGTGGAACACCGAGATTGGATATCAAAACCAATCACTTTCGACCATCTGGATTAGTCCAGAAGTATCCGGAACGCAGGATAGACTGCCCTGATATTGGATCCCATAGCAGACGGACTGCATTTCACGCAGGTTTTGATGGACGGCGGCAGTGACTTAAACCTGCGACATCCGGACACAATCCGCAAGTTGGGATAAACCATACTGCAATTCGGCATAGCCGCACTTCCTTCAAAGGAGTGGCGCCAGGCCCTTACGCCAGGTGCACAGTTTCATTATTCCTAGAAGTTGTGTTCGGGTCACGCGACAACTTCCGACGAGAAAAGCTAACCTTTCATGTCGCCCCATTTAAAAGTAGCTATCAAGCATCACTGGGACGGGAAGCTTTCGTCCGCTTCAATGCAATACCACATTACACGTCTCTCACGCTTAAAATGCCCAGTCCACATGGCATCATTTCATTAAAAGGTCGCCTGAGACCCCGGACACGGCTGGACGAGTCCGGAATAAATAAGCTAGGGGCTACCTAGCCGCACATCCCTTCACAAGGGTTTGCACATATAAGCCATAATGAGCTGGCATAGGCTCAGCTTTCTTAATCTATATTTCAATTTTTCTGCACTTTCTCGCATCGATTTCTTTTCCAACCAAGTTCCTCTCTTTTCTGAGATGAACAACGTGCACACCCGTCCGTGATACGGCACAACGGAGACACAAAGCGCAGACGCAAGTAGGGACCCGTTGCAAGGACTCTTTTCAGACTAAGACCCTCGTAAACCTTTCTTCTGTCTCTTGTTGCTATAATCCCTGGTTTATCATTATACCCGAGTGGAGATCGGCGTTTTGGCATTGGCGGCGCCCGTAAGAACCTGCCGTGCACAGACACAAGGGGCTTAGGGCTTTGTTTTGCCCGCTATTATAAAGACCGAACACCTTCGGGAGTGTTCGGCCTCGAGTTAGGCCTTATATGCATCAGCTCGAATCATGTCTTTGGTCAAATGTTGGGTTTGCCCGGCTCCTGTGTTTTGCTGCCTTACGTTCAGTATCATCGGCTAACGCGGCTCCGGGAGAACTATCTGCGATTGTGCCCCAGTTAATTGGGCGAGCACCTCGATGAAAGCCGAAAACTGACTCGTCATGATATCGCGAGAGACTAGTCAACCACTCGATCGACCATGAGAATGTTTAGGATTCCTCCGCTTTGTGAAGGGCCGTTTCCGCCAGCACATCTGCGCCCAAATTCGGAGGCGCGGTGCCCCAGGTGCTATGTCGTAGCTCCACCCTCGAACTCCATGGCTAAGTGAAAGTGATAAAGCATTATAGTCCGGTTGCCTCGTTTGCTACGCTACCACCTCCTTTACAGGACCGAGACGTCGGATTAAGTGTGAAAACACGCTATTTTTTGCGAACACCCCCGCACCTTGTGCGTGGGGGCTGAAGCCGACGACTGCCATCTTTCAGGTTATACACACGTATACATGAACGGCCGCATAGGAGATATTCTATTACTTGAACGCACAAGTATAAAAGGCGCTTACATCATAAATATCGTTTTACATCATATAAACGTTCATTTGAACGTAACATTTTTTGAGCACTGTGACTCTATTACACAAGCACCACGCAGCACTTCGCCAAAATAGTGCTCGGCGGGTAACCGGTTATCATCCGAACCCGGGGTCGCAACAGCGTGGCATCCATCTCGTCCAATGTGTCTTCAAGACGGGCGAAGCGCCATCCGCGCACCCTCTATGCAGGCCGACCGCTTCATCGCCTTGATATGCGGCACCGCCCCAAGAAATTGCTGCAATAAACCAAAGTAACTCTTCGGTCGGGGCCTATCCGGCCGGATATGGGTCACTATACCCGTCATAGCAAGCCCGGACAACATATTTAGCTCAGCCCACTCGGCCAAACGGTCGGTCAGCGGAAGTGAACGCTCCGGACTATGGAATTGAGACCAAAATAGCTCTTCCGTCTTGTGATCCTTCTGGCTTCGAAAATGCACAACGGCATCCGCCGCACTCGCTGCTAAGTCCATATAAGGGTCCTCTGAACCCCACAGTTGGCCCAGCTGAGCCTATTTTGGATCCGTAAACCTTGGCGCAGCGAAAAGGCTTGCCGGCTACAATATCTCCTACTGGCGAGCTTTTCCTTTATAGCCCGCATTGTAGAGCGGGCATCCTTAACCGGCGGTGACCTTCCGCAGGTCTTCTTGCCCCGCTTAGGCGCTCCTTCCAAAGAGCCTCATTGCGGTCGGTAGCATCTTTAACTTCACGGCCAATTCGGCCATCTCTTCCCTGCTCGGCGATGTATGCGTTCCTTCGCCGCTAACTCTCGGCGCCCTCGAGGCCGCCAGCATTACTCCTTCGGCCTGCTCCTTGGCTCGAGCAAGTTCGCACGAAGGCTCTCCACGGCAGCGGCACTATCTGCATTTCACGCACATGTTGTAAGGAGATGGCTTCGCTCCCTTACCAGCGACATGCGAGAACACTTACCTTGCGACTCATCAAGTCGCCTGTTGACCAGCGTGATGTCCGTGATCCGCAACATCGAGTTGCCGCTCTAGTTCAGCAACTCCATCAGTCCGGCTGGCCCCCGGACGACCCGCCACCTGCATCGGCACGACGGGAATTTAAATCTGCGATTTTGATCCTCGACGCCGTCGATTTCGACAACCTACCGAGTCTCGGGGCTACTATCTATACAGGCGCATTCTATATGCAAAACTGTTAAAAGGTGTGTCATTTTACGTACCTCAAACCCGCCAGACAAACTCCCCGACGGCATCGTGCAACCCGCCTTGGCCGACGAAATCCTTTCAATCACCATGCTCATCAATGCGTGGTGATCTTCTCGAGATAAACGCCTTCTCAAGCAGATCCTTCACCGTACACGGCTTGGCGCCGAACTATCCGCTTTGCCAAACCCGGGGCTCCTCTCGATGGCGACACTTCAGAGCTCGTCCGCCCTATCCGACGGCTCCCGGACGGAGCGTCTCGCTCTCTATCATCTCGGACGAAGGTCCCCGAAGACGAGCTCATTTGCGAAGGGCGGAGATCCGAACTACAAGGTAAAAACTTTAGTTATCCTCAGAAGCACAAATAGGGATGTCCCTTATTATAAAACTCCTTTCTTTCTACTTACGGCTCGTTGGAGGGCTGACTCATTAAGGGAGACTGTGCTGCTGGGGCCTCCCCGGACGCAGGACCCTCTGGCGAAGATTTCTTCCCCCGTTTAGGGGCTTTTGCCCCCGGGTCCTCGGAGGCAGTCCTCTTCTCCCCTTGGAGGGAGGGATTCTCGATCCCCCTCTTTCAAGAGCCTCCTTAGGCGAGGCAAGCTTTCTGCTTTCCCCTTCGCCTTCCTCTGAAGGCGCAACCTCAAGCATCCGGACCAAAGACGGATCCAGTAGCGGTCTCGGGGGGGGCGGACACCAGATCAATTTTGCTTCCGCTATCCACTCCTGTGTAGAAGGAAGTTGGTCATAAAGCGAATCATCGAAAGGCAAACAAACGGTATGTCCGGACTCAGAACTACTTACTTGAGTATCCGGGCGATTGCAGCTTAGGCCAGCATCCTCGGTCAATTCCGGACGCACCTCTTGCGATCCGAAGAATAATTTGTACATCTCCAAGGGTGTCATACCCATGAAGTGTTGAAGAATCCGTGGGCCCTCCGGATTGAACTCCCATAGCCGGAGAGGGCGGCGTTTGCAGGGCAGGAGAGGCCTAATCAGCATAACCTACATCACCACCACCATATTGATCTCCCTCGTTTGGAGATCTCGAATCCGGCCCTGCAGTAGGGGCACGTCCTTTGACGGCCCCCAGTTGAGCCCTTGGTTGACCCACAACGTCAACCGTCGTGGAGGTCCCGGGCGGAATAAGGGCGACGGCTTTTGTCTGCGGCCCTCGGGACGGTAATATAGAACCACTCTTGCTGCCACGGGCGAGCTCCTCTTGGAAGGAGCCGGGCCATGGGGCATCGGCCCTCCTACTTATGGCCGCCCCGCCACACTCCGCTTGACGCCCCCCGATCATCTTCGGCGCCACATTGAAGGTCTTCAGCCACAGGCTAAAGTGAGGGGTGACGCAGAGGAAGGCTTCGCAGGTGACAATAAATGCGGAGATATGGAGGATGGACTCCGGAGCCAAATCGTGGAATTCCAACCCATAGTAAAACATGAGCCCTCTCACAAAAGGATCCATCGGGAAGCCTAAACCCCGACAGAGGTGGGATACGAAAACTACATACTCGCCGGGCTCGGGGGTGGGGATGGCCTGCCCTTCGGCAGGCAACCTGTGCGAAATCTCATAAGCTGTGTACTTGGCCTCCAGCAGCTTTAGCATCGTCCTCCTCCGTGGCGGAGGAGGGCATCCACCGCCCTAAGGTCGGAACCGGACATCGTTGAAAGTCCGGCGCTCGAATCTGGAGCTCTAGGTGGTGGAACTTGGAGCGGGAGAGGATTCGATGGAGGATTGAAGAAAAGAAACGAGCCTTGGTCCCGTTATAAAGAGGAGAATACCAAGAGCCGTCTCGTGACCGTTTGGGACTCGCCGATAGAGGCGTGGTGAACAGGCGCGGTTGGGTTACCCATGTTCGTATTAACGAGAATCCGGATTAAGGGGAAACACGATCTCTGCTCGACAAGGCGTGCCAAAACCGCCGCTAAATGCGCTGAGGTGGTAAAGTAAAAACGATTTAAATAATGGCTTGGTAGTGGCGTGACGTCATGCCGCAGAAAACGTCGGCAGATTGAACTTGCGTATATATTATTCTCTCTCGGTGGAATGTGGAATTTATTTTGCGAGCGGACACTATCCCGGTGTTCACAATCTTCTATCATTTGGAGGAGGAACCCGCCTTGCAATGCCAAGCAATATACGCTACCGGACTTATCGTCATTGAAGCCTGGTTCGAGGGCTCTTGAGGAGTCCTCGATTAGGGGTGTCCGGATAGCGGACTATCATCATCAGCCGAACTATCATTGGCCGGACTATCATCATCGACCGGACTCCAAGACTATGAAGATACAAGATTGAAGACTTCCCCCCGTGTCCGGATGGGACTTTCCTTGGCGTGGAAGGCAAGCTTGGTGATACGGATATGTAGATCTCCTACCATTGTAACCGACTCTATGTAACCCTAGCCCTCTCTGGTATCTATCTAAACCGGATGGCTCTAGTCCGTAGGACTGGAACAACATCAACAACCCTTAGAATCATACCATAGGCTAGCTTCTAGGGTTTAGCCTCCTTGATCTCGTGGTAGATCCACTCTTGTAAACATCCACAATATCAATATCAATGGAGCAGGACGTAGGGTTTTACCTCCATTAAGAGGGCCCGAACCTGGGTAAAACATCGTGTCCCTTGTCTCCTGTTACCATCCGCCTAGACGCACAGCTCGGGACCCCCTACCCGAGATCCGCCGGTTTTGACACCGACACTAAGCATTATATCTGGCCTAGATGAACATAAATAGAGTAAAGAACCAATCATGGAGCAATATACCTTTTGATCGAACTCTTTACCATTTTCGTCGGGACCCAATTGACCTTTGGTTGGCATTGGCGTCATGTACCCTTTGCAATCTTGCATTCCAAACTTCTTCAGGCAATCTTTGAGGTATTTCTCTTGAGATATGAAAATGCCGTTGCTCTGCTGGCGAATTTGAAGACCGAGGAAGAATTTTAGCTCACCCATCATGGACATCTGATATTGCTTTTGCATCATGTGCCCAAACTCATCACTGTATCTCTTGTCAGTGCAGCCGAAGATAATGTCATCCACATAGATCTGGCATACAAACAGTTCACCATCGTATGTCTTCGTGAAAAGAGTGGGATCCGGGGAACCAGGTTTGAAGCCTTTGCTCTTCAGGAAGTCTTTAAGTGTGTCATACCAAGCGCGAGGGGCTTGTTTGAGGCCATACAGTGCCTTGTTGAGCTTGTATACCATGTCAGGATGTTTTGGATCTTCAAAGCCAGGTGGTTGTGCAACATACACTTCTTCTTCAATCTTGCCATTGACAAAAGCACCCTTCACATCCATTTGGTACAGGAGGATGTTGTGATGGTTGGCATAGGCTAGCAGTATGCGAATGGCTTCAAGGCTAGCCACCGGAGCAAATGTTTCATCGAAGTCAATCCCTTCAACTTGAGTATATCCTTGAGCAACGAGACGAGCCTTGTTTCTGACAACTTGACCATGCTCATCCTGTTTGTTGCGATAGATCCATTTGGTGCCTATGATATTGTGCTTGCGAGGATCAGGACGCTTAACCAATTCCCACACATTGTTCAGCTCGAACTATTGAAGCTCTTCTTGTATAGCTTGAATCCATTCAGGTTCCATGAAGGCTTCAGCAACTTTCTTGGGTTCAGATATAGAGAAAAATGCAAAGAGTCCACAGAAATTTGCTAGTTGTGTTTCTCTTGAACGAGTGAGTGGACCAGGTGCATTGATGCTACCAGTTATCTTCTCAATGTGTACTTCATTTGCAACATGAGGATGAACTGGACAAAGATTTTGCCCTTGCCTATCATTGTCTTCGTCATCAGCATTGGCTTCAGGCTGAGCAGTGTCTTCCGGTTGATTAGGTGCAGAAATGATGATCTCTTCTTCAGCCTGTGCCTCTGAAGGTATGATTTCTCCAGTACCCATAAGCTTGATCGATTCACTAGGTGAGACTTCATCTAGCACATTTGGCAAGTGCTCTCTTTGCGAGCCATTAGTCTCATCGAATCAAGACATCCACAGTTTCAACCACTTTATAGTGAAAGAGGTTGAAGACTCAGAGGAGTCTGCGAATCCTTTCCGTAGCCAAGCATAAAACCTTCATGTGCTTTTGGTGCAAATTTTGAAGTGTGATGTGGATCCTTGATCCAGCACCTAGCACCAAATACTCTGAAGTAACTGACATTTGGCTTCTTACTAGTTAGGAGCTCATAGGATGTCTTCTTTAGAAGCTTGTGAAGATAAACACGGTTGATGACGTGGCATGCAGTATCAATAGCTTCAGGCCAGAACTTCCTTGGAGTCTTGTACTCATCAAGCATCGTCCGAGCCATCTCAATGAGGGTTCTGTTCTTGCGCTCCACGATACCATTCTGCTGAGGTGTGTATGGAGCAGAGAAATCATGAGTGATGCCTAATGTATCAAGATAAGTGTCGATGCCGGTGTTCTTGAACTCTGTGCCGTTGTCACTTCTGATGTGCTTGATCTTGATGCTATAGTTCGTCATGGCATGATTGGCGAAATGTCTGAAGACATCCTGCACTTCATTCTTATAGAGGATTATATGCACCCATGTATATCTTGAGTAATCATCAACAATGACGAAGCCATAGAGGCAATCAGTGGTAGTAAGAGTAGAGTAGTGAGTAAGGCCAAATAAGTCCATGTGCAGCAGCTCGAAGGGACGAGATGTCGTCATGATTGTCTTCGAGGGATGCTTGGCCTTGTCATCTTTCCAGCTTCGCAGGCACCACACAGATGATCCTTCTTGAACTTGAAGCCCTCGATGCCTACGACGTGTTTCTTCTTCGCGAGTGTGTACAAGTTCCTCATGCCAGCATGCCATAGCCTCCAATGCCAGAGCCAGCACTCTGAAGCTTTTGCTAGAAGACATACGGCCAACTGTGGTCCTGCTGAGAAATCTACCATGTACAGATCATCTTTTCGGTACCCTTCAAAGACTAGAGATTTGTCAGATTCCATAAGAACAAGGCAATGAAATTTTCCAAATATCATAATCATATTTAAGTCAGAAAGCATTGAGACAGACATTAAGTTGAAACCAAGGGATTCAACAAACATCACTTTATCCATGTGCTGATCCTTTGAGATTGCAACTCTACCTAGACCCAATACCTTGCTTTTACCAGTGTCAGCTAATGTGTGACTCTTGTCAGATGGACGTAGGGTTGAATCCATCAGAAGACTTCGATCACCAGTCATGTGGTTAGTGCATTCACTGTCCATAATCCATTCTGAAGCCTTTGGTGTCATACCATACAGTGCAATTTGGGGGATAGGCTTCACCAAGGGTATTGTAAAGCATAAACATTTGACGAACAAGCATATTATCAAAGTTCAGATCCTGGTTAGGGAAGATATGATGATTGTCAAGGAATCCAAGAACAAAATACATAGTAAGACCATTTGGGCATTTTATCTTGCGCCCCACAAGATGTTTTAGGTCCCCAGCATAAGCATCAGACACCTTTGATTTCCGGCTGGAGACCTTTCCCTGCAAAAGAGAGTTAATTTTTCTTAACCACCCACATCTTCAGGAGTGGCTTAGAAGCAATGAGTCTAAGTGCAGCATCTGAGAACTTCGGCTTTGGAGCCCTAGCAAATAGCCTTGCAGGTGGTGAATAATACTCATAAGAATAAGCAGAATAGTTCTTGGTCTTATGAACATAGCGGTTTGACGAAACACGGTCATATTCACAAGTCTGAGTATGGGGTCCCTGCAAAACATTGGCGTTAGGGTGACTCTGGTGAGTCCTCTGTCTATATGAAGCTTTTGGACCATATGAAGCCTTTGGTATGGGGTTTGTCTTCTTCCCAGGTGGTGTCATGATAACATTCACAGGAAGATTCTCAAGACAACTTTTGGGTACCCGGATCTTCTTCATAGGTGGCCCATTCCTCCAGTTAGTACCAATATACCTGGCAAACACTTCACCATTCTGATTCTTAAATAGTTTATAGTTTGCATCAAAGGATTCATCAATGATAATCGGGTTAGCACAAGTGAAGCCAGATAAGGTAGACGGATCCACTGAAGGTCCCTTTGCAGCAACCCATGTGGTTTTGGGATACTGCTCGGGCTTCCAGTAAGAACCATCAACTTTCATTTTCCTCTCGAACCCAACACCCTCTTTCCTAGGGTTCCGATTCAGAATCTGCTTTTTGAGGACATCACATAGAGTCTGATGCCCTTTGAGACTTTTGTACATTCCTGTCTCAAGCAATGTCTTCAACCTAGCATTCTCATCAGCAATAGTAGTGGTATCCTCAGCAGAGGGGTTAGTTACCACATCAGTAGTTGAAGATATTGTAGCAGTAGCAACAGTAGAACATTCAGCAATAGAGACGACATTATCACGTTCAAGACATTTTAGACATGGTGGTTCAAACCCTTCCAGAGCGGGACTGATCTGTTGAGCGCAGAGTGACTTGTTCTCCTTTTGAAGATCTTCATGAGTCGATCTCAAGTTCTCTAGCTCTTGCTTCCTTTGAAGATAATCATAGGAGAGCTTTTCATGAGTAGTTGAGAGCGTTTCGTGATGACTTTCAAGTTCCTCGTACTTAACATGAAGATTTTCAATGTCTTCAATTAAGGACTGAGTTCGAGTCATTTTCGCGTCCAACAGGTCATCGCTTTTGTCTAGCAATTTTTGAATATGTTCCATAGCTTTCTGTTGTTCAGTTGCAATTTTAGCAAGTGTTTTGTAGCTAGGTTTATATTCACATTCAGAGTCATCTTCACTTGATGTTTGAAAGTAAGCATCGCGTGAGTTTACCTTGGCACCGCGTGCCATGAAGCAGTAGGTGGGAGCAGAGTCATCCTCATCATTAGCATCAGCGTTGGTGACGGGGCCATTGTCTTCAGTGTTGAAGATGGACTTGGCGACATAGGCTGAAGCTAGAGCCAGGCTTGCCACGCCTGAATCGGACTCCTCCTCAGACTCCAACTCCGCCTCCTCAGAAGTAGACTCCTCCTCTGAATCCATCTCCTTGCCAACAAATGCACGAGCCTTGCCACATGAGCTCTTCTTGTGTGATGAAGACTTCGACGAAGATTTGGAAGAAGACTTTGAGGATTTCTTCTTCTTCTTGTCATCAGAATCATATTCCTTGCTCTTCTTCTTCTTGTTGTTCTCATTGTCCCACTGCGGACACTCAGAGATGTAGTGACCGGGTTTCTTGCACTTGTGGCATGTTCTCTTCTTGTGGTCATGAGTAGAAGCTTCATCATTTCTTGAGCTAGATCTTGAAGACTTTCTGAGGCCTTTCTTCATAGTGAACTTCTGGAACTTCTTCACAAGCATAGCAAGCTCCTTTCCACTGTCTTCAGGATCCCCAGAACCGTAGTCTGATTCTTCTTCAGATGAGGAAACAACCTTTGCCTTCAAAGCGCGAGTTCGGTCATAATTGGGACCATAGATATCTCTTTTCTCAGATAATTGGAACTCATGTGTGTTAAGCCTCTCATGTATGTCAGACGGATCGAGAGTCTTGAAGTCAGGGCGATCTTGAATTATCAGGGCCAGGGTGTCGAATGAGCTGTCAAGCGATCTCAAGAGTGTCTTGACGATTTCGTGCTTGGTGATCTCAGTGGCGCCGAGTGCATGAAGCTCATTTGTGATATTAGTGAGGCGATCAAATGTGAACTGGACATTCTCATTGTCATTTCTCTTGAAGCGGTTGAAGAGGTTGCGAAGAATATTGATCCTTGAGTCTCTTTAGGTTGAGACGCCTTCATTGACCTTGGAGAGCCAGTCCCAGACTAGCTTCATAGTTTCCAGAGCACTCATACGACCATACTGTCCTTTGGTCAGATGACCATAGATGATGCTCTTGGCAGTCGAGTCCAGTTGAATGAACCTCTTGACATTTGCAATGATGACACCTTCACCAACCTTGGGAGCACCATTCTTTATGACATACCAGAGGTCGACATCAATGGCTTCAAGATGCATACGCATCTTATTCTTCCAGTAGGGGTAATATGTGCCATTGAAGACAGGGCACGCATCGTAGATTTTGATTATCCCTGCAGTCGACATAGCTAAAAATCCAGGTGGTTAAACTGAATCACACAGAACAAGGGAGCACCTTGCTCTGATACCAAGAACCTATTTATATTGCGTACGTGCCACTGAAGAAAAAAAATTATTTATAAATGACACGACACCATTCATGCGTGGTTCCCGACCCTCCATTATTTATAAGTGAGTAACTACTACTAGACGCATCAAATTATCACGTGGGCTACATCATCTTAAAGAAATGAGCTCCACCGTGTCACGTGTGTGGTTGGGGAAGACGCAAAGAGTGCTACTAGTACACTACGTGCGTGGGTGCGTGCACCTCTTCTCTTCGAGCATGGTTATTAAAAGTATAGCCCACTACTGTACTACCACATGGTTATTATATATGGGCAAAGAGTATAGGCAGTAATAATGACTAATAAGCCGTGAAGTCACGAGGCCCACCTTTCTCTATGTTTGACCGAGGAAGCAGCGATCATTTCACTTCACGTTGAATATCCATCCACTTCTACCTCCGTGAATAAATAAAAATCCACTTCTACCTTCATAGCATGGTTAATAATATAGCCATGTCAATCACGACGTAGAAATATCATTCACTGATACAATGGGGCTGGATCTAAGGCTGGTGATTTTTTTTACTTTGTCTCTTTCTCTTTTTGTCACATTTAATCATTTTACATAGGAGCACGTGTAGAGGATGGCTATTCCTTTCCATGGGACTTCTTCATGGGGTTTAAGACTAAGCAGCTCCGAATTATGCCCACTGCCCACCACTCTGAATCGTGCCATCTATGATAGGGAGTAGTCCCATTGCAACAATGAGGTCCACTAGGTCTAGCACGTCCTGTAAGAAGAGACTGTCACGCAAAACATACATCTTGTTGCCTTCTTCCTCGTACAGTATGTACCACTGGTACATACTACTAGTACTACTACTACTCGTTCTCCTATAAACCTTGCGCTTGGCATCTCGAAAATATTAACCTTGCGATTGGCTCTTCGCCTCTTCGGGAAGTCGAGCAATAATGGTACTGCAGTATATATCGTTCTCGCTATATGAGACCGAATGAATTGCTACACGTCCACCATGTGGATGAGGGTCGAGGGGCGAGGGAGAGTGCGTACTATTGCGTCCATTTCAATATTGACTACATAGGGAGCAAAATGAGTGAATCTACACTCTAAAATACGTCTATATACATCAGTGTTTGGAGTATGTACTAGTAGTTCATATTGAAATCTACTAAAGGACATATATTCCAAACAATATGATAATCCCTCTAACCAAGGTAGGGACGAGGAGTAAACGGAGGGAGTAGTAAAATTTCTCCTCGTCCTGTGAGCCACCGCGCGCGTGGGCAAGGGAGCGGGCGTAAGCGTAGTAAGCAAGCTTCACCTCGTTGTCGGTGTTCTGGGAACGGGGGTACCTAGACTTGCCTGCCTGCGGCCTGCGGCGTGGCTCAAGGGGTGGCCCAGTACGGCCCATCTTCATCAGCACAAGCTCAAGACCCTCGCGAGGGCCCAAGCCTCGCGGGGTGGATGACAGGAAGCTTCCTCAGGCACGGCCTCGTCAGGCTGGCTCGCGAGGAGGCGGAGAGATCAAGGCGGGGTACCTCACGAGGTGCCCATGACGCAAGTCATGACGACCGAGGGCGCCAGGCGGGCGCCAGCCCACGCAGTGTCCTCATTTCCTCTTTGGTGCAAAGGAGGCAAGCGCAGGCGAGAGCATCCAGCAAAGGCAACCATTTCGGTGCAACGAGACCAAGACCAACACAACGGCAGGAAGGAGGTCATCATGGAGCCCAAGCCGGCGTCATCGTCAGGGATTTTGGCAGGTGAGGACCAGCTTTAGTCAGGATAAGTGTAGTAGATGTTCCCCTTCAAAATGGCCAATTGTTGGCACCCTTCCCGCTCAATATTTGGGAAGAGGCCCAGGGCCTCTGCCTATAAATAGGACTAGCCACCCACAGGGTAGAGGCATCTTGAATAGAGCCAGAGATCAAGCAATCTAGAGAGAGAAAGAGAGATAGAGCGACCGAGCTCCCCCTAGCAGTTCGTCGCACCGGCCAAGAACAGACCCTCGCGAGGTTGTTCTTCCTTGTATTGTTCATCATCAACCCCTGAGGCAATCCACCACACCACACACTGGAGTAGGGTATTACACCACAATGGTGGCCCGAACCATTATAAACCTTGTGTCCCTTGTGTTGCTCTTGGTGTAGTTTTAGATCCTTGCGAGGCGACAAGGTGTAGGTCGGTTGGAGGTGAGATCTCCTCGTGCACCCTAGAGTTCGAACCTAGAGGGTCTGCGGAACCCGAAATCCGACATCTGGCGCGCCAGGTAGTGGTGCACCAGAATCCGCCTTCCGCCGCCCTGTTCTTCGCCGCCGTGATCCATGTCGGACGCTCGTCGGGCCGCGCGCGGCCGGGCCGCTCTCGCTACTCGCCGCCAGATGGCCCCGTCGGCGTCGCCCCGCCGCTCCTCGCCTGCCATCAATGCCGCCACCGCCCGGCGGGAACAAGCAGCAGCGCCGTCCCAAATCCATCCGTGAGGAGAGACGGCCGCATCGCTACTCCTTCACTCGCCCCACTGGTTCTTAAATCCCGTGCGCTCCGCGCCCATGGAGGCTCGAGCCGCCATCGCGCAAACGAGCTTCTGCGCTACCGCCCCGACGACGCTTCACGAGGAGAGGCTCGACTGCGTCGCTGAGCTCCGTCTGCAGCGGGGCTCCCTCGCGCCGCCTTCTCGCTGCACCGCACCGCCTTGCGCTGGCGATGAAGCTCGGGCGCCACCCGCCTCCCCCCTCAACAAAGCGCCTTGGCCCCAAAGCGCTGTGGCCTCGGGCGGAACCCACTCCGTCCGGCACCAGCGCAGCAAGAGCAGAGCTGCCAAGAGGTCCTCGCCCCCAAGAAGCTGCCCGAGTGGTCCTGCGACCGCCCGTCACGATCGCGCCTCGCTCCCAAGACACCAAGACCCCACAGAGCTCCCAGCGGCAGCGCACGTGGACCCGCAAGATCAAGCCTCCGTCACCAAAGGCCTCCTGTACCGCTGCAGGCTTCCGTGCCTTCACCATCGAAGCCACGCAGGCGTCCGCATGGCCCGGCAAGTTCAAGCCGACACCTGGCCCTCGCTGCGACAGCACGATCGACCTGTGGAGTTCCTCCAGCTCTATGAGCTGGGCAATCAAGCCGCCAACAGGACGAGAAGGTCATGGCGAACTGGTTTCCCATGGCGCTCAGGACGGTGCCCGCACTGCTCTGAACACGCTCCGGCACGATCTCCTCCTAGGACGAGATGCGCACCCGCTTCATCACCAGCATCCAAGGCACTCGCGACCGGCCTCCTGCCGTGAGCGACATGCGCCGCATCAAGCAGTAGTCAGGAGAGACCCTGCATAAGTACATCCAGCGCTTCAACAGCGCACGCCTCAAGATTCCCAAGGTAACCGAGGAGGTCATCATCTTAGCCTTCTCCGATGGTGCGCGTGACGTCAAGATGAAGGAGGAGCTGGCGATGCACGAAGACCTCTGCACATCCCTAGAGCTGTTCAACTTGGCGACCAAGTGCGTCAGGGCTGAGGAAGGACGCCTTTCCCTCCTCAAGCTGCCGGCTGCCGACCCAGAAGAGAAGAAGCCCAAGGTCAAGGACGTGAAGCGCAAGGGGCTGCCTGCTCCATGCGTAACCGCACACCAGCGAGGCAGGGATCAGCCCGAGTCTTCCAAGGGCAGCCGGTACCGCGTGTACCACGACCTCCACACCCACAACACCAACGAATGCCAAGAGCTCAGGGCCGTGCGAGAAGGGCGAATCGGTCAACGCCCCGACCGCAATGATCGAGGCTACGGCCGAGGAGGAGGAAGAAGCACAAGACGTTGGGAAGACCGTGGCCCCCGCCAAGGGTGGCGTGACCGACCTCGCGAGCACCGCTGGCAGGATCAGCCTCGCGAGGGAGGTTGGAGGGACCCGCCTCATGAGGGAGGCTGGAGGGATCAGCCTCGCGAGGATCGCCCACAAGGCAACGCAGGCCTCCCTCCTTTGCCACCGCCGCCAAGGAGAAATGAAGACAATCATGAGGACGAGGGGGCTGGGGGCTTCCAGGAGCCACGCGCAATCGCTTGCATCCTGGGCAGAGCTCAAGCCCCAGCCTCTCAGCGCATCTTCAAGCAGTTCACCCGCGAAGTGAATGCAGTCCTTCCCAAGCTCGAAGCCACACGCCTACTCAGGTGGTCAGCATGCGCCATCACGTTCAGCTGAGCGGATCAGCTCAAAAGTGCGCAGCCACAGCCGGAGTCCTCCCGATGCTTTGTTCCCCAATCATCAGCAACGTGCAAGTCACCAGGACCCTCATCGATGGCGGAGTAGGGCTCAATGTCCTGTCCTGCCCAAGTGTTGTACAATCAGCTTCAGGCAACCAAGCCTTTCTCCAGAGTCACTGATGGCTCCACAGTTCCGATAGGGCAGGTCCGCCTTCCTGTCACCTTTGGGGCGCGCGACAACTATCGCACCGAGCTCATTGACTTCGACGTCGCCCACATTCGCCTGCCATACAATGCCATCCTCGGGTACCCAGCTCTGGCCAAATTCATGGCCGTGACTCATCACGGCTACAATGTCCTCAAGATGCCAGTAAGCGGTGGAGTCATCACGGTGCCTTGTGAAGAGAGAGACGCAGTGTGTTGCTTGGAGCGTGCTTTTCAAGCCGCGTCAATTGAAGACCCAGATCACAGGAGCGGGAGGCTCCCCGAGGCTACTACTAAGAAGAAGACATCGCCTGGCCCGACCCCACGGGAGGCAGGCCCCTCAGGGTCCGTGCCTGTTCAGGGGGCACCTCCTTCTATCGCATAGGAAGGCGCGCCTGGCGCCCTCCTCGAGCAAGGCTCGGGGGCTCTCTCATGGAGGGCCACCGACTTTGCTACGATCACGAGGGAGGCGCTCCGGCACCACTTGGAGGCGTGTTTCAAAGCACATTTCCCTCGTGAAGGAGCGAGGCAAGGAGGGCCAAACCCTCGTGGAGTTCGCCGCCAAGATCATTCGGAGCTGTAGGAGTCAAGAGTCATGAGTGGCAGCCGCCGCCACTCCGCCGTAGCTCCCCATCCAGCGAGGATGGTGGGCTGCTGTCTGCATCGACATACCAGGGCTCAATCGAGCCGCCTCTCGAGCGCCTCTGCCCTCACGTGTGGGGCGCCAGAAGGTCCACCACACAGCTACGTTTGCATGCCTTACGGCTTGCCGAACGCTGCTGCCACGCCGCCGCCTCATGAGGAGCATCTTGAGGCTCAAGTGGCCAGGCGTCCGCAGTCCCGCGGAGATGGAGATGGTCCGCGAGGAGCCACCAGCGCCTCCAGAGCCTCCCGAGGCTCCTGGGCCTGGGTGCTCATGAAGATCGGCTTCCGCAGCGCACGACGTCCGCTACTTCAGCATCCCTTCATCTTCAACATTATCAGGTGACATCCTTCGAGTTTCATTTTCAGCTGGGAGCGCCCCCCAGGGCTGCATCATTCCCAGGCCGCATGGGTCCGTCCCTGCAGAATGTATCCTCTTTGATTCATGTTTCTAGTTTACTTTATTGGGGGCGCCCCTCGGGCTGCATCATCCCCAAGCCACCCGGGCCAGACCCAGTGGCATGTATCCCTCTTGCGCTTATTCGGGTTGTGTGTTTGCCCAATCATGATTGTTATTTGGTGCCTGTCCATGGCACCCCTCTTCCTTCATGTCGGCCGCTTGCACGTTAAAGGGGGGGTACCTGAGCATCGCGACTCATGGGCTCCTACTGGCTCTCCAGCCCTCACCCTCTGGCCTTGTCCACGGCATCGCGACCGGCATACCACGACGGCCGAGCCCCGCCGAGGGCCAGACCCAGGACGAGCGCGTCGACATCTAACCAAATTTGCAGGAACACATCACAAGTTAAGGCCCAGATGCCAGCGCAACCCGCCTTGAGGTAGGGCCCGTGAGTCCTGCTACTGGCTCACGGGTGCCCGGACACACCTCGCAAGGCCATACCGTGCCAGCCACGTGTCGTATGGGTTGTAGACGCCTGGGCTCCTCCGGAGGGGAGCCCACCACGCACACTGGAAGCACCATGCTCGCGCTGGCTGACGACACTACCGAGGAGCGGCTATGCCCGCACATGCGGAAGCGCTTATTCTCCGTGACTGGTGATAAACAAGCGAGGTGGCCCCGCCGATCAACCTCGTGGAGCCCAGAGCTCAATGTCCGCCTCATCGTAACGCCTCCCTCGAGTGCCACGCGAGGGGCTGGGCACGGGCTACGCCGTCACGCCTGCATTTAACGCCACCCAGCCAAGCCCCTCGGGCCTGGTTCGTCGACGCCTCTCCCCGAAAGGAGCCAAGGTACGACGGTCGTTTGAACGTCAAGGGGGACTCCTGAGCATCGCGACTCAGGAGCCTAACTGGTCACGTAGCCCCTCACCCCTTAGTTCCGAAAGGCTAACGGCGGTTGAGGTATGCGCGGGGCCGGGCTCTGCCAACATAGAATGGTAAATTCAGCCATACATCTCACCTCCCTACTTGCTATTCGTGCGTCAAGGGGGACTCCTGAGCATCGCGACTCAGGAGCCTAACTTGTCACATAGCCCCTCACTCCTTGGTCCCGTCCTGGTTTCCGGTCGGGGCTAACGGCGGCCGAGGTATCTTGTGGGCTGGCTCTGCGACGAGAACATAAGCAAGTAGGAAGGAAAAGCGCAAATCTCAAGGAATTCAAAAGCAAATATTACAACCCATAATTGTTTTCACAACGCCAAACGCAAGTTTAAACGCCTCCACGAGGCATGATGCATGTTGCAGGAGCTGAAAGCAGGACATGAGCCACAAAGCAGTCACTTGTCGGCAGCACCGTCGCTGGCGGCGGAGCTGCGCTGGGCGGGTTCACCTCGTGAAGCCTTAGGATCGGCAGCGCCTCGCTTCGGCTTGGTGCTGAAGGCCCGGAACTTCGCCAGCAGAGCCTCCGCTCGACCCTTCAAGGCCTCAGCAGCGACAACGGCAAGCTCGCCGCTCACGGGCTCCAACAGGCTGTCAAGGTCAACGTTGGGGTCGCGAAGGTAGACGTGGGTGAAGACGCGCGTCAGCGCTGCAGAAGACAGGACACACGCCTCGGCCTCAGCCGTGAGGCCGAGGCCAAGGGTGACATCTTCAAGGGCATGGACCAGGAAGGCAAGCAGCTTGGCGGGGCCGTCCTCGGTGTCGGCCAGCGGGCTTTTTAGGCCGCTCTCATAAAGCGACCTCAGCAAGGTGCGAGCCTTCTCCTCCAGCTTCGCGAAGGCCACGCGGTCCTCGGCCAGGACCCGCGCCTTGCTGTCTAGCTCGATCCTCTTTGCCTCCAACTCCTGCTCCAGCGCACCTAAGCGGCCATGGCGTTCATCAAGCTTGGCATCCCGGTCCTTGGCAGCCGCCTAACGAGCCTTCATGTCTTCCTCCTTCTCTTGGCGGATGCGGGCCTCTTTGGCAAGCTGGTCGTGCAGGCCCTACAGCTCACTCTCTAGCGCCTTGCAGCAACCTCGGACATCGGCTACCTCCCCCAAGGCGGCTTCGCGAGCGGCCTTCGCCTCAAGGACGGCCTGCTTCTCCTCGTCGCAAGCCGTCGCGGCCTGAACCAGCGCTGCTCGAATTGAAGCATCGAGCTAACCCACCGAGGCCAGCTCTGTGTCCGCCACCAAGCGAGGGTCGGCGCCTGTAAGATCTTTCCACAGCTAGTCCATTTCAGCAGCAGCACGATCCAGGACAGTAGAAGGAGTCGAAGAAACGGCAGTTGGCGGAGTAGGAGGAGAGGACGGCAGCGTAATCACAGCACCATGAGTAGGGACCTTCTGCGCCCCGACGACTGCGGCAGTGGAATCAGGCAAGGATACCTCGGGAGTCGCTCGGGCCATGGGGGCTGAGCTCGCCCCAGCTAGTCCCGCTAGGCCTCGTGAGGATGACCGGGCAGGAGAGGCCCGTTTCTTGCCATCCCCTTCTTCCGCGGATGGAGGTGCTGTCCCGGGCGAAGCCTCAGGATCCCCCTACAGCTTTTTTGCCGCAGGCGCCGGCCTAGCCAAGGAATACAGATATCAAGCCTCAACGACGAAGCAAGAAGCAAAACGAGAATCAAGCACTTACTGGTCATCGCTCGCGGGCTCGAGCAACCTCCGTCCGAACTTGAAGCCCGAGAGCCAACTACTGGGATCAACCTCAAGATGCTCGGGAGCAGGAGGCGCATCTGCAGATCGCCTCAGAACCAGGGCAGACCCGCTGGGAACCAGCCCCGTCCTGTCCTTCTTCGGGATCAGGGGCGAGCTCTCGCCACCTCGCTCATCGCCATCCTCGTCGTCGTCCGGAAAGAGACGGAGAGCGCGGGACCTGCGCCGGGGGAGGGACGCTCTCGACTCCCCGTCGGTCGCCTCGGAGTCGGGCCCCTCTCCCTGCTCCTTTTCTTCTTCCTCTTTGCTGGAGTCGCCGGAGGACACGTTCACCGTCGCCAGGGCCGCCGGGTCCTCGGGAACCTCCGCGGGCACATGCCCGTCCCCGTTGAAAGTGGGCATGGAGTCCACCACCTGCTCCCAATCATCTCGAAGGAACAGGGGTAGAGGAGTGCCCTCCACCGCCACGCCTCCCCGACCAAAGATTGGAGGACCGCGCCAGATCTTCTTCGCCAAGACTACGGGGCTCGGGCGAGGCCTCCACAGCGGAAGCGAGTATTGCCGAAGCGGGGCCACCCGGTGCTCCAGGAACTCCCTCAGGAGCGACGCCCCGGTCAGCTTCGCCGTCGCCATGTTGCCCGACCACAGGTTCGTGTCCATCTTCTCCAGCACTGGCTTCACGCGGGAATCCACGAGTTCCGCGCGAGACCAAGCGTCGATGGGCGTGGGCTGCTCCGTGGGCAAAATCAGCCGAGGATGGATGCGCCCAGCATTCACCATGACCCACTTGCTCCTGAAGCCTTCAATCCTCTTCCCGGGCTTCGAGATGGCGTTGGAGCTGTCGTACGCGACAAAGCTCGCGCACGCGGTGATGGGGCCGCGGGAGGCCCGGAGGTAGAAGTAGTGGCGCATCAAGGCCACTGAGGGCTGCACCCCGACATGAGCCTCACAATATTAGGCGAAGATCGCCAGGAGGAGAACAAAGTTGGGGTGGAGGTGCAGAGCTTGCAGTTTGTAATGGCGGAGGACAGAAAAGAAGAACTCAGAAAAGGGAGGCACCAGACCGGCGGCAATGGCGCTCACGAAGAGCGGATAGAAGGTGCTTCCTTGATCCTCATGAAGGGCGGAGCCAGCCTTGAGCACTGCTGCCCCATCGTTGCCTTGTGCCGCCATCATCCGGCGCGCCCGGTCAAGGCTCTTCTCCGACACGTTCGGGGAGTCCAAAGCGGGCGAGTACCAAGCTCCGGCCGGGGTCTGGCGAGGCGCCATACGTTGCTAGGGCACGGGGTCGGAGTAGATCTGGGGATTTCGGAAGCAGGAAGGATAGGAGCGAGAAAGGGGATCTGGGCAATGACTGGAGAAGGCAAAGAAGGTAAAGCCTAGACGGGTACCGCTCTCTTGTCAGTTCGTGTAATTGCCAAGGCGTCGCTGGGAAGTGGAGACGCCCACATCCAATCAACCGCCACGTGGCGCCCAAGGCCGCAGGCTGTTAGGGCCTGCGGCGCTTCGCACTTGCCCCTTCGCTTCTCTGCTAAGCCAAGTCCAGGCGCGCCTCACGAGGGTGACCCAGACTTGCCTGCCTGCGGCCTGCGGCGTGGCTCAAAGGGTGGCCCAGTACGGCCCATCTTCATCAGCACAAGCTCAAGACCCTCACGAGGGCCCAAGATTGCGGGCGGACGACGTGAAGCTTCTCGTGCACGGCCTCGTCAAGCTGGCTCGCGAGGAGGCGGAGAGATCAAGGCGGGGTACCTCACGAGGTGCCCATGACACAAGCCATGATGACCAAGGGCGCCAGGCGGGCGCCAGCCCACGCAGTGTCCTCATTTCCTCTTTGATGCAAAGGAGGCAAGCGCAGGCGAGAGCATCAAGCAAAGGCAACCATTTCGGTGCAACGAGACCAAGACCAACACAACGGCAGGAAGGAGGTCATCATGGAGCCCAAGCCGGCGTCATCGTGAGAGCCTTTGGCAGGTGAGGACCAGCTTTAGTCAGGATAAGTGTACTAGATGTTCCCCTTCAAAATGGCCAATTGTTGGCGCCCTTCCCGCTCAATATTTGTGAAGAGGCCCAGGGCCTCTGCCTATAAATAGGACTAGACACCCACAGGGTAGAGGCATCTTGAATAGAGCCAGAGATCAAGCAATCTAGAGAGAGAGATAGAGCGACCGAACTCCCCCTAGCAGTTCGTCGCACCGGCCAAGAACAGACCCTCGCGAGGTTGTTCTTCCGTGTACTGTTCATCATCTGCCCCTGAGGCGATCCACCACACCACACACTGGAGTAGGGTATTACACCACAATGGTGGCCCGAACCAGTATAAACCTTGTGTCCATTGTGTTGCTCTTGTTGTAGTTTTAGATCCTTGCGAGGTGACGAGGTGTAGGTCGGTTGCAGGTGAGATCTCCGCGTGCACCCCAGAGTTTGAACCTAGAAGGTCTGCCGGAACCCGAAATCCGACACTCGTCCTGCGAGCCACCGAGCCCGTGGGCGGGGGAGATGGCGTACTAAGCCAGCTTCTCCTCATTCTGCGAGTTGACGGGACACATCAAAAGTAATACGCACAGAGCATCTCGAGTGTATAGAGCATTGCCTCTAAGGTAGGCCCCACATGGTTTGCCTCTTTTTTAATATAATGCGTCAAGTCGCAATTTGTTTGTTCACCCGTGGTAGACGATCCTCCATCAAGTGGACAATTAGTACACATGTCAAATTACCACGTGGGCTGCTTTTTCATACAGAAATCAGCTCCACCGTGTACCCGCGTGGGTGTGGTTGGGAAAGAGACGGGAGTATGTGCGCCGTGCATGCACCTCTTCTCTTCGTGCACGTCCCCCACCTACGTGGGTGTGTGTGAGAGGGATACAAACCTAGACAGATGGCGTGTGCGTTCCTGAGTGTTTTTTGTTTGGGGGGTGATTTCGTGAATGTATTTGTGGGAATATGTGTTGATGACATCTCAAACAAAAATTTGACACATGCAATGTGTGTGAAATAGAGGCCTATCGATATTATATATAGAGAGGGCGATCCACTTGAAGAGAGGGAGGGGTCATAGATATCGATAGAGTTGAAGAGAGGATCAAGTGGGTGGGTGCGAGATCGATGAAGAGAGCCATCGAAATTGTGTGTGTGCAAGTCAAAGATATAGGGCGACTGACCTACCGGAACGTCAGGGGACACAGGGCAAGTTTATGTGTGGCAGGGAGACATGACTAGAGCGCTCGATGTATCGATGTGTGTGGGGGAGGAGGGGTGAGGCAGAGGCCTAACTAGAGAGGTAGAACGAATCGTATATGTGTTGAGAAGGAGAGACCCAGCTATGTCTTGAGGGTGATCAGTCGACATCCATACATAACTGAAGGACGGGAAATAGGTTGGGACAGAGAGAGAGAGAGAGAGAGAGAGGGAGGGAGAGGGGTAGAGTGCTGGATGTGTGATGGAGTGGCTTCTCGAAGATGGTGGGAGAGGCCTACTAGACAAACTGAGGGTAGAACTGCAATATTATCAATAAGAGTGGGGATGTGTTTCTGTGTGTGCCTGTGCATGATAGATGTGTCGGGACGCATGCATGGATGATGAAGGGGAACCATGTGTTTGGTAAGCAAACCTAACTAGATCAGTAGATCAATTGTTGTTTGTCGGAGGAAGGGAGAGACATAACTAATGACGTAGATCAATCGACGCGTGGGAAAAAATGAGTTATAAGGACCTAGCTAGCTATATGTCTAGCGGGAGATCGGTCGGTGTACATCAATTGTTAGAGTCAAATAAGGCCCAGCGAGACGGATAGACAAAGAGAATGGAGCTAGGAGGTGGTGCGAGAGGCTGAGCTACTAGCTAGATAGGGGGAGGAGTGTGCGATTGTGAGATCGATGAAAAGAGGGGCGAGAGTTTACATGTGTGTGGGACCGTATGAGAGACATGAGGCATGGACACAGAAAGGAGGAGATGGAAGGTGCATGTGTATGTTGTAGGCAGACATCGCTAGAGAGGTTTATCGATCGGTGTGTGTCGGAAAGGAGTTGTGGAGACTGTGGGAGAACGACCTAAAGAAAAAAATGACTATGCGCGATGGGATAGAATGTTGAGGGAGGGAGAGGGCGAGGAGGGCGTGTGCATGCACGAGAGAAAGTTAGTGCTAGCTACAAAGCTTAGAGGATTGTGTGGGTGTAAGAGACTAACAAAGATGATAATTTGATATGAAAGTGGATTCATATATTTGAATAGGAGATCATAGTGTTATAAACATATGCATGCATGAATATAGCGGTGATACGCGTGTCGTGGTTTTGCACATGTTATACCGTAACATGATAATGCATGGCTTTTACAACTCACAGCTAAATGTTGAACAATCTAAACCATACTATACATCAAACAATCTCACATTTTATTTGAATTTGTGATAATGTGTGGCGTTTGCAGCTTACAACTAAATATCGAACAATCTAAACAATACTATATATTGAACCATCTCACATCTTATTTGAATTTGTGGTAATGTCTGGCGTTTGCAACTCACATCTAAATACTTGTAGGAGTAGGGGGTGGGGCACAATACATTATGTGATAAACACATTATACATATGAGACATGGTTTAGATTATGAAGATCTAGCTAGAGCTTCAAATGTACTGTGATTTGAAATCAACATAAAGTGGATTCAAAAAATAGAGTTCGAGTTCATATAGTACACATAGTTCATATCTAACTTGACAGTAATCATGTGGTGTGCTGCGAAGATAACACACAAACGATGGTTTAACTTGACAATAATGATGAATGTAGATCTTATTAAAATAGAGAAACAAATTCAAATGGTTTGACTTCACAACAATCATTATTGTAGATCTTATTCAAATAGAGAAACGAATTCAAATTTAGTTCATATGGAAGCGGTAGTATATACGTTTGGCATGCACTAAAACGTTCATTTGAGTAACAGGTTGTTGGATTTACGGGTTCCGGCAAAACCCTTAAGGTTTGAACACTGGGGTGCGCACGAAGATCTCTCCTCCCCCTAGCTCACTGTCGGTGTGGAACGACGCCTATGGGATCACAAGAATCCCTTCTACGGTTGCCGGGGCGCAGGGTTGCGAGGAGAGCAGGGCTAGTAGACAACACAAGGATCGTTTACCCAGGTTCGGGCTGCGAGGATGTGTAAAACCCTAGTCCTGCTTTGGTGGGTGTATTTCTGAGAGTTCTTGAGCTCTCGAACTAGCTGTGGTCAGCGTGTGGTTCGACAGAGCCGAATCCTTCTCCAGTATGCCATGGGCCTCCTTTTATAGTCAGAAGGGGCTGCCAGAGTGGCACGCAGGAGGTGGAAAGTGCCCTGAGCTTATCGCTCGTATTTACAGGACAAGACACATTTAATGCGCGGCATAGGTGTCCCCTTGCTTTATCGGGGATGGGGGCGAACTCCGTCCCGTCCGTCGCCACTCCTCCTCGCTTCGACACGTGCCCCGGCCAGTGATGCGTGTGGTGCCATGTAGGCAGGCAGGCAGCTGAGGTGGCGCGGTGGTGGAGCCTTCACGAAGATCTGCATGCCGCCATGCAGGCGCTTGATGAGTTGGTCTGGGAACTGCATGCTGCCACGCAGGTGCCTGCCCAGCTGGTTGGGCTGGCAGCTGTATGGGAACAACGGTGGAAGCTTGGCTATCGCGGGCCTGGCGGTGGTCCCGCCGGCGTCTTTGGTGAGGGCTGAGGGAGTCCTGGATTAGGGGGTGTCCGGATAGCCGGACTACCATCATCAGCCGAACTATCATTGGTCGGACTATCATCATCGACCAGACTCCAAGACTATGAAGATACAAGATTGAAGACTTCCCCCCGTGTCCGGATGGGACTTTCCTTGGCGTGGAAGGCAAGCTTGGCGATACGGATATGTAGATCTCCTACCATTGTAACCGACTCTATGTAACCCTAGCCCTCTCCGGTGTCTATATAAACCGGATGGCTCTAGTCCGTAGGACTCGAACAACATCAACAACCCTTACAATCATACCATAGGCTAGCTTCTAGGGTTTAGCCTCCTTGATCTCGTGGTAGATCCACTCTTGTAAACATCCACAATATCAATATCAATCGAAGCAGGACATAGGGTTTTACCTCCATCAAGAGGGCCCAACACAGGTAAAACATCGTGTCCCTTGTCTCCTGTTACCATCCGCCTAGACGCACGATTCGGGACCCCTACCGAGATCCGCCGGTTTGACACCGACATTGGTGCTTTCATTGAGAGTTCCTCCTGTCGTCACCGATAGGCTTGATGGCCTCTTCAATCAACAAGGACGCAGATCTGGGTGAGACTTTTCTCCCGACAGATCTTACGTATTCGGCGGCCGCGCTGGGCCAACTCACTTGGCCATCTGGAGCAGATCGAAAGCTACGCCCTTGGCCGTCAGGTCAGGTTTGGAAGCCTAAACTTCACGGCCGATATCCGGGAGACTTGATCTTCGATGGATCTGAGCCACCCGGCGTGCAGCTGTCACGATGGGCATGACCTAACTCTGCGCGGACAGCACCTTGGAGGCCGCTGCGAGTCCACTCCGACCCGTAGTCCGGAGCCGATCGCTCGGATCGAGGGCGGATGGCTGGACACCGCCTCGGGAGCCGCAACTCCTCGGCGATGGGCGAACACTTACCTTGTCCCGCATAAAGCTCATGACTCGAGGTGCGGACTCCTGCGGACTCCGAACCTCTGCGCCGCTACGGTCGAATCCGATTGGGCGCCGATCATGGAATTCACCGGCGGACATCTTTCAGCACTTCGCCCTTGGCGATATCATAAATTCATCAAGCATCTCTCGTTATCCGGAGAGCCCTGGCCGAACTACGGCCAGGATGGTTGGGACGCGGACGACGAAGAAATTCAGAGCCCACCCACCACCCACTTCGTAGCCACCGTCGACGATTTGACCGACGTACTCGACTACGACTCCGAAGACATCGACGGTATGGACGATGATGCCGGAGACCACCAAGAACCAGTGCCTACAGGGCACTGGAAGACCACCTCGTCATACGACATATACATGGTGGACACCCCAAAAGATGGGACGGCGAAGAAGCAGCGGAGGCCGATTCCTTAAAGAAACAGCCCAAGCGCCGACGTCAACGGCGCCGCTCTAAATCCCGCCACGACAAGAATGGAGATTCCGGCACATGAGATAATAACACCCCAGAAAGTGCCGAAGACAACTCCCTCAAAGACGATCCAGCGCGGGAGGAGGCGAAGCAAGCCCTCACGAGAGGCGGCATTTAAGAGGTCGAGGATGACAATTACTTACCTCCCTCCGGAGACGAGGCAAGCCTCGGCGACGCAGCCAATCGTCGTGCTCGAGGATCCCGTCGAACAAGAGCGTTTGGGACGCAGGCTAATGGCCATGGCAAATAGCCTAAAGAAAAGCAGCAACAGCTTCAAGCTGATCAAGACCTCTTGGCCGACAGATGGACCGAGGTCCTCGCGTCAAGAGTATGAACTCGAGCGCCCCTCAAAAGTTACCCAAAACGCAAGTTGCTCCCCGATTAGAGGAGGAAGCGTACAAACCTGCATCACCAAGCGACAATACGGCAGGCCGACCACCTCGTGGCACGACAGAGAGGCGCAAGCCCTCCACCAAAACCGTACCCGGCATCGCTCAAAAAGCATGAAGCCACGGGGAACGCTACCGGACTTGCGAGATATATTGGAGGACAAGGCAAGACAATCCAGATCTATCTATGGATCACGTAGCGCCCCAAGACCCACAGCGAATACCGTCGCGCGGATACAACTACTCGGCCGGGCGAACACACAGCGAACAACGCTCTCTCGAGCTACGTCGCGATATTGCTCAATCTGAGGCACCGCACACCCACTATGCTTCACTGACGAAGTAATGGATCATCAAATCCCTAAAGGGTTTAAACCCATTAATATCGAATCCTCGATGGCACAACAGACCCAGCGGTTTGGATTGAGGATTATCTCCTCCATATACATATGGCCCGGGCGGCAATCTTCACGCCATCAAATATCTCCCGCTCAAGCTTAAAGGACCAGCTCGGCATTGGCTTAACAGCCTGCCCGCAGTCAATTGGATCTTTGGGAAGACACGGAAGCCGCATTCCTCGACAACTTCGAGGCGCGTATATACGACCACGGACGCAGATGACCTAAGCCACATAATCCAGCAGCGATTTAATCGGCGTGCAATTCGACACGGTTCTTAACAAAGAAAAATCAAATCGCCGATTGTCCGGATGCAGAGGCCCTCGCTGCCTTCAAACATAACATCCGCGACGAGTGGCTGGCCCGGCACCTAGGACAGGAGAAGCGAAATCCATGGCAGCCCTCACATCACTCATGACCCGCTTCATGCGGGAGAGGATAGTGGCTAGCTCGCAGCAACAACCTCGGCAAAGATGCTGGCAGTCCGGATACCAAGGACCGCAATGGCAGGTTGCGTCGAAACAAAACAAACGCCGCGTGCGGCGGCATAGAATGAGGATCTGGCGGTCAACGCCGGATTCGAGGCTCAAACCCGTCAACGGAAGAAGCCATTCAAAAGAACCACTCCGGGCCCGTCCAATTTGGACCGAATACTCGACCGCTCTGTCAAATACATGGAACCCCGAAGGCCAGCTAACCACACCAACAGAGATTGTTGGGTATTCAAGCAGCGAGCAAATTAATCGCCAAAACAGTGACAAGGGGCTACAGCGATGACGAGGAAGAGACCCGACCGCCGAACAACGAGGACAAAGGGATCCCCCTCAAGTTCGGACGGTAAACATGATATACGCAACGCATATTCCCAAGAGGGAGCGAGCGTGCACTAAAGGGACATATCGCGATGGAGCCATTCGCCCCAAAATTCAACCCATGGTCCTCTTGCCCGATCACTTTCGATCGAAGAGACCATCCGACCGATATCCGCCATGGCGGATTCGCGCATTGGTTTTAGACCCAATCGTCGATGGATTTCACCTCACGAGAGTCCCGATGGACGGCGGCAGAGCCTGAACCTGCTTTATCGAGGATACGGTCGCAAGATGGACATAGACCCTTCAAGGATTAAACCTACAAAGACAACCTTCAAAGCGTCATACCAGGTGTCGAGGCCAATTGTACAGGCTCGCCACACTAGAAGTGGTCTTGGATCCCGGATAATTTCCGAAGCGAGGAGTTAATCTTCGACATAGTCCCGCTCATGGCGGCTATCACGCTCTGCTCGGACGAACCACGTTTGCAAAATTCAACGCGTGCCGCATTATGCATACCTTAAGCTCAAGATGCCAGGCCCTCGTGGAGTCATCACGGTCAATGGAAACACGGAACGCCCTCCGAGCGGAGGAACATACAGCGGCTCTGGCGGAAGTACTGAGCAGCCTTTTAAGGCAATTCTCGAGTCCGCCGTTAAACGACCGGACACGCCAAACGCGCCGAGCAACATCAACCAAGACCACAGCACGTTCCGAGCACGCAGAGTAAATGCGGCCTCAACCCCAGCCCCGCATAATTGTAAAACAAACTCTCCACAGACATAATTACGCCCGGAGATACCATGGGCATAGGGGAAAGGCACAACCACAACAGACCAGTGCGGTTCGACCACACCAGGGCTCCCAAGTGTGTCGCTTTTTTCTTTTATTTCTCTCTTTTTTATACAGAACTTAGTCCGGCGGCAAACCTGCCAACTCATGATGCAACAACCAGGAAGGACAAAGGCGCGGCGATTTAACACTCGGTGGTCTCCATCACGAGCATTAAATTTGTTAAATACAACATTCCGCTGCCTACCCCTAGGGAGCGCCTTTAATTCATCAATCCCTTGCTTTCCGCACTATTTGTATCATTCCGCACTCATAGCATATCTTCTCGAATAAAATGCAGCACTTTTTGCCCATAATTGCATTACCTTATATATATATATGTTCATTTATTTACATGTTGCACCTGTACATTTTAGTGCGGCCAAATACACCAGGGCTTATGTTCTCCGCATTATGGTGTGATAAAGTCCTAACACTTTCACAAGTGCGGCACCCGAACTTATAGCATTATATGAATCGGCTCAATCATGTCTTGGGTCAATAGTTGGGTTTGCCCGGCTCCCATGTTTGGCACCTTACATTCCGTTCTATCGGCTAAGGTAGCACTGGAGAACCACTGCGATTGCGCCCGGTTGAGCCGGGTTAACGCCTCGATGGAGAAAGCTAAAACTGACTTTCATGATAAGGCGAGAGACCGGTCGCTGTTCGAGAGGTCCTTTCGGGTCCTTAAAGACCTCGCCGCTTGAGCGAAGTTCGGATTATGTCCGATGTAAGGCGTGGATAGCGCCCCAATTCGGTCCTCCGAATACTAGGGCTTCACGAAATTTAAAATTATAGAATTCTATGGCTAAGTGAGAGTGTTCAAGCACTATAAGTCCGGTTGCCTTGTTCGTTGTGTTGGCGCCTCCTAGATGGACCCAAAAATGGGAACAAGAGTGCTCAAGTTTATCCCTAACACCCCAGCACTCGTGGCATGGTGGCTGAAGCCGACGACTTGCCATCTCTCAGATTTAATAAGCGGCCGCCTGAAGGTAATATTTTAAATTAACAAGCGTTGCTTAGCGCATATGAACAAAGTTTTCAGCGCACAGATAACACATTGCGAATTTACTCAAAATTACATCCACAGGGCACTCATCCGCAATCTTGCGGGCACCCTTGAGACAGCCTTATAGTACATTTCGGGCGTCGATGTTCCTTGCCCGTTGGTGGCGCGTCGATGATTAGCTTCTCCACATCCAGCTTGCCCCAATGCACCTTTTGCGCGGGCAAGGGCCCGACGAGCACCTTCAATACAGGCGGGCGCTTGATAACCTCCACCCGGGGCACGCATCCACCAGCCGTCGCATGAGGCCGAAGTAGCTCCAGGCATGGCCTCTCCGAGCCACAACGGACTATGAGGCCCTTCATGGCCTGCTCGGCCACCTTGTGAAGCTCGACCAGCTGCTTCAGCTGGTCGCTAGGGGGCACCGGATGGCCGGCCTCAGCATATTGAGACCAGAAGATCTTCTCCGTTGAGCTCCCCTCCTCGGCTCGGTAGAATCTTGGCGACATCGACACGCTGCAAAGGCAGATCTGCAAACGCCTACGAGAGCTCCGAATTCGGGTAAGTAACACGTAATTTACATTCACATGCTTGCTTTGCATGAAAAATGCCTTACCCGCCGCTATCTTCCTCATCAACTCAATCTCCTGAAGGGACTTATGGGCATCGGCCTTGGCAGTTTTGGCACTTTCGAGAGCTGAGGCAAGCTCGGACTCTCGAGTCTTTGAGTCACGCTCCAAACTCTTATGCTTTTCCATGAGAGCCTGGAGCTCTTGCTGGACCACCGCCACCCGCGCCTCCTGATTTTCTCGCTCTGCCCGTTCCGTGGCCGCATTGCGTTCGTCCGCGGACACGGCCTCCTGCAGGGTCGCCACCTTGTTCGTGGCCCCTGCAATACCCATGTTATCCTTGTTATTTTTGTTGCAACCTAAATCCTTTTCTGTAAGGTACAAGTTTAAAGTGGTGTTACTCACCTTCTTTGTCCTGGAGCTGCTTCGGCGCGGCGAGCTCTTGCTCGGACCGCTCAACTCTGCTTCAAAGCACCGACCTCCAGCCGATCGGTCGGCGAGGTCAGCGGCGCAGCCTGCAACCCATATTGACATAATTTTTAGCAACCCTGCGTATATCTTTTTTCAGATCCTCAGTCGGCTTTTCTTTCCGAACACCGAACCGAGCATCGAGGCTCTTGTCTATGCGGTATTACATTGCATATTTTAACTTCTTACCTCAAAGCGATAGAAGGCTCTGCGAGCTTCGGTCAGCCCGCTCTTGGCGAGCTGCACCTTCAATCACCGCACTCATAATAGTGCGGTGTTCTTCCTCGATGGGCGCTCTGCAGCGCCTCAACAAATTGCCGGCGCCTCGGTTGGGCCGGAAGCCGCCGGCGTCACGGTCTTGCCCTTCGTTCGAAGGGGCCGCCGGCCGGACCCCGGAACCACTGCGGGTTCTGATTTGGAGTCTGGCGCAAAGTCCGGGAGGACGCCTTGTGGCGCCTCCGGAGCCTCCCCCCGATGGGTCCTTTCTCGGGATCCCACCTCGGCGTCCTCGGTGTCGCGAGGGGTGGAGGCGGTCGGGATGGAGTCTACATCCGACGGAGCCAACGACCCGCTCGACGAAGCGGGGAGATCATCACTCGCCGGACTACAGGCAGCATGTGGCATCAGAATGACACTATGTGGCCTTGAAAAAATTATAAATCATTCAGGAATCCGGATACTTACGATCTCGCGGAGGCCTGGCCCTTGAAGGCGTTCTTCCTCGCCAACGTTGATGTTGGCGGAGCTGTCCGGGGAATAGTCCTTCCCTCTTGGACCCTTCGCCTCCCTATTGGGGAAGCCTTCCTCTTCTCTCTCCTCCTCGGGAGAGTCCTCTTCTCCTCCTCGTTTTGGGGAGAGTCCGCCCGAGTCGTCGAACACCTGAAAACGGAACTCTTTCGAGCACCGTGGCCTCCTTCTTGGCCTTCTTCTCCGGCACCACGTGCGGTGCGGAACCAGCAACCTCGCTAGACGAGTGTCTCTTGGACTTTCGGCATAGGGCCGGACGGATAATCTGCTCCGCCTTCCTCATCCAGTCCGTCAAAGGAAAAGGGAAATTAAAACCGCATAGAGTCAAACTATGAAAAGCAAGTGTCCCGTAAAGGGTAGAATCACTTACCTCGTTGGCTTGGCGCTGCGGCGAAATCCGCGATCTTCGATCGCGGATGCGAAACCGGCGCCCTTGAACAGCACCCTCCAGGCACCTTCGTACGTCGTGTCAAAGAGCCTGCTCAGCGCCTGGTGCTGTTCCGGATCGAACTCCCACAGATTGAATGCCCACCCTTGGCATGGGAGAATCCGGCGGACGAGCATGACTTGGACCACGTTAACCAGCTGAGCTTCTTCACCAGCTTCGGATCTGGCTTGGAGTCCGTCGGCTCCTCGAACTACCCCACAAAGAAGCCCTTCTCTTTCTAGGAGGTGAGCTGTGTGGGGATACCAGATCTAAACTTCGGGGCCGCCGCCCATGTAGGGTCCTGTGCTCGGTGATATAGAACCACCCGATTGCCACCCTTGACGGATTCCACGAAGGCCCCTTGAACCAAAGGACATTGGGCATCTTGCCCAACATGGCGCCTCCGCACTCCGGCAGAGTGCCCTTCACTACCTTGACTTGACATTGAAGGTCTTGAGCCTGGCGAAGTGGGGCGGATCGCGAGGAAGGCCTCGCACACGACGATAAACGCCGAGATGTTGAGGATGAAGTTGGCGCGGATCATGGAAATCAGGCCGTAGTAGAACATGAGCCCCGGACAAAGGGGTGAAGTGGAAAGCCAGTCCGGAGGAAGTGGGGAAGGAAAGCGACCCTCTCATGAGGCCTGGTGGGTGGGGATGAGCTGCCCCTCGTCGGGCGGCCGGTGCTGTGATGTCATTTGGAGAGGTATCCGGCGCCCGCGCAGTTTGGCGATAATGCTCCTCCTTAACGGTGGAGGCCAACCATTTACCTCCCGCTCCGGACATGGTCGGAGAAGGTTGAGACGAGATCTTGTGAACTTGGGCGCTGGAGCTCGAGTCTTGTGGAGATGGATAAGCAAAGGAGGAAGAAGGCGTGGGTGAGAAGGTAAATCCTTATCCCTTATATGGACGGGCGAAGTCTGGCGTCCCCCACCGACCTGGTAAAACTCGCTTATCTCCCAGCGTCACCATCAATGGCGCGGTTGGGTTACCCGTCCGTATTGATGAGAATCCCGGATTAAGGGAAACACGATCTACTGCTTCGACAAGGCGTGCCAAGGAAACCGCCTCGCTAAATCTTGCTGAGGTGGTAAAGTAAAAACAATTCAAGTAATGGCTTGGTAGTGGTGTGACGTCATGCCACAAAAAACGTCGCAGATTGAACTTGTGTATATATTATTATTCTCTCTACGGTGGAATGTGGAATTTATTTTGCGAGCGGACACTATCCCGGTGTTCACAATCTTCTATCATTCGGAGGAGGAACCCGCCTTGCAATGCCAAGCAATATCTGCGCGGGACTTATCGTCATTGAAGCCTGGTTCGGGAGCTCTTGAGGAGTCTGGATTAGGGGTGTCCGGATAGCGGACTACCATCATCACCGAACTATCATTGGCGGACTATCATCATCGACGGACTCCAAGACTATGAAAATACAAGATTGAAGACTTCCCCACGTGTCCGGATGGGACTTTCCTTGGCGTGGAAGGCAACCTTGGCGTCTGGATATGTAGATCTCCTACCATTGTAACCGACTCTATGTAACCCTAGCCCTCTCCGGTGTCTATATAAACCGGATGGCTCTAGTCCGTAGGACTCGAACAACATCAATAACCCTTACAATCATACCATAGGCTAGCTTCTAGGGTTTAGCCTCCTTGATCTCGTGGTAGATCCACTCTTGTAAACATCCACAATATCAATATCAATCGAAGCAGGGCGTGAGGGTTTTACCTCCATCAAGAGGGCCCGAACCTGGGTAAAACATCGTGTCCCTTGTCTCCTGTTACCATCTGCCTAGACGCACAGTTCGGGACCCCCTACCCGAGATCCGCCGGTTTTGACACCGACAAGGGCCTTGCCGGGTGGCCCGACAAGGGTCTTGCCGTGGCGCGCTGTCGTCCCCGGCAAGGTTCTTGTCGGGGGTCTAGTAGCCTTCCTCGGCAAGGATCTTGCCGAGGATCGTCGTCTTCTAATCCTCATCTGATCTTGAATATGTCTTCACAAAGATCTGTATGCCACCACAGAGGTGCCTTCTCGAGCCCTGGCCCCACGTTTATGACGGTGTTGGCGCCCATGGGCTCAAGGGTGGCTTGCTCTGTTGGCGTGGGGCGAGCTGTCCCGGCAAGGATCTTCTGGGGGCATTGAAGATTCCCGGCAAGGGTCTTGCTTGGGGAACCTCCTTCCTCTGCTCTTTGTGGTCTTAGCCTTGGTGTTGCTCGATTATCTTGGGCTTGGTCTTACCTTGGCTCACCTCCCTTCTCTGCTTGGTGTGGTCATGGTGCGACTCACTGCCAGCATAGGTAAAGGGGTACAAAAGCGTGCCCCTCTTTTTGTACACCGACAGGCCCCGAACTGGGCCACACATAAAAGCGCGACACGTTGTTGGGTCAGGCCCAAAACAGTCTTGCGGCGGCGGGGCGGTTTTGCCACAGTAAGACTTTTCGCACGCTCCGCTTCCCACGACCACGTCTTGGCGGTGCGGCGTGGGGCGTGCGTGACGTGGGCGGCATGCGTGGGGTGGTTTTCACACGCATGCGCCATATCACAGTAAAGAGGCGGCTCGCGCCTTCCACGTAAAAAGAGGGAGGCGTGGAGGCGCGGCTGATTTACTGAACGGGGCCGGCGCGCGGTCTTCAAGGCGTACACTCCCCACGATCAAGGTGCTTCTCCCTTTCACTCGCCATGGAGAAAGGGAATCTTGGTCCTTCGACGATGGCGACGAGGGTCGCTGCTCGACAACGCGTCCCTCCTCCTCCTGAGCCCGCGGTGGTGGAGCCGGCCGCGAGGAAGGGGGGCGAGGCGAGCGGCAAGGTTGCGATGCTCGGGGAAGAGGAGGACGGGGCTGCGCGCCGGCTTCGCCCCCGCCAATGATGCCTTTCCTGATGGAAGGCCATGTCGGAGACCAGCCCCGCGAGTTCTTCATTAGGCTGCACCGGCCTCCGCGTCACCGTCTTCGTCTTCCCGCCCCGTTTGCTCGGGAGATGGAGCGTGACCGGCCCCAATTCCTCAGATTGCACATGAGGGGTTGCGGGAACGGGGGCACATGGGTCGACGTCGTCTTCCCAGCTCCTCGAGTCATGTACCTCCGTCGTGGGTGGAAGACGTTCGCTTGCATCCACAGCCTGAAGGCGGAGCTCGTCCTCTGCTTCAAATTAATGGAGGACGGCCTACTCTCCGTCAAGGTCTTCGGAGAGTTCGGGACTCGCGTGAAGTGCTGTGTAGAGAGCTCCTCCGATGGAGATTCTGACGATGGAAGCTCTTCCTCGAGCAAAAGTGATGAGGAGGACAGCGGGGCGGATAGCGGGGACAAGTCCGACTAGGCGTCGGACGCCCCGCGCCTTGGAGGGTGAGGCAGCAGCAGCATCTGCACCTGGCCGCTCCTCCGGCAGAGGTTTGCCGGGGGCGGGGCCAGCTCCTTGAACTTCTCGGGGCCGTCTCCTTAGGCGGCTGGCATTGGGAGGCTGCAGAAGAGGAAGAGGGTGGGCGGCAAGGCCGTCAACTCGGAGTACGCGGGCACCGACGCCTTCATCGCGTATTGCTGGTCCTGCCGCCTCGTCTTCCAGCTCCTTTCCCAAACCGTCATCACCGGCCCGCCCATGGGCGGCCACCGAGTGTTCTCTTGGTGCTACGCTGCTCGTAGCTTGCACTGGCGCCTTTTTCCCTTCGCTGCTTGACCTGCCTCCTGAGGAGAGGAACAAGAAAGGGATTACGGGCATCTTATCTCTTTTTTAGTTTGTAAGCCTGCGGGCCTTTGTTAAATTTAAAACTTGTAATCCCTTGCTCATGTTTTCATCTCGCATCGAACTATACCTGTATGGGATGTTTTAAGGAAAAAGGATGTTTGCGGGTTTTTGTTCATGGGTAAATCCCGCGACAAGGAGCGAATACTTGTTATTGTTTAAGATAAACGTTTTTCGCCCGGCAACAGGCCTTGCCGCCCCCCCACTCCACTCGACCGTTCTCGTGCTCTTGGCGGAGGCAGGGATGAAGTGGGGTTCGGGCTCCTCGTCCAACCTCCTTGCTGCCGCGGCTATGACCAAATCCGGGCCCAGGAAATAATCCTTAGGTATAGGAAAAAGGGGAGCACGGCAGCCTAGAGATAAAAACGAGGTTCCACATACCCCAGTCCGGTTCCGAAATGCAGTACAGAGGATAAACGACTTATCTGGATCTGCAGCCCCCGGCAATCTCATCTTCCCGCGGTTGGATCCTTGTGCTTGCAGCCCCCGGCAACTCTGGTTTGCCGGGGTCGGGGCGCCGGTCCGTTTCCTTCTTTCCGAGTAGCTCATCAGATGTGCTCATATGCCCTGCGAACCAAAGGAGGACAGAAAGGGAACAAATAGACCCGCACTCGACCTCTAGGCTAGGGGTTAGTCGCCGCTAAGCACTATCAACCCTAGCATGCATGTTATAACTTAGGGCGCCAGCGCTTCATTTATTTATGCTCAGGGTCTGCGCGTGGCTTTGTACAAAGGGTCACATGCCTTGTCGGCAAAGCTTGTACAAAAGGTGGCTTGCTGGGAGGCCCGGCAAGCCGCGCCTTTTGGGGAAAACTTGCAAAGATGCTCGATGTTCCAGGAGTTGCTCCTTTGGGGCATCTTGATCTCAGTGGACTGCGCCAGGCACGGTGACTCGTATTACCGATAAGGCCTTCCCACTTCAAGTCAACTTGTTGGAATTCTTGGCCGACTGAACGCACCGAAGAACAAGGTCGCCTTCCTCAAAGCTTCGGGCATGAACCTTGCGGCTATGAACCTTGCGGGCATGAACAGCCGCCCGAAGACGATCTTCCTGAAGGAGCATCGTGTCATCTTGGCGCAACGGCTCTTGCTCAAGCTCATCATAAGCGTGCACTCGAGGTGACCCGTATATGAGTTCCGTGGGGAGAACTGCTTCTACCCCGTATACCAGGGCAAAAGGTGTCTCATCGGTGGCTCGATTTGGTGTCGTCCTGATCGACCAAAGAACCGCCGGCAACTCATCAACCCAGCGCCTTCCGCTCTTGTGCAGCTTGTCAAAGGTCTTCGTTCTCAGGCCTCGCAACACTTCAACATTTGCCCTCTCCACTTGGCCGTTGCTCCGTGGATGTGCCGCGGAAGCAAAACAGACCTTGTTGCCGAGGTCTTGGATGTACTACATGAAGGTGTGGCTTGTGAACTGCGTGCCGTTGTTGGTGATGACTCTGTTTGGCACACCAAAACGGCAGACCATTTCTTTGAAGAACTTGGCGGTGACCGAAAGGTCACCTTCCTCATGCTTCCACCTCCGGCCACTTTGTGAACTTGTCGATTACAGCGTACAAGTACTCAAAGCCCCGACAATGGGGAAAGGGCCCGATATCTCGAGCCCCGGGCCGAGAATAGCCGAGAGAGAGGATTGTTTGAAGGGCTTGGGCTGGTTGATGAAGCTTCTTTGAATGGGCCTTGCACGCTTCACACTTGGTTACTAGTGCCGTCGTATCACGGAGGGCGGTGGGCTAGAAGAAACCTTGCCGGAACGCCTTCCCGGCAAGGGCCCTCGACCCTATGTGGGAGCCACATATGCCTCCATGTAGCTCCGCCAACAGCTCCAGTCCTTCCTCCGGGGATGCACTTGAGTTTCACACGTTCGGCCTTCTCGATGCAGGGCGTCATCGGCGAACTGATGCAGGGGTGGACCGATGGGCTACTTTCTCCGCTTCTTCCTGCTCCTTAGGAAGCTCCCCTATTTGGAGGAATTGGACGGTATGTTGTGCCCATGCCGAGCACAGGGCTCGGCAGCAAGGACCAAAGGCATCTCTTCCGCCATGGGAGGGCTGTCTCTGACGAGCCTTGGGCTTGATGCCCTGCCGGAGCCGGTTAACTCTTAGGCAAGCTCAGCGCCATGCAGCAGACACCTTGCCAAGAGCCCTGGGGGCTCGGTAGGAAAGTACATGCTGGGACCTGATTTTCTCCGCTTGCTCCGCCCCGCTGATGGTTCGACGGATGCTTGAGTTAACCGGAGCAAAAAGGTACCTGGTTCCACAAGTAGCTTGAATGCGGCACGCTTTGACAGGTAATCAGCGATGTCGTTCTCCGCTCGGGGGACGTGCTCCGCCTGGATACCGTCAAAGCGTTCCTCCAGCTTCCTCACCTCATCTACGTAATCTTGCATCAATGGGCTCTGATAATCCTTGTTGACCTGCCTGACAACGAGCTACGAGTCACCCCTGACGATGAGCTTCTTAACCTCGAGGTCTGCCGCGATCCTGAGACCGGCAAGCAATCCCTCGTACTCAGCGGTGTTGTTGGTGGACATCTCCACGGGAAGTGCATACGGATCACGTGCTTGAGGTGTTCTCTGGTGGGTGCGACGAGCAGCACACCGCACGGCGCCTTGCAGCGAAAGCCCCATCAAAGTACATGATCCGATTGCGGTCGCTTCCTTGCAGGAGAGTAGTCTCTGGATTTCTTCATCAGCGTTGAGGTCCATTCTGCGATGAACTCCGCCAAGACTCGCTTTCTGAATTGTCGAGGTACTTTCAAACTTTAAACGAAGCTTGACAGCTCAAGGCCCATTCCACAATCCTTCCGGTTGCGTCCGGGTTGTGCGATATCCGTTACAGGGAGGCGGGTGACGACGGTGATCTCGTGGGCACGGAAGTAATGCTTGCAGCTTCCTCGAGGCCATAAGGAGGCCGAAGAGCAATTTTTGCATGCCGGAATACCTCGACCTAGCCCCCTGCAAGAGGGAACTGACAAAGTAAACCGGGTGCTGCATCATCTTCCTCTTTGGCACCACTTCACTCGACTGCTCGGGCATTGCCTTGGTGGCACCAGAATCTGCCGGGGGCCGCGTCTTGTCGGCACCAGGCCCTGCCAGGGGAATCTTTGGCTTGCCATCCACTGGTTCCGCCACCATTGATGCCTCCTGGTCGACCTCCCTCTGTGCCACCAGTGTGGCGCTGACCACTTGATTCGTCGCCGCCAGACATAGCAGTAATGGCTCTTGTGGTTTAGGCGCAACCAGTATTGGTGTGGAGGTAAGGTATTTATTCAGATCTTGCAGTGCTGCCTCGGCTTCTGGGGTCCACTATATTGGGCCTGCCTTCTTCAAGATTTTGAAGATGGGAAGGGCGCGCTCGGCCGACTTGGAGATGAATCGGCTCATGGCGGCAACGCAGCCGGTGAGCCAACGGACATCCTTGATCCGCTTGGGCGCCTCGATCTACTCAATAGCCTTGATCTTGTCTGGGTTTGCCTCGATCCCGTGCTGCGACACAAAGAACCCAAGAAGCTTGCCGGATGGGACGCCAAAGACGCACTTCTCAGGGTTCAGCTTGAGGTTGATCTTGCGCAGGTTAGCAAATGTCTCTTCCAGATCTTGCACAAGAGTTGGCCCGTCCTTCGTTTTGACCACTATGTCATCCATGTAGGCCTCCATATTTCTATGGAGTTGAGGTTCAAAACCAATTTGGACTGCTCTTGCAAACTTTGAGCCAGCACTCTTCAACCCGAAAGGCATCCGTAAAAAGCAATGCGTACCACATGGCGTGATGAATGCTGTCTTCTCTTCATCCTCTCTTGTCATGAAGATGTGGTGGTAGCCTGAGTAGGCATCGAGGAATGATAACAGATCACACCCGGCTGTGGAGTCGACAATCTGGTCGATGCGCGGCAACGGGAAGGGGTCCTTAGGACAAGCCTTATTAATATCTGTGTAATCAATACACAACCTCAACTTCCCATTCGCCTTGCGCACCACTACCGGATTGGCCAACCACGTCGGGTGGAGCACCCCTCTCACCAAACCTGCCACTTCCAAATTCCTGATCTCCTCTGTGATGAACTCCTGCCTTTCTAGAGCCTTCTTTCTAACCTTCTGCTTGATGGGCCGCGCGTGGGGGCAGACAACTAGGTGGTGCTCAATCACCTCCCTGGGAACACCGGGGATGTCAAACGCTTGCCATGCAAACACGTCGACATTTTCCCGCAGGAAGGTGACGAGCACGCCTTCCTATTTGCTGTCGAGGGTGGAGCCTATGACGAAGGCCCCTCCCGTGCCATCCTCCCCGACGGGTACCTTCTTGGTCTGCGGTGGCTTGGCTCTAGATCTCTTGCTCTTGTCGGTAGAGCTCTCTGGCACGTCCTCAACGGTAGCACAACACTCCGAGGAGGTGCGCTTGCTGGAGTGGGTGCGAGAGGTCTTGCCGGGCTCCTTCTTCCTTCCCGGACCTTCAGCGGCAGGAGCCGATGCCTTGACGGCAGCTGGTGCAACTACTTCCCGGTAGAGTTGGTCGGCGCAGATCAGCGCGTCCTTCTTGTCGGAGGGGACGGAGATGATGGTCAACGGCCCGGGCATCTTTAGCATGTTGTAGCTGTAGTGTGACGCCGCCATGAACTTGGCTAGTGCCTGGCGGCCGAGGATCCCGTTGTAGGGCAAGGGGATCTTGGCCACGTCGAAGACGATCCTCTCCGTCCTGTAGTTCAACTATCCTCCAAATGTCACGGGCAGTGTGACCTTTCCCTTCGGCTGGCTCCTCCCCTGATTGACCCCTTGAAGCGTGCCGTTTCCTCGAGGTCTCCATCGAGTTTGCAACCTTTGATCACACGACAGCGAGATCGAGGTTCAGGTCGGCCCGCTATCAACCAACATCTTGTTCACCACGAGGTTGCGTATCGTTGGCGAGACCAACAATGGCAAACACCGACCGCGGTAGTGCGGTCAGGGTGGTCCTCGGCGTCAAAGATGAGGGGCGTGTTGGACCATTTTAGCGGCCTCTGAGCATCGAACGACGGCTCTGCTACTTTGTAATCTCATGCGCCCACTGCTTGAGCTGGCGGTGAGAGGCATGCAGCGAGGCGCCGCCATCGACGCCCATGGCCTCCGTAGCCTTCTGGAACCCTTGCTCACCGGACTCGTCATGATCGTCGTCTTCTTGTTTCTTGTCACGGCCCCGGCGGGCCTCTCTTGCTGGTTGTCCTTGCCGGGGCGGCCTCCTTGGCCGCCACGCTTCTTGCCGGATCCCTCAGCACCCTCCTGGTCCTTCTCCTTGTCCCGCTTTTCGTACTTAGCCTTTTGCTTCTCAGCAAGCAGCTCGACTTGTCGGCAGTTCTGGAGGTCGTGGCCCTTGGTGCGGTGGATCTTGCAGTATTGCTTGCCGGAGCTTCCTGGCTTGTCGGTAGCCGCCAAGGCCCGGCAGACGGCGCACCCGGCAATCTCCTTGCCGGGTGCGTCTGCCTTGACCTTCTTGCCGGCACCGGCATCGTCAGATCCCTCAATGGCAAGCACGGCCTTGCCATTGCGTTTCCTGTTGCGATGCCTGCTCTTCTTCGTCGAGGTGGCGGCGTCTTCATCGGTAGAGTCGGTTTCCTCGCCGGCGTCTTCGCCGGGGTACTTCCTTCCCTCTTCAGCCCGGGCGCACCTATCGGCCAGAATGTAGAGCTCGGCCACATCCTTAACCTTGGTCATCGCCAGCTCCTCGCGCATCTTGCGATTGCGCACGTTCTGGTGGAACGCGCTAATCACAGCGGTAGGATGAACGTTGGGGATGTTATACCCCACCCGGCTGAATCTCTGGATGTACTTGCGCAGGGTCTCCCCTTCCTTCTGGGAATGATATGCAGATCACTGGCCTGGCCATGAGCTTGGTGGCCTCCCATGAAGGCGCCAACGAACTCATGGCACAGATCTGACCAAGAAGAAATGGAATCCACCGGCAAGTGCATCAACCAAGACATCACATTGGGCTTGAGCGCCAGCGGGAAATAGTTGGCAAGCACCTTGTCGTCGCGGCCCCAGCGGCCTGCATCGCGATGGTGTAGATGCTGAGGAACTCGGATGGATGGGTCTTGCCGGTGTACTTCTCGCCAACGTCGGGCTTGAACGTGCGGTGGGACGGCCACTGGAACTGCCTCAGCTCACGGGTAAAAGCCGGGCAGCCCACCTCGTAAGCTAGGCCGCCGGGGGTTCGAGCGTCTTCGTGAGCTCTCTCTTGAAGGACCTGGCGCTGGTCGCGGAGGGTTCGTGGGTCGGACAACGCTATGGAGATGTTATCACAAGCGTCGTCGCGACGGGGCCACGCCCGCGGCGGTTGGCGAGGAGGAGGAGAGTGCACCGTGGCCGCAGCTCCCCCGGTCCTCCCAGTGCCAGCATGTGGTGGCTCGGTGGAGTGCCGACCCGACGGCCCCGCCGGTCGCGGATCGTCTTTGTTTGCGACGGCGACGAGGCTCCGGATGGTGGCCCTCCACTCATCGAGCTTCTCCGTAGTGGGAGGGAAGTCGAGGAGCAGCTGTGCGCGCGCCAAACCTTCCGCTGGCGTGGGCAGCGGCGACAGCTGCGTGGATCGCGGCGCGCTTCGACTTCTAACTATGTTAGAAGGAGCTCCGTCACGACCCAGCAGCTACGTGCCATTTTCACCAGCACTTCGGCGAGCGTGCTGAACCCCTTCATCTTGCTGACGACGCACAGGGCTCTTCCCACGGCAGTGCCCGGGGTCACCAACGTGGTGACACTGTTCGGCGTGCACACCATGGGAAGAATGCGCGGTGGTCATCGGTGTATGCATCCTGGAGGTTGCCGCATCGCCCGGAGTCGGCACAACGACACCCCCAGAGGGCCCCACGCCGCCTGTGGGGGGCCTAGCTCCGTCTTTGGATTTGGCGATGTAGCGGTTATGCAGCGCGACGAACAGCGCCGCTTCGCCAGTTCCGACTGCTGGCGCGATGTTGGTGCTTTCGCGGGCGCGCCGAGTCTGATCGCGACCGGTCCGCTGCTCGTCCGCACCGGCACGGGACGTTCGGCTCCCAACAAGCCGATCGCCGTGGCCGTGTTCTTCTTAGGGGCCATGGCGATGAAGAACTGTTAGGCTAACTACCAGACCAGATTCTCACAATTGCGCCCCCTACCTGGCGCGCCAAATATGTCGGTGTGGAACGACACCTATGGGATCACAAGAATCTGTTCTACGGTTGCCGGGGCGCAGGGTTGCGAGGAGAGCAGAGCTAATAGTCAGCACAAGGATCGTTTGCCCAGGTTCGAGCTGCGAGGATGCGTAAAACCCTAGTCCTGCTTTGGTGGGTGTATTTCTCAGAGTTCTTGAGCTCTCGAACTAGCTGTGGTCAGCGTGTGGTTCGAAAGAGCCGAATCCTTCTACAGTATGCCATGGGCCTCCTTTTATAGTCAGAAGGGGCTGCCACAGTGGCACACAAGAGGTGGAAAGGCGTACAGTGCCCTGATCTTATCGCTCGTATTTACAGGACAAGACGCATTTAATGCGCGGCATAGGTGTCCCCTTGCTTTATCGGGGACGGGGGCGAGGCCCGTCCCGTCCGTCGCCGCTCCTCCTCGATTTGACACGCACCCCGGCCAGTGATGCGTGCGGTGACATGTAGGCAGGCAGGCAGCTGAGGTGCCGCGGTGGTGGAGCCTTCACGAAGATCTGCATGCCGCCATGCAGGCGCTTGATGAGTTCGCCTGGGAACTGCATGCTGCCACGCAGGTGCCCGCCCAGCTGGTTGGGCTGGCAGCTGTATGGGAACGGCGGTGGAAGCTTGGCTGTCGCGGGCCTGGCGGTGGTCACGCCGGCGTCTTTGGTGAGGGCCCTGCCGGGTGGCCCGGCAAGGGTCTTGCCATGGCGCTCTGTCGTCCCCGGCAAGGGTCTTGCCGGGGGTTTGGTAGCCTTCCTCGGCAAGGGTCTTGCCGGGGGAACCTGCTTCGTCCCTCTGCTCTTTGTGGTCTTGGCCTTGGCGTTGCTCTGATTATCTTGGTCTTCGGTCTTACCTTGGCTCACCTCCCCTGCTCTGCTTGGTGTGGTAGTGGGCGCGGCTCTGATTACCCGCGCACAGGTAAAGGGGTACAAAAGCGTGCCCCTCTTTTTGTACACCGACACTCACACGCACCATGATGTCACTGTAAAGCCCCCAATTCAACCTTACACTAATCATACACGCAAATGTGTACGATCAAGATCAGGGACTCACGGGAAGATATCACAACACAACTCTACACACAAATGAAACAATACAAGCTTCATATTACAAGCCAGGGGCCTCGAGGGCTCGAATACAAGCTCGATACACAAGAGTCAGCGGAAATAACAATATCTGAGTACAGACATAAGTTATACAAGGATGCCTTAAGAAGGCTAGCACAAAAACAACATGATCGAAGAGGCAAGGCCTCCTGCCTGGGACCTCCTAACTACTCCTAGTCGTCGTCGGCCTCCATGTAGCAGAATCCGTTTGCGGTGGCATCTGGCTCCAGGGATCCACCATCTGGTTGCATCAACCAGAAAGAAGAAGGAAGGGGGGAAAAGGGTAGCAAAGCAACCATGAGTACTCATCCAAAGTACTCGCAAGCATCAGATCTATACTAAGTATGCATTGGTATCAAATGGAAGGGCTGTATCTGTGGACTGAACTGCAGAATGCCAGAATAGAGGGGAAGGCCTAGCCTATAAAAGACTAGCATCTTCAAGCAGCTCCAAGCATCTTGCAGCATGTGGAAGAGTAAAGAATAGCATTTTATAATTAACAAACATGTTGTAGCATTAACGCCCCGAGATCCTTCCTCGATTCCCTACCAGAAAGCAATCTCGGAGCCACATATCCATCACATATCTCAAGTATCCATTTCTAGTTATATAAGATCCGGATACAAGTCGGAACGTCCATTATCGTGGACATGGTATTCGAATATATATCTTCCCTGTAGGGGTGCACCACGTTTTCCAACACGCTGGATCACTCTGGCCGGACACACCTTTCTGGGGTCAATGCTCGGCCTCTGAAGATCAACACGTCGCAGCCAGACCTAGGCTCAGCAGAGAGGTCCCCGCCGGTCTACATCCTAAGCACTCCGGGGTCTGGGCCCATCGCCCGTTGCATTCCGGATCGTTGCGCGTTGGGCGGGTCCAGGCTGCCTGGATGGCGCCGGCCCAACCGTGCCGCAATGCTGAACTAGACGTCTGACAAAACTTCGGCTGATACTGCGACGTCGAGGCCCATAACTATTCTCGCGTGGTGGTTAGTGCGTAAAGGCCAAAGGCCAATTCAGAACAAATACCCAAACCTGTTAGTGCATTATTAAAAAGAAGTGACGGCTGTCGGGACAAGTCCGGAGCTATCACCCCCTCCTGGGTGATACCGCTAAACAGCCAGCCGCCACCGTCACATCGCACGGGTGCTCTCCGGGCCCGCCCGTCTTTCACAACGGTCTCAAGTAAAGTCAAGGTAACCGTGTGTCCAGACATCAATGGGAAAACCCGAGGAATCACCCCCGGAAGAAACAGTAAATACAGAGCAAACATATTCATGACAAGCAATAAGCAGCGCTAGGGGTGCTCTAGCGCGGCACTACACGATACCGGGGAAGGTTGGAAACATCCAGGAAAGTTTCCCCAAAGTTTAGCATTTTCGGACAGACGAACCGGAGGGGGAAGGTTGCATGTTCGCTATGCTAGGGGCATGTGGCAGACGAAGGGACCGTGTATTCGAATTCGTCTCGTCGTTCTGAGTAACTTGCATGTATAAAACTTTTTCATCCGAGTTACGGATTATTTTGTATTAATTTTCAAAGTTTTATCAATATTCTGGGATTTATTCATAAATATTAGAACGAATTAAGAACAGTGTACTACTTTTTATACACAGCACTAGCCAGCCACAGTCAATGACATGTGGGGCCTGGGTCAAAGTCAACACAGCCAAATTGACTGGTCAACAAGGTCAGTGGGACCCAGCTGTCATAGTCACATGGGCAACTTTAAAAGAATTAACTAAACTAGTTAGGGGGGTGGGTCCTACTGTCATAGACAGAACCTGAATTATATCCTTTTATTTAAAACAATTAGTTAAACAAAGTGGCTCACACGTCATAGTCTACTAGTTGAACTAGTTAGGCAATTAGACTAATCTATCTTAGTATTAAACATGCCCCATGTGCACACACACGCACAGGCCCCATGTGCACACACACTCACAGGAGGCGCAAGGCCATGGCCACGGCTAGTTGGCCACTGCCAAGGCGAGTGTGGGCGATACCAGCGGAGGGCGCGGACACATGGGCACATGTGGGTGTGGGTGTGGGCGCAGCGTCTGTGCGCTGGCTGGGTGTCTGTGGTGGAACGGCGGCGGTGCGGCGGCAGCGATGCAATAGCAGTAGCACCACCACCAGCAGCAACGCAGTAGAAGTCAGCGCATCAGCAAGCGGCGCGGCAACAAGCGACAGCAGCAGCGGTAAGAGCCATAGCAGTGTGAGGAGCAGCGGCAACAAACAGTACAGGTAGCAGAAGAGACATAGAGCAGCGGCAGCAAGCACGCACGTACGCGTATGCGGGAGCTCGGACGAGCTCGGGGATGGCGACTACGGTAACCAATCAAAGGGGAAAGGGAGGGGATCGGCAGAGGAGCTCACCACGGAGCTCGTTGACGTGCTCGGGGCTGCCGAGCCTGGTCGGGGATGCGCAGGTTAACGGCCAGATGCGACGACCGTGGCGGTGATGCACGAGGCTAGCGACGGCGAGGCAGCATTTTGGCCTCGATCTAGAGGCGAGGACGATGTAGACGAGGACGACGAGGCCGATGGTCAACCTCCTAGGCACCGGGGTCGACGGTGGTTGCGGTGGTGGTGCGGCGACAGCGACGACAGCGCGTCGGCGAGGTGGAGGGAAGGGCCGAAAGGGATCTGGTGGGCAGAGGGAGAGACGGAGAGGGCGAGGGGACTGAGCGGGGGTGAGGACCGAGGAGGCGGGGAGCGGCGTCCTTATCCCTTCCTGTCGGCGTGGCAGCGCGGGGAGGTGCGCCCGGTCCGACGGGGACGAACGGGAGCGCCCCGGTCGGCTGTACAGGGAAAGGAGACGACCGACGGAGTTAGGTGGGCTGGCTGGGCCGACCTGGTGGGTTTGGTGGCCAAGCGGCCCAGGGTGAGGGGGGAGGTTTTCTTTTTCTTTTGCCTTAGTCTTAGTTTTTCCTTTTATTATTTTCTGTTTTCAGCTAAGTTTCCTTTTATTTAGTTATTTTTAGTTCTGTAAAATATAAACCTAGCCCTAAAATTAGTATTACTATTTAGTCTACTGCCATAATTAATTTGGCACAATAATAAAATAGGTTTGTATTTGTTTATTATTAAAGGCATTCAATAATTGTTTTAGTCACTGTTATATTCACGAAAGGGCATTTAAATCCTTTACAAAAGTGTTGGGTCACCACCATAATTAGTTATGGAATATTTTCCACACTTTGAACATTTTGTTTTGCATGTTTGAGAAACTTAAATTTGGACTTTAATTTGAATTATGCTTCGGATCAAATGAGGATTAGCAACAGTAAGAGTGATTACCTGGCATCATTAGCAGGAGATTACTGTAGCTTAATTATCCGGACGTTACAAATCTCCTCCAATACAAGAAATCTCGTCCCGAGATTTAGGAGGCAGAAGGAAACAAAAATGGGGTATTCATCAGGAAGACGATCCTCGAGTTCACGATTGGCTTCATCTTCAGAATGATTTGACCACTGAACTTTCAGAGATTTGATAGCCCTCAGACAGGTGTGACGTTCAACTTGAACGAGAACGCGGATCGGATGCTCTCTGTAAGTGAGATCATCATGCAGGGGTTATGCTTTATAAACCATGTGGTTATTGTAATAAGACTTGCGACTCAGGGCATCGGCCATGACATTACTTTGTCAGGGGTATAAGAAGTATCGTAGTCATAGTCTAAAACTGTTTTGAATACATTGCTGCTGACGAAGATCCAGATCTAGCTGAGTAACCGATACTTCAGACTTTGATGATCGGTGTAGATCTCGCAACGATTACCAAGAGGGAAATGTCACCATATCTTTGGTGGAAATTTAACTGTAGCACGTTAAAGGTCATGGACTAGGTAGTTCTTTTGGAAAGGCATGTTGGAATTCACAAACGACTGGAGCGTTTTCAATTCTCCCAAGAGGAGAAGGATTTACCACATGCAAGGAATAAATCCGTGCTTCGACATTTCAAACAAGATGAGCATGGTAGCTTACTATCACACTTGAAGGATGTAGTAGAGGGACCAATTTAGGGGCGCAAATGATAGAAGCAGTATATGTTTTCAACCACTCCATTCCCAGAATGAGATCAATATTGGAAGACTTCAAAACAATGGGGGAAACATGGAATTCCAACCCTTCAAGTTCAACAGGGACGTCATGACTAACCATGGTGGTTCGACATTGGCCCGCGGAATGCATCTTGGAATTCTGGCCAAGTGATGGTGGTTCCAACAGGTAAGAAAGCATGTGGCTATCCCACCAATGAGCAGCGGGACCTTTCAGGTAGTAAGCTGCGAAGGTGACATAGTTAGCAGGGGCTACATAAGTAGACTCCAACTCGAACGTGATGTCACGGAGCCAATCATCAACATCAAGGGGTTGAGTTGAGTTGTGGTAGATGATAGGGTTGAGACGCGCAAAGTCTTGTAGAGTCTCTAGGGAGGGTTGCTGATTCATAATGGGATGCGGAAACTGAGCCATGTCTCCTTCCATGAACTGACGATTCAACATCAAACTGTTGTATCATTCCTGCCATGTATTCGGCAGGTGGTGGATTGTTACCAGCACGACCATGACCAGCGGGTCTAACCATCCTACTTAAATGTAATAGGGGGGTTAGTTCAGCAAGGGTTGGTGCAAATGTATGGAGTCATACATGATGTTACTAGAGCAATGAGCAAAGGCTCAATATGTACAAAGCAGTAGTCATTAAAGACATACCGATACATATATAGAGCCAATTACACGCTGTTAGTATGAGTTCGGACAAGAGAAATGTCATAGACATACTAGGCGACACGCATGCATGCGATGGAGGGATTCAACAATGGGACATAGCAAAGGCTACATCAGCGTCGGATAGCCACTAGAGAGTGGGATTCGCAAGTGACAACGCAGGGTGCCATCGATATGGGGATCCTGCAGTCAGTGAACATTGTGAAGCAGAACTTGTCCCTCCATTCGAGAAAGGGTTAATACAAACCTCCGGGTGGATGTGATCACGAGATCCTAATGTTTACTTAGCAAAAATTATTTAACACGAATATAAGAGAGATCAGAGTCCCAGAATATAGATGAGGAATAAAAGATCCTAATACCACCCATTGGTGACGTGGGCCCGTAAGCCACACAACCATGTTAGTAAATCAGTTTTTCAAAGACTAGACTCAACTTCGGCCAAGGAGTTGGAAAGGGGGTTCCTACAGGCAGTCGGCTCTGATACCAACTTGTGACACCCCCAATTCGACCGTACACTAATCATACACGCAGATGTGTACGATCAAGATCAGGGACTCACGGGAAGATATCACAACACAACTCTACACACAAATAAAACAATACAAGCTTCATATTACAAGCCAGGGGCCTCGAGGGCTCGAATACAAGCTCTACACAAGAGTCAGCGGAAGCAACAATATCTGAGTACAGACATAAGTTAGACAAGGATGCCTTAAGAAGGCTAGCACAAAAACAACACGATCGAAGAGGCAAGGCCTCCTGCCTGGGACCTCCTAACTACTCCTCAGTGGTCGGCGGCCTCCATGTAGCGTAATCGTTGGCGGTGGCATCCGCTCGAGGATCCACCATCTGGCTGCATCAACCGTAAAGAAGAAGGAAGGGGGGAAAAGGGTAGCAAAGCAACCGTGAGTACTCATCCAAAGTACTCGCAAGCATCAGATCTATACTAAGTATGCATTGGTATCAAATGGAAGGGATGTATCTGTGGACTGAACTGCATAATGCCAGAATAGAGGGGAAGGCCTAGCCTATCGAAGAATAGAGCTCCAAGCATCTTGCAGCATGTGGAAGAGTAAAGAATAGCAGTTTATAATTAACAAACATGTTGTAGCATGAACACCCAGAGATCCTTCCTCGATTCCCTATGAGAAAGCAATCTCGGAGCCACATATCCATCACATATCTCAAGTATCCATTTCTAGTTATATAAGATCCGGATACAAGTCTGAATGTCCATTACCGTGGACACGGTATTCGAATATATATCTTCACTGCAGGGGTGCACCATGTTTTCCAACACGCTCGATCACTCTGGCCGGACACACCTTTCTGGGGTCAATGCCCGGCCTCGGAAGATCAACACGTCACAGCCCGACCTAGGCTCAGCAGAGAGGTCCCCGCCGGTCTACATCCTAAGCACTCCGGGGTCTGGGCCCATCACCCGTTGCATTCCGGATCATTGCGCGCTGGGCGGATCAAGCCTGCCCGGATGGCGCCGACCCAGCCGTGCCGCAATGCTGAACTGGACGTCTGACAAAGCTTCGGCTGATACTGCGATGTCGAGGCCCATAACTATTCTCGCGTGGTGGTTAGTGCGTAAAGGCCAAAGGCCAATTCAGAACAAATACCCAAACCTGTTAGTGCATTATTAAAAAGAAGTGACGGCTGTCGGGACAAGTCCGGAGCTATCACCCCCTCCTAGGTGATACCGCTAAACAGCCAACCGTCACCGTCACATCGCATGGGTGCTCTCCGGGCCCGCCCGGCTTTCACAACGGTCTCAAGTAAAAATTCAAGGTAACCGTGTGTCCAGACATCAAGTGGAAAACCCGAGGAATCACCCTCGGAGGATTCCACTCGATGTAATTATCAAGGTGAACGTAAGAGGGACCACCCTCGAGGTTCACACTTGAGGTGTTGAAAGACAGAGCCGTATCGGGAATGGTGAAAGAGGAAATCACCCTCGATGACCACGACCGAATAGCTACACTACAGAATTACCACTAGGAGTACGTTATGAGGGATCACCCTCGGCACTCGATAGTAGCTATGCAGAGTCGAGCAACAAAAGGGGCGTGATGTGATGTGATGTGTCGGGCTCTGGTCGTCGATCACGTTGATTGAGTCATTGACGATGAAGCAGGGGCAACAAGGACAAGGTGGGGGTCACTGATGGATCACTAACCAACCTATACTAAGCAGTTTAGGGTAAGCAGGTAGGTAACAATAGCAGGTACAAAAGCAGGCTATGCATCAGAATAGGAGCAATCAAATACAGTAGAAAAATCTAATGCAAGCATGAGAGAATGGAATGGTCGATATCGAGATGATCAAAGGGGGGGCTTGCCTGGAAGCTCCGCTGAAAGGGAAGAAGGGGTCGTCGTCGACGTAGTCGATCACAGGGGCATAGGCATCGGTCTCGGGGTCTACCGAACAGAAGAGGGGGAAGAAACAGTAAATACAGAGAAAACATATCCATGACAAGCAATAAGCAGCGCTAGGGGTGTTCTAACGCGGCACCACACGATACCGGGGAAGGGTGGAAACATCCGGGAAAGTTTCCCCAGAGTTTAGCATTTTCGGACAAACGAACTGGAGGGGGAAGGTTGCATGTTCTCTATGCTAGGGGCATGTGGCAGACAAACGGACCGCGTATTCGGATTCGTCTCGTTTTTCTGAGCAACGTGCATGTATAAAACTTTTTCATCCGAGTTACGAATTATTTTATATTAATTTTCAATGTTTTATCAATATTCTGGGATTTATTCATAAATATTAAAACGAATTAAGAACAGTGTACTACTTTTTATACACAGCACTGGCCAGCCACAGTCAATGACATGTGGGGCCTGGGTCAAAGTCAACACAACCAAATTGACTGGTCAACAAGGTCAGTGGGACCCAGCTGTCATAGTCACATGGGCAACTTTAAAAGAATTAACTAAACTAGTTAGGGGGGTGGGTCCTACTGTCATAGACAGAACCTGAATTAGATCATTTTTTTATTTAAAACAATTAGTTAAACAAAGTGGCCCACACGTCATAGTCTACTAGTTGAACTAGTTAGGCAATTAGACTAATCTATCTTAGCATTAAACAGGCCCCATGTGCACACACACACACAACACAGGAGAAGCAAGGCCATGGCCACCGCCAGTTGGCCACTACCAAGGCGAGCGCGGGCGCTGCCAGGGGAGGCGCGGGCACATGTGGGTGTGGGTGTGGACAGCAGCGTCTTGTGGCCTTGCGACTGGGTGTCTGTGAGAGGCGGGCGCAGGCGGCGGAGTGCAGGCGGCGTGGCGCAACAGCAGATAGCACCACCACCAGCAGCAATGCAGATGGCGATCAACAAGCATCGACAAAGCGGCGCAACAACAAGCGACAGCAGCAGCGGCAAGAGCCATAGCAGTGTGAGGAGCAGCAGCAACAAGGAGTACAGGCAGTAGAAGAGACATAGAGCAGCGGCAACAAGCAGTACAGGCAGCAGAAGAGACATAGAGCAGCGGCAACAAGCACGCACGTACGCGTATGCGGGAGCTCGGACGACCTCGGGGACGGCGACTACGGTAAGGAATCAAAGGGGAAAGGGAGGGGTGTCGGCGTTTTGGGATTTCAAGGAATCAAAGAAAGTAAAACCCTAGATGTTGCTAAACCCACTATTTTGGATTTCAAGGAATTTAATTATGAAAGTTTCTCCTTAATTGATTGTATTTTCTCGTTGCAATCTGTGCTAAATTCTCCTCATGCTTATAGTCAAAATAAAGCTTTTACCAAGCATATCGTTGATGCCTTAATGCAATCTTATGAAGAAAAACTTGAGTTGGAAGTTTCTATCCCTAGAAAACTTTATGATGAGTGGGAACCAACTATTAAAATTAAGATTAAGGATCACGAATTTTATGCTTTATGTGATTTGGGTGCTAGTGTTTCCACTATTCCCAAAACTTTGTGCGATTTGCTAGATTTTCGTGATTTTGATGATTGCTCTCTAAACTTGCATCTTGCGGATTCCACTATTAAGAAATCTATGGGGAGAATTAATGATGTTCTTATTGTTGCAAATAGGAATTATGTGCCCGTAGATTTTATCGTTCTTGATATAGATTGCAATCCTTCTTGTCCTATTATTCTTGGTAGACCTTTCCTTAGAACGATTGGTGCTATTATTGATATGAAGGAAGGGAATATTAGATTCCAAATTCCATTAAAGAAAGGCATGGAACACTTTCCTTGGAAGAAAATAAAATTACCATATGAATCTATTATGAGAGCCACTTATGGATTGCCTACCAAAGATGGCAATACCTAGATCTATCATTGCTTCTATGCCTAGCTAGGGGCGTTAAACGATAGCGCTTGTTGGGAGGCAACCCTATTTTATTTTATTTTTTGCTTTTTCCTTATTTTTAGGAATAAATATTTGTTCTAGCCTCTGGTTAGAAGTGTTTTTATGTTTTAATTAGTGTTTGTGCCAAGTTAAACCTATAGGATCCTCTTTGATGATAGTGATTTGATCTTGTAGAAAATTTCAGAAACTTTATGTTGACGAAAATAATTGTTAAAAATCACCAAAACGTGATAAAATATTGATTCCAATTGCTTCTGATAAATAAACAAATTTTTTAGGTCTTCCTATTTTGGCTTATTTTTTGGGGTTTCAGAAGTTTGCGTTTGTTACAGATTACTACAGACTGTTCTATTTTTGACAGATTCTGTTTTTCGTGTGTTGTTTGCTTATTTTGATGAATCTATGGCTAATAAAATAGTTTATAAACCATAGAGAAGTTGGAATATAGTAGGTTTAACACCAATATAAATAAATAATGAGTTCATTACAGTATATTGAATTGGTCTTTTGTTTTCTTTCGCTAACGGAGCTCACGAGATTTTCTGCTGAGTTTTGTGTTGTGAAGTTTTCAAGTTTTGGGTGAAAGATTTGATGGATTATGGAACAAGGAGTGGCAAGAGCCTAAGATTGGGGATGACCATGGCACCCCCAAGATAATCTAAGGACTCCTAAAATCCAAAGCTTGGGGATGCCCCAGAAGGCATCCCCTCTTTCGTCTACTTCCATCGGTAACTTTACTTGGAGCTATATTTTTATTCATCACATGATATGTGTTTTTGCTTGGAGTGTCTTGAATTATTTGAGTCTTTATTTTTTAGTTTACCACAATCATCTTTTCTGTACACACCTTTTGAGAGAGACACACATGATTCGGAAATTATTAGAATACTCTATGTGCTTCACTTATATCTTTTGAGTTATATAGTTTTTGCTCTAGTACTTCACTTATATCTTTTAGAGCACGGTGGTGGATTTGTTTTATAGAAACTATTGATCTCTCATGCTTCACTTAGATTATTTTGAGAGTCTTAAATAGCATGGTAATTTGCTTAAATAATCCTAATATGCTAGGTATTCAAGATTAGTAAAAACTTTCTTATGAGTGTTTTGAATACTAAGAGAAGTTTGATGCTTGATGATTGTTTTGAGATATGGAGGTAGTGATATCAAAGTTGTGCTAGTTGAGTAGTTGTGAATTTGAGAAATACTCGTGTTGAAGTTTGCAAGTCCCGTAGCATGCACGTATGGCAAACGTTATGTAACAAATTTGAAACATGAGGTGTTCTTTGATTGTCCTCCTTATGAGTGGCGGTCGGGGACAAGCGATGGTCTTTTCCTACCAATCTATCCCCCTAGGAGCATGCGCGTAGTGCTTGGGTTTTGATGACTTGTAGATTTTTGCAAAAAGTATGTGAGTTCTTTATGACTAATGTTGAGTCCATGGATTATACGCACTCTCACCTTTCCATCATTGCTAGCCTCTTCGGTATCATGCATTGCCCTTTCTCACATCGAGAGTTGGTGCAAACTTCACCGGTGCATCCAAACCCCGTGATATGATACGCTCTTTCACACATAAAGCTCCTTATATCTTCCTCAAAACAGCCACCATACCTACCTATTATGGCATTTCCATAGCCATTTCGAGATATACTGCCATGCAACTTTCCACCGTTCCGTTTATCATGACACGTTCAACATTGTCATATTGCTTAGCATGATCATGTAGTTGACATAGTATTTGTGGCAAAGCCACCGTTCATAATTCTTTCATACATGTCACTCTTGGTTCATTGCATATCCCGGTACACCGTAGAAGGCATTCATATAGAGTCATACCTTGTTCTAGTATCGAGTTGTAATCATTGAGTTGTAAATAAATAGAAGTGTGATGATCATTATTTTCTAGAGCATTGTCCCAAGTGAGGAATAAAAAAAAGAAAAAAAACGAGAAAGGCCATAAAAAAAGGAGAAGGCCAAAAAAAATGAGAGAAAAAGAGAGAAGGGACAATGTTACTATCCTTTTACCACACTTGTGCTTCAAAGTAGCACCATAATCTTCATGATAGAGAGTCTCTTGTTTTGTCATTTTCATATACTAAGTTGGAATTTTTCATTATAGAACTTGGCTTGTATATTCCAAAAATGGGACTCCTCAAGTGCCCTAGGTCTTCGTGAGCAAGAAAGTTGGATGCACACCCACTTAGTTTCTTTTGTTGAGCTTTCATATATTTATAGCTCTAGTGCATCAGTTGCATGGCAATTCCTACTCCTTGCATTAACATCAATCGATGGGCATCTCCATAGCTCATTGATGTGAGACCTTCTCCTTTTTTGTCTTCTCCACATAACCCCCATCATCATATTCTATTCCACCCATAGTGCTATGTCCATGGCTCACGCTCATGTATTGCATGAACGTTGAAAAAGTTTGAGATTACTAAAGTATGAAACAATTGCTTGGCTTGTCATCGGGGTTGTGCATGATGAGAGCATTCTTGTGTGACGAAAATGGAGCATGACTAAACTATATGATTTTGTAGGGATGAACTTTCTTTGGCCATGTTATTTTGAGAGGACATAATTGCTTAGTTATTATGCTTGAAGTATTATTATTTTTATGTCAATATTGAACTTTTATCTTGAATCTTTCGGATCTGAATATTCATACCACAATTAAGAAGAATTACATTGAAATTATGCCAAGTAGCATTCCACATCAAAAATTCTGTTTTTATCATTTACCTACTCGAGGACGAGCAGGAATTAAGCTTGGGGATGCTTGATATTTCTCCAACGTAACTATAATTTTTGATTGCTCCATGCTCTATTATCTTCTGTTTTGGACATTATTGGTCTTTATTATACACTTTTATATTATTTTCGGGACTAACCTATTAACCAGAGGCCCAACCCAGAATTGCTGTTTTTTTTGCCTATTTCAGAGTTTCGCAGAAAAAGAATATCAAACAGAGTCCAAACAGAATGAAACCTTTGGGAACGTGATTTTCGGAACGAACATGATCCAGAGGACTTGGACCCTACGTCAAGAACGCTACCAGGAAGCCACGAGGTAGGGGGGCGCGCCTACCCTCCTGGGCGCGCCCTCCACCCTCATGGGCCCCACGTTGCTCCACCGACGTACTCCTTCCTCCTATATATACCTATGTACCCCCAAACTACCAGATACGGAGCCAAAAACCTAATTCCACCACCGCAACCTTCTTTACCCATGAGATCCCATCTTGGGGCCTTTTCCGGAGCTCCGCTGGAGGGGGTATCGATCACGGAGGGCTTCTACATCAACACCATAGCCTCTTCGATGATGTGTGAGTCGTTTACTTCAGACCTTCGGGTCCATAGGTATTAGCTAGATGGCTTCTTGTCTCTTTTTGGATCTCAATACAATGTTCTCCCCCTCTCTCGTGGATATCTATTCGATGTAATCTTCTTTTCCGGTGTGTTTGTTGAGACCGATGAATTGTGGGTTTATGATCAAGTTTATCTATGAAAAATATTTGAATCTTCTGAATTCTTTTATGTATGATTGGTTATCTTTGCAACTCTCTTCGAATTATCAGTTTGGTTTGGCCTACTAGATTGATCTTTCTTGCAATGGGAGAAGTGCTTAGCTTTGGGTTCAATCTTGCGGTGTCCTTTCCCAAAGTGATGATGGGCAGCAAGGCACGTATTGTATTGTTGCCATCGAGGATAACAAGATGGGGTTTATATCATATTGCATGAGTTTATCCTCTACATCATGTCATCTTGCTTAAAGCGTTACTCTGTTCTTATGAACTTAATACTCTAGATGCATCTTTGGATAGCGGTCGATGTGTGGAGTAATAGTAGTAGATACAGGCAGGAGTCGGTCTACTTGTCTCGGACGTGATGCCTATATAAATGATCATACCTAGATATTCTCATAACTATGCTCAATTCTGTCAATTGCTCAACAGTAATTTGTTCACCCACCGTAAATACTTATGCTCTTGAGAGAAGCCACTAGTGAAACCTATGGCCCCCGGGTCTATTTTCCATCATATTAATCTTCCATCCACAAGTTATTTCTAGTGCCGTTTTTATTTTACTTTCTTTACTTTGCATCTTTATCATAAAAATACCAAAAATGTTATATTATCATATCTATCAGATCTCACTCTCGTAAGTGACCGTGTAGGTATTGACAACCCCTTATCGCGTTGGTTGCGAGGATTTATTTGTTTGTGTAGGTGCGAGGGACTCGTGCGTGGCCTCCTACTGGATTGATACCTTGGTTCTCAAAAACTTAGGGAAATACTTACGCTACTTTGCTGCATCACCCTTTCCTCTTCAAGGGAAAACCAACGCAGTGCTCAATAGGTAGCACACCACCGGAAGAGCATCATCATCACCGTTTCCTCGGATGAAGCTGAGGCCTAATCAGCGCCACCAAAAAGGTTGTACACTAATTGCCGCATTTTCTTCTTGATTCAATCTCACGGTGCTACCGTCGCTCGGTCCCGAGCCGACATGGCGCGGCTCCATCCACGGCGGCGTCGCCGGCCACTTCCTCCACGTCATCGCTCCCTCGGTGGCGACGTCCACATCAGTAGGAGCTGCTGCTGCTTTAGCTCTCGCTCGCGCTGCTGCTCTGCTATTGCTCTCGGTCCCCTGCCTGGTCTTCTCTTGCTGCTGCTCTCGCTCTTGCTCTTGCTCTTGCTTGGGATGCTGCTCCGATTTGGCCACACTTCAGTCGATTGAATTGACTTTTAGGTCAGTCGGTTTTCAGGGGGTGGGGGGGCTCGCCGGAGTTAAGGAAGAACCAGCCGCAGCGGGGAGGGGGGCTCGCTGGAGAGGTACCCACTTTCTATCTTAGGGTTCAGGGTGGGGGTGGTGGTCGCCGGCGGTGGTGGGGTGGTGACCTGGGGATTGCCGAAGAAAAAGCTCGGCACGGGGGGCCTAGAGGGATGGCTGGGGCGGCGGTGGACCGGCGGTGGGGAGTGGTTTCGGGGCGGGCCCGGCGGCACACCGTCGGCCGCGGTTGGCGGCTGTTTGGCCAGTGGTGTCAGTTGACTGATGCTGCTACACGACTAGCTGTCCCGACTCTGGCACGCGCTGCTGCTACTGCTTTTGTGCTACTAGTGCGTTCAGTTTCGACAGTAAAATTCAATTTCGACAGCAAAATTCAGTTTCGACAGTTAAGTTCAGTTTCGACAGTTAAGTTCAGAGATGAGCAGCTGATGTATTTTACATCTAGCACTTTGTGGTTATGTATTTTACGTCATCTATTGGAGATGCTATTAGAATTCCACTCAGGTTAACGTTGTCTCTCTTGTCCTGCTTCAGCCTCGGCGTCGTACAACTCACCGGAGCTGCTCCAACGACGAAACCCTCCATCACAGCGGAGCAGTACCTCGGGCTCCATCTCAAGATGCCTAAGATCTTCTTCCCCTCCTCCGATAGCCAAGTCAGCCGGATCATCCTCACCGACCAACCCAATCACGCTGAGATCGACATGGCTTCGCCAAAGAGGTTGTACACTTGTTGCATCTCTTTTTTACTCTACATGTTATATATATTGTCCACTGAGCACACGTAGTAACGTGAAATACGATTAGTTTCTCCTACTATATGACAAGCAGTGAGGTACTAGGCAACTTAGCTATATATGATGGACTCTCTTGAACGCCATCATTATTTATCTCTGCGCGTTTGAGCTGTGCATTTGTCGATGGGTCTGGGGGTTGAGCTAGTAGGGCAGTGGCCTGGGTCCAAAGTAGTAGAAGTAGCACAAAAACATTTTTTGAGTGTAGGCTTTTCCTTGCTCAAGCCCGCCTACTAGAATTGCCAGTGCTTGAAAGGAAAAGTGAAGGAAAAACAGAGGAATTGGAAAGTTTCCCATGGTACTACTATTCATGCATTTCGTTCAAAGGAATGGAGCAAAGGAAAACTGTAGGATTTGTTCCTTTAGTGTCTCCTTTAAAGAAAAACCATAGGAATTTTAATATCCACTTGTCCTCCTTCTCAAATTCCTATTCATGAAGCACAAGACTAAGAGATAGTAGCATCATAGCATTATAACCATACATTTTCTTGTGGTTTGACTTAATCTCACCATTCTTCTTTGCATCATGTGATCTTCCAATTCTTGTGAACCAAACACCCAGATTGGCAGAAATCCTGTGTTTTTAAATTCTTTGTTTTGCACGTGCATTCCTATCTATTACTGTGTATTTCCTATCCCTGCGTTGTTAGAATCCTCCAATTCAAACGAGCCCTTACAGAATTACTTCTCTTACAGATAGTTGTCAAAGAAAACCTTGTGTGGTTTGTTCCGCTCCTGTTGTGCCGTCGTCCACCCCAGCTCAGCTGCTCCAACGACAGAAGGGTCCAGCACAGCAGGGATCCGGCCCCCAGACTGTCTTTCGCCACCTCAGATCTTCTTCCCCGCCGCGGGCAGCCATGACAACTGCATTACCATCATCAACCGAGCAGATGACCTCGAGGACTACACGTGTCCACCAGAGAGGTCACACTCTTTCGTGTCTGCTTACGTTTTGCATCGCTTAATATTACATGCTACTTTATCGTCATGTTCACCGATTAGACTCCGAGTCAGCTCCAAACTAATGGCAAAACTTGAGTTTTTAAATGGTTGTGGGGTACATATCGGAGCTGCAATCAATAGTATCTATCAACTATCTGGTTAATCTCTGGTGTCTACTATGAGTTTCATGTTGGGTGGGAAACAAACAGTAAAGAAGCCATTATCTGTATTTTTTTAACTAAAGCCATTATCTGCCTGCTATCATTGGTTTTGGGTCTATCCAAAGGTTGCTACCATCACTCTGGATTTCTGCATGCACTCCTTACATAATCTCACTATGTTTTATTCCTATGTATGTCAGTTATTGTACACAATGGAACTGAACATGTAGAGCAAAAGAGACGAGGCTTGCATGGCAATAAAATTTCATGCAGACTTCGCTCCATGGTAGGCGCAAAGGCAGCTGCCCATCCACCCATTTTGGATTGTAATAGAGGGGAAGATATCTGTTCTGAGGGGGATTCAGAAGGAGAAGACCACTCCTATTTACCCTCTGAGGTCTTCGCTCTAACTTGGCATGCTGATGTTGGTTATATCATGCATATGGTGCCTTGCATTGCTTACTTTATACATAAAATATGTCATCTTCTGAGTTTAGACATGCTTTATGTGAATGCCATCTATTTAGTTTATTGATTGTTTATGTGAATTATGCAACGCCATCTTGTTTAGCCAGGCATCATATATGTGAATTTTGCAATGCCATCCTGCTTAGCCACCATCTTATATGTGAATTATATCAGGCCATCTTTTTTTTCACATGATTACATTTGTCAACAATGTTAGTACATTCAACTACTCTTCGTGTGCATCAGCCATTTGACATGGTGATGGAAAATCTGGAGTGAAAACAAGGTCTTGAGCAGACTATGCTATCGATGAAGCGCATATCTCGCTGGTTCTGAGATAGCTCCCGAGAGGAGGATTCGAGAGAGATGACCAGTCCTATTCCCCGAGGTGTATGCTCTAACTTGGCAGGGTTATGTTGCTCATATCGTGCGTATGGTGTCTTGCATTGCTATGTCATTTGATTAGTTTAGACATGCTTTGTGTGAATGCTACCTGTTTAGTGTCTAATTACCATATATGTGAATTATGCATTGTCATCTTATTGCAAGACATTATATATGTGAATTATGCAATGATATCTTGTTACAAAGGGACTATATATGTGAATTATGCAATGCCATGTAGTTTAGCCAATCATCATGTACGTGAATTATATCATGCTATCATTTTTTTGTATTACGTGTTCCATTTGTCGACAACGTTTGTATATTCAACTACTCTTCCTGTGCATCAGCCATTTGAAGCGGTGATGGAAGTATCTGGAGTGAAAACAAGGTATCCAGAGCAAACAATGCTACCTGCTGAAGCAGACATCTTGCTGGTTACAGAGAGCTCCTCAGAGGAGGATTCAGAGACTGATGACCAGTCCTATTTCCCCCCTGAGGTCTCAAACTTGGCAGGGTTATATTACCCATGTCATGCATGTTGTCTTGCATTGCTTAGTTTTTACATCATATATGGATTGCCATCTGCTTACTTGTTTACTATACAAATCATATATTTGAATTATAACATGCCATCATGCTTACATACACATCATCTATCTGAATTATCGCATGGCAACCCATTTAATAAAGACATCATATAGTTATATCATCTCATCCTGTTTAGTGTTTACAGTCATCATATTTTTAATTATGTCATTCTATCCGTGAATTATATCATGCTATCATGTTTCCATAGGCGGCATGTATGTGAATTATGGCATGCCAACCTATTTAATAAACACATTATATAGTTATATCATGTCATCCTGTTTACATAGTCATCGTATTTTGAACTATGTCTTTCCATCTTTTTTAGTTAGCCATCATAATGTGAAATTGTGTCATGCTATCCTGTTTAGTTAGCCATCATATATGTGAAATCGTGTCATGCTATCCTGTTTGGTTAGACAACATAAATGTGAATTATTTCATGCCCTCTTTTATTCCCCACTATCCATTGCATCTGTATATCATACAATGTCTATACATTCAATTACTTTTCTTGTTTATCAGCCATTTGAATTGGAGAGGGTGATGGTTGTATCTAAGGGAGTAACAACACAGTCTTCAGAAAAGATAGTACTACCAGTTGATGCAGATAGAACCACGGTTGTACTTTCCCAAGAACCAGCCCCACCACACATAACCCAGACTCTCACAGATTGTACCCCTACCTAGTTGGACAGAGAACCAGCTACACCCCTTCTAACCCCAACCCCAGCTGATAGTAATCCAGTTCCAGTTGACACAACACAATCTCCACCACAGAGCACCCAAACACGAGCAGTTAGTAAGGGAACTGTAGTTCCCAAAGCACGAGGACCACCACTTGGAATCCCAAATCAACGCTTAAAGGAGAAGAAGAATTGTTCTCAGTTCAGGTTCTGTAGCTATGGTTCATACTCATTTGCTCTTGCATCACTGTATTTACTCATACCAACTATTTTCAAATTTGAAGGATGGAATTGAAACTCCAATGGTGCAACAGGTATGTTTTAAACCTGTTTCTTTAACTGGTTTGCTGTTGTAACTTTCTCTATGTTGATTTCAGTTTCAATTGAATAAACAGTTATGTTCTCATGTCATGCACATTACAAGTGTTGTTATTATTCTATAGTTTCCCACACTTATATTCTGTCTATTCTACTTTGTCTTGAGCAAATATTATTTGAACTGTGTCTCTATCTTGATTTGGCAACAAAAACTAGAGTGATATAGACCATAAAGTGACCATGGTACATAGATATAGGTTTGTTTCATGTTGTTATCCTGTCCACTTTACTACTGATCTGATTTACCAAAATGAGTTTCATATACAACATGGTAAACCTGTGATGTGTCTGCTTGTTTCTATTTTAGAATGCGGACAAAATATTGGAGAAAAATACCCCGTTATGCAATGGTAAAGGAAGTAATGCAGATAAGGTTCAGGATAGTGAGACATCCCTGTCGGTCTCCAAGAAAGCTGATAAAAACTATCTTGACGACAGTGAGAGAACCCAAAAGTCATGTCTTGATGTAGTGTTCGAGTTACTGGGCCCTACCGCTGGAAGCTCTTCGAACTCGCTGCCTGAATTAGTTCGTCTTCTTGAGTCTCAACTTCAATTTGAAAGACATCGATCAGATGTGCTGTGACAGGAAGTTGAAGGACTGAGGAAGTCCCTGCATAATGCAGATGCATACTTTTGGTGCAACAACAAGTGCTAGAGGATTTAAGCGCCAAACAAGAGAAAGTTAATAAGCTTGCTAAGCATCTTGCCAGCATTATGGGTACCCAGGATATTGTTTCTTGAGCTCTTCTGAAGTGGTTTCAGTTCTGGACTTGTTTTGCTGCGACGTTTATTTGCACTGGTCACCAACTTTGACAACCAGTGTATATGATATGCGGCTTTGTTCCCTATATTTGCACTGGTGGCGAACTTTGATGCCCAGTGGATGTAATATGTGTAATAGCCATGATAGCCTAGCGTAAGTTGCTTGCTTATTTATTTCCTTATTGTCATGTTTATTTGTTTGCTTGTAGTCAGTGCACTTCTTTTTCCGCGGTTTGCTAGTGGCCACAATAACCTATTTTTTAAAACTAGGCCACAATAACCATGGGCTACATATTTACTGTAGTTACCATGGGCCTCCTACGGGCCGTGGGAACAATGGTCCTTCTAAGGGCCGTAGAAACAATGGGCCTTCTACGGGCCGTAGCATCAATGGGCCTTCTACGGGTCGTATGATCGATCGGCCAAACACGGGCCAATAACAGATCGCATTATGGGCCGTAAACGGGCTAGATTTGGAATCATCCGTTCATGGGCTGACCATAACGGGCCATCGTTAATCAGCCGTATTTGATGACGCTATGAAAACGGCCCAACAGGTTAACGGGCCGCAAACGGGCCGATTGTAACCACAGGCTGAATTTGGCCCACAAGCAGAAAAGGCCAGTAACGGGCCGTAAGTAACCTAATGCTTGAAATAAGCCCAAGAATAAATGCGCCCTGAGAAGGCCAAAAGATAAGACGGGCTGGAAACGGCCCAATGTAATAATGGGCCGTTAATGGGTATAAAGCGATACACTGTTCATTGCGGGCCGGATTCACCACAGACCGTTAATGGGCAAGAGTTACTAATGGCCTCGTGTGGGCCGAAAGACATCATGGGCCATACATGGGTCGGAAGTTACAACGGGCTAGAATCATATTGGACAGCCCAGATGAAGCTACTGGGCTTAATTCCGATAGGCCATAACAGTCTGTGAGCGGGCCGTAAATGGGCTACAAACGAATAGGCCATTAACAGGCTTTCTGTGGGCCGACTCGTTTCCTTTTAACCAAGTCAAACGGGCTGGCCTTTTCACCGGAATGGGCCTCTGTTGAGCCGTGCCACGTGTCGACCTATCATAGGCGCCTCCTGTCCAATGAATGGATGACACCTGTCCCTACATTGAGCCAACACGTCTTTCCTCCGGCCAATGACAATTTTACATGTGGAAAATCCTCATTGGTCCGGGCTGTTAACGGGTTATCGGATCCAAAACCGGACCCGATAGCTTAACGATGAACCATTACGGTGGATGCCACGTGTCAGTCACCCTTGAAGAAATCACTTCTATGATGCGCGATTTATCGTCATGGAAGGGCACACTTCCGTGATGATAATTTTTGTAATGTCATGGAACACTTCTACAACTGCACATGTATGACTATCGTGATTCTGTCATAAAATCGTCATGGATGTACATGCATGACAGAAAACGTGACCTACTGTGACAAACACGTATCCTCACGGAAGTGTATTATTTTTGTAGTGCATGGATGCACCAAATTATAATAGCACGCAGCAAGAAATCAGTTGATGGGCTGCTATATAGGTCTCGAGTGAGAACACCCCTCCATAGCTTTTGAAGTTCCTCCACAAGAGGCTCCATGAATAAATCAAAATCCTTTCCAGGACTTTTTGGACCTGGCATATAGTTTGATTCTTTGGTGCAGACATTTGGAGGCATATTGTAAGGGATAACAAGCACTGGCACATGCTATATGTGGCGCTCTGGTGGCCAAATGGGTTAAATCCATCTGAAGCTGAACCAAGTCTAATGTTTCTCGGGTCAGTAGCAAACTTTTGTGTTTCGATTGAAGCTTTTCCAGTCACTACCATGAGATGGATGGCTCATTACATTCGATCTCTGTACTCCTGGTTCCTAAAATGCCACAAGACATCCTCTCTTGTTTCACATCATGAAACAACCTCTCGCAATCTTGGTATAATTGGAAAATGTCTCGAAACATTATGAGGAATCCTCTTCACAGCATCGCCATCTTTCCATCTTGATGATTTGCATTTTGGGCATTCACTTAAGTTGGCATAATCCTTCCGGACCAGAACACAATTATTCTTACAAACACGGATCATATCATATTCAATTCCAACTGCACGAAGGAAATTATTCATTTTATTGTAGGTGTGTGGCAGCTCAGACGCATCTGGGAAAGATTTGCGGAAAGCAGCCAACATCACATCGAATGATTTGTTGGTCATCCACTCAGATGTCTTCACCTGAAGAAAGGTGACCATAGCTGAAAATACTGACAGCTTATTTCCTGGGGTGACAGCCATGTTGGATTGTTCCAACATGCGGGCCCACCGTTTTTCTTCTACAGGTGAAAGTTCATGAAATGCACGAGCATTTCATAGCATTGTTTCAGCATTGGTCAAACTCACTGGCTCCGCCACCACCACCTCCTCCTCCTCTTCCACCTGAGCATCAGGCAGATCAAGATGGTGATCTGCTGCATCCACATAGTCAATAACATTGACGTTCACAGCTTCACCATGATGAACCCACCTAGTATATGTGACCGACATCCCATACAAGTGTAGATGATTTTGCACAGTTGACTGGGGTCTTTTAACTGAATTCATACAACTGCTACATGGGCAAAGCACATCTGATTTCGGACCACCGTACTCAGCTCTGATAAAGTTCATGAAGGTTTCAACCCCCTCGACATATGCAACGAAGAATCTTAGAACAGAAGTTATCCAAGTCATGTCCATCTGTTAGACATACAAATTAGTTCTTCTACTAGATATTACACGAAAAAATATATGCTTTTTTGTGAAGTCTGGAAAAAAATAACTAGGTCGATGTCTAAAGCTATGGCAAGATATTTGGACAAGCAGATCTAAGTAACAAAATATATGTAAAGCTAATTCAACAAACATATTCGAGTGCTAAATTATGGCAGGCTGTTTCAGCAGTCAATGAGGCCGAGCACATAGCCATCGAACTATCGAAGGCCATCTCAGCAACAAAGATCGAGTATAAAATGGTGTGGAGCTATTTCACCTAATAGATTGGCTACTAGACCATGACAATCTACATCACAATAAATATGTGGCAGGATATTTTAGCAACTAATCGGGCTTGGCATGCCATCTTAGCTAAGCAGATTGAGTGGAGAACAGGGCAAGGAAGCTTCTTAAGCAGAGCATATTGACTATAAACTACTTCGGCAAACAGTGTGGTTAACAGCGTCTATCAGCTTTCAGTGTTACACCGACATGCACGGGGCCTCAGTCTAGAATGCACGTACCGTGGGAGAAGCTGACCGCCGTGCATCTCCACACGAACATCGCCAGCAGTGGCGGCGCTGACCGCCGTGTGTCTCCACAAGAACGTCGCCAGCTGTCGCGGCGCGGCTAGAGGACGACAGTCTACGAGAGCGTACTGTGGGGGCGAGAGCATCGCCGTACGTCCCCTCGACGAACCGCAGCACCGACGTATCGGCGCGGCGGGGAGGGCGGCTTTGGCGGAGCGAACAGAGTGGAGGGGGCCGGGGGGAGGGGGTTTGGGGAATATTAGTGGCTAGTTAGTCGAAGGGAGGTTCAATTTGGGATTTTGGGGGATTTTCACGCGGTGGGGGAGTTTGGCGCATGGTCGGTTTCTCCAAGTGTAGTCCCATGTGTCAGTGAAGAGGCAAGCCGAAGCGCATTCCGTCTGTGTGAGCCATGTGCAGGACCGAACGTGTCTGGGGTGAAATGCGACCGCGGCAGGGGTGTTGTGAGTGTACCGCCTTTTTTCCTTTTAAACTTGGTGCTTCGCCCCCTAAAAAAACTTGGTGCTTCGCGCGATCCATCGATACTACTACTAGTAATCCTGTAATCCCGACTAAAACGGCACCTCCGGGTCTTTTCCCGCCAGATATGCTGGGAGGTTGGCTTAGTTGGTTTTTTAGGACGAGTAATGCTACACCTACGTAATCCCAGTTACTCAATTAACGTAATGTAAAAAATGTGAGCTGTTGATTGTAGATTGGGGGTAGGGAGGGGCCCGCCACCATGAAAATCAGGGAGGAGAGAGAGGCGCAATTTACGTTAACCCTTTCGTACGTTCCCGTAGATGTAGAAAGATGTGAAATGCGTGAATGTGTAGTGGACGTACTATTGGAGTGCCTAAGATAAATTGTTTATGTAGACCCTATGTGTTTATTTACTTCGCATGATAGCTTTGTCTCGGGTCAAACCTTCTAAGTTTATACACACAAAAACGAATCATCATTCCATATACTCCTACAATATATCTTACTATTATTGTGAAAGTTCATATACACCGGACGAGATTAATGCAAACACGGCAAATTTTCATTACATTTCGAACTTTTATAGGACAGAAAAATAAAAGAAACCCGACCCTAAACCTATTCTACGGTGGCGACCGACGTCCTCCATCTGCGATCTCCATGTACGGGGGCGGGGTTGAAGACCCGTGAAGTGAAGGTGCGGTCTCCGGCGAGGAAGAGTAGAACACAGGAGACGCACCGGCCAGTTCGCACACCATGCCCTACCGCCTCCCATGCCCTACTCATCCTCGGAGGAGTCCCCGACCTCGGCGGTGCCGGACGTTGGATGGTGGCAAGTAGGACGCGTGGCTGACGGTGCTCCCGTCGTCGGCCGCTAGCATGGCTATCGCTTGTGCGGTCGCGTCCGCGTCCGGCTATGCCGCTATTGCGTCACGAGCGGCAACTTGAGCAAGGGCGGCGACCTCGACCTTCATCCCCGAAGACAAGCTCTCCCGTAGAGCGTTCGCACTCGCGGTCATGGCAGATGTGGTGCCAGGTAGCAAGACGATGCGCTATGGTGTGGAGTTTAGCTCGGCGTTGCCGCTTTAAGTAGTGCATTTCGGTGAGGCCAAGCATCCGGGTGCATCATTAAGTCGCCGGAGTTGGTTCCTTGGGCACCGAGCCTCTTAACGACGGCATACGAACGGACGACATGAATGCGGGTAGCTGGCGCCGGCTGGGAATGCACCGTGCAATGGCGCGAGGGACGAGGGTTTTGGTGTGCCAGGGTAGTCAGCTGCGGTCGTGGCAACGTTGGAGATGCCCTTTGCTCACATGCGATCCCCACATGTCATTTAAAAAGCAAGACGACCCGGCATGGTCTCAAGTCCTGGGGATGCAGTTGGCCGGGCTACACCACTCCGTGGACGCGTCATGGTGCGCGCGCACTTCGGCGCCCCGTCCATCCTCGACGAGCGGGGTGTTGATCTGCTGGTCGTGCCATAGCGCTAACACCACCCTCGGCACACTGAAGCCGACCGTGTCCAGCGATGATGAGCGTCTCGCTCACCGTGGTAACCATGTCCAGAGGCGGTGCGGGAGCTGCACCACGTTGCTGGCCCCCATGACCCACATGAACGGTTGCCGGTGGCGAGGAGGTCGTGGGCCAGCTCCCCCACTGGACTAGTCTGCGCCACGTCGTCCCGACAGGTGTGCCCCACATGTCGGTTTCCCTGTTTTCCCGGCGAGCGGCAGTGCTCCGCGTTGCGCATTAGGGGCAGAACAGCTGGTTTTTGTGCCCCGGTTCAAATGTGGTACAGTGCCAAGTTGTTTCCCTAGCCCCAAGTGTGGTGGTTTTGGGTACGGTACCACCCGTTTCCTTTTCAATAGTGAAGTGTAACACTTAATTAAGTAGCCGGATGGTGTGCTAAATGTAGGTGTCCGACTGTTTGAAGGAATAATTGAGGTGTGCCCGGTCCGTGCCCGCATTTAGGGGTCCAACTTACCATGTTCCGGCAGTAGTAACTATACTAGTCCCTGCGTACTCCCTCTGTTTTTATTTACTCCGCATTTTAGCTTTGCTCAAAGTCAAACTTTGACAAAGTTTATAGACAGAAATAATAACATATACAATAACAAATCAATACCATTAGATTCATTACTGAATATACTTTCACATCATATAGATTTGCTATTGTAAATGTTCATATTTTTCTATAAATTTGGTCAAATTTTATGAAGTTTGACTTCAGTCAAACCTAATATGCAGAGTAAATAAAAACAGAGGGAGTATCTTACTCCTTGACCAAGACGGAAGGGAAAATGAGACAACTTATTGTTTATTTGAGCCATTCAAGTATAATCATGTGGCCTTGCTTATTTCTCATTCCTCTCCAACCCTCTTCTCCATCGATCATGCCGCCCTCCGGTCGAGTCCATCCTCCCGCATGCCTCATTTGAACATTCCGCCGAGTATCATTCGCATGTGGGCCTAGACCATGCTTGTATTTCCAATGTTGTAATATGTCCGACATGCATACAAACAAACGGTTCGTTTAAAGTTTCACTTTGCCTCCACTACGTGTCGCTTCCCGTCTTAGTTTTGACATCCCATTCGGTTCATGCCCCAGCACATCTTGATGAGATCGATTGATGTTGAGATCAATTACGTGTCGTGAAAGGAGATAAAGGTTTGGCTTGTTTCTATGATGGAAATGACCCGCGGGGGGGGGGGGTGTATGGGGATCAGAGGGTGTATATTGTACGTTCATAAGCGAAACGAATGTATTGTACCCACCCTAGTCCTCTTTCAATCGATCTCCGGACCCCGAGATGAAATCTAGAGAGAACAAGTGGGTGCATGTGTGATACCTAAGGCGGATTCAAAATTTTGAACCGGTGATCGTAGCATCCGCAAATCATATATAAAGGGTATTCAATGTTCATTTCGCTTTTGAACGTACAATATACTCCCTCCGATCCTTTCTAGTTTACATATAAGTTTTATGTGTAGTCAAAGTATCTCTACTTTGATCAAACTTACAGAAAAAAGTATCAACATTCAACAACACCCAATCAATATTGTTAGATTCGTACGCACTCCTATATTTCTATCCAAACAGAGACTGTTTCCAATTTGTTTTCAACCACGTGAATGTGCTTGTTCTCACGCATGCTCTTCCTACTATGATTTCGCCATGTATAGCCTGTCCAATAGTAACATTTTTAAGCTCCCTGTCCAATAGTACTAGTGGAGTACTGATAACATCTGTAGTAGAGTATGCAGTGCTCATAGTACTCCCTCCTTCCATTTATATAGGGCCTAAGAGCAAGTCTAATAAGGCCTAGTCAGCAGGCTATAAGACTTACCATGTCATTGAAATCCTACTTGGAGGAGTGAGAAGAGAGGAGAGAGAGTGAAGCGGGCACTTATTTCTACAGCCCGGCTATAACACATAGATCAAGAAAAAAATAGTAAGCATGCAATTATCTTCCAATCATATACCTTGCTCATGCAAATATTAAATGCTTAGAGCCAACCTTATAGCCATTCTAAGAGCCAACCTATTACTTAACCATGCAAATATTAAATGCTTATATGAGTATTTTTTATGATGGCTCTAAGTGAGGTGGCATCTCTTTATAGCCAACAGCCGACTACATTATTAACCATGCTCTAATGTATTTTTCAAAACCGCCTTTGACTATTGACAAGATTAATAGTACATGAGATGTATAGTGTGAAAATTATATCATTGGAAGCTCCTTTCACATACGAATTTGACCATATGCTTTGTGTAAGTTGCATGCCATATATTACTGTAACATTTGGTCAAAGTTAGCCTCGAAAAATGCATTAGGCCCTGTATAGATGGAAGGAGGGAGTAGTAGTGGAAGTGGATCCTCTGACGTAGGTATCCCTGCCTTACCCTCCCTTTCGGTCACTTACTGGCGGGACCCATGCTTGCTAGGCCCTGCATGTCAGTTACTCAATGGGTTCGGCCATGTTAGGGGATCCTCATCCGTAGTATACTCCCTCTGTTTTTATTTACGCCGCATAAAACGGAGGGAGTAGTAGTATAAATGATGCGGGCGGGGGACGGGGAGGGACATCGGTTTGCTCTCAACTACGGTCCCACAAGCGAGCGAAAATGCAAGACGAAGCGCGTTCCATTCGGTGAGCGACATGGAGGGTCCAGCGTACCGGGGTGTAACGCGAATGTGACAAGAGCAATGTACAATTTAAACCGATTGACCGGTCGTCACCGGAACCACTATTCACACCAGAACCTTCGCTGCTCGGCCTACGCCAGCCACCGCGCCATAACCACACCTCCTCTCCAGCCCATTCCCTCACCTTTCAATCCCCTAGCCTGCATCAAGTGTCCCCTAGTTCACCGAAAAGCCATGGTGAGCCCCAAGATCACGTACTACAAGATGCTGACGCCGGAGCGTCGCGCAGAAATCGCGACGGCGGTCGGTACCACATACCTCTATCCCAAGCTCGCTTTGCGGAGGGCCAATCCCCGAGTTCTCCGGAACCAAGCTACGAGGAGGACGAAGCCGATCCAATGTTACGGGAGATGGATCACAGTTCGTTACCACTAGACGCACAGTGCCATGCAGCGGAAGAAGAGTTGGGGCAGCGCGTCCGCGTGGATCATCTCCTCCTCGTGCGATCTACCTCGAATAGTCGGTCGTCCGATCCCACGTACAAGTTCGCCCAAGCGGCGCAGGTGCACCACCTCTAACGGTAACCGCGCGTGTAGGAGGAACATCATCAGCTGACTGCTAGGTCCGGTCACACAATCGGCGGCGAGTGGAGGTGTCTATTCGCAACACATGCAAACCCTAGTGACAGCGCCGAAGCGATCAATCGCATGAGTGTGCCGTACCCCACTTTACATAGGCGTCCGTTGCGGGATCAACACTCGGGCCTCGCACAGACCCTAAAGCCCATAAGTATACTCGGCCACAATCCGAATACAGCTCGGATCACATCCGACCAGTGTCCTCGGATCCGACCTCGTAGGTTCCTTCCTTTAAGCGCGCGACCCCTTAGGTTCAAGCCGGCTTGGTTGCAGTTTGGATCAGCTCCGAACTGCACGGTTAGTAGCGGCCTCTAGCAAGGCATGCTGAACACCAAGCAGACTATGAAGCTGGTTAGGCGAACCTGTACATCATACTTCCATTCCTTTTGCCACACGATATATGTTGTCGGGCTCAAGGCGAGTCTGTCATCCTTGTGCTAGCCCGACCTCTTTCTCGTTCCAGTGATGCCGACCACTATCCGGATTATCTCATAGTCCTTGTCGCATGGCCATGCTTATCCTGGTAGGATCACACGAGGGGCCTAGAGTATATCTCTCCTAATCGGAGGGGCAAACCCCATCTTGCTGGACCACGTCTCCCAGCATGGGTCTGGACAAGCCTGAAACCTACCTTTGTAACTACCCAGTCACGAAGTTGCATTTGGTCGGCCCAAAGCAAGTATGTCACCATCCCGAGTACATGTGTCAGCTCAAGTCTTAGGACATAGAACATATGTTGTATTAGCGACTCACAGATGACATATCGATGCGTCTCATAGTTGGGTCTGTCCGACTCGGACCTTATCTCGACTCGGATCCGACTACGTCGAATCCGACCAGACCTTTCCAAGTCCATATTATCCGGCTAGCATTCAATGCTCCAGGGCTAGTGAGACCAAGCCATCAACCGTATCATATGCTAGTCTAGTCGGCTGCGCATCCACACAGCCCTTTTGACTAGGGGCCTTTTAGGACAGTCATCATACAATGCATAGTCCCATAAACAATTCACGTACTTGCTGATATACATCATTGATAATGTCCAAGGACTATCTTTATTCATAAACACATAGGAAATATCATCATACATGATTGCCTATAGGGCATATCTCCAACAGTCTCCCACTTGCACTAGAGTCAATCAAATAGACATCAAATGCCCATAGCTCTAACGTGCCCCTCATGCTTGGGTTGTGGAAGCGGCTTAGTCAACGGATCTGCAACATTTGCATCCGTGTGAATTTTGCATAACTCTACATCACCATTCTTTACGATCTTCCATATCAGGTGATATTTCTGATCTATACCTTGTGGTGATTCCTCGGCTCCTTGGCTTGTGCGATGGCACAAGAATTATCACAATAAATGTCCAACGGTTTTACCGAGCTTGGAAAAATAACAAGATCATCCAAAAAGTTCCGTATCCAAACACCTTCCTTCGCAGCTTCACAAGCCGTAATGTATTCGGCTTCTGTGGTAGAATCGGCCACCGTATCTTGCTTGGAACTCATCCAGCTCACTGCTCCTCTGTTCATGACATACACGAATCCGGACTGTGATGGACAATCATCTCTGTCGATTTGGAAACTAGCATCGGCGTAACCCCTTACGACGAGCTCTTCCTCACCTCCATAAACTAGGAACATCTCTTTAGTCCTTTTCAGGTACTTCAAAATAGTATTTACCGCTGCCCAGTGAGTCTCACCTGGGTTGGCCTGGTATGTGCTCGTTAGGCTTATTGCAAAAGCAACATCCGGCCTTGTACATATCATGGCATACATGATGGATCCGATTGCCGAGGCATACGAAATCCTACTCATCTTGCTTCGCTCATCAGATGTCGAAGGACTCTGAGTCTTGCTTAGCCTTATACCATGTGAGAGTGGTAAGAACCCTTTCTTCGCCTCACTCATGTTGAACCGCCTCAACACTTTATCCATGTACGTGCTCTGGCTTAAGCCGAGCAGCCTCCTCGATCTATCTCTATATATCTTAATGCCTAAAATATACATTGCCTCACCAAGGTCCTTCATCGAAAACTTGCCATTCAATGACTCCTTGACCGAGTTCAGCATCGAAACATCATTTCCGATCAGTAGTATGTCATCCACATACAAGATCAAAAACACTATCGAGCTCCCACTTAACTTCTTGTATAAACAAGCGTCCTCTTCGCTTTTGATGAAACCGAGACCAGTGACGACCTCATCAAAACGAATATTCCAGCTCCGAGATGCTTGCCTCAACCCATAAATGGATCTCTTGAGCTTGCATACCTTACTAGTGCTAGTCGGATCGACAAAACCCTCGAGATGTATCATATACACGTCCTCGGTTAAATTTCCATGGAGGAAAGCCGTCTTGACATCCATCTGCCATATCTCGTAATCGAAATATGCAGCTATAGCTAGTACGATCCTCATCGACTTCAGCATCGCTACCGGCGAGTAAGTATTGTCGTAGTCAATTCCTTGAACTTGTCCATAACCCTTAGCGATAAGCCGAGCTTTGTGGATCTGAACATTTCCATCCACATCGGTTTTCTTCTTAAAGACCCATTTGCAACCAATGGCCGTTACGCCAGGCGGCGGATCAACCAAGTCCCAGACTTGATTCTCATCCATGGACTTTAACTCGGATCTCATGGCCTCGGGCCATGCCTCGGAATCTGCTCACCATCGCTTCTGCATATGTGGCCGGCTCATCGCTTTCGAGCAACAATACATCGCGCACTCTGCGCAATCTCTCCGACCTCCGTGGTTCCGGTGTCGCTTCCACTACGGGTTCCCTGATTGACTCCGGTATGATCTCATCACTAGCCAAACCGTCCCCGAGTGGTCCTGGAATTTCTTCGAGTCGGACCGTCCTCCCACTAGCCTCCCGACTGAGAAACTCGTTTGTCGGCGTTCTGGGAACGGGGGTCCCCAGACTTGCCTGCCTGCGGCCCGCGGTGTGGCTCAAGTGGTGGCCTAGTACGACCCATCTTCATCAGCACAAGACTCAAGACCCTCGCGAGGGGCCAAGCCTCGCGGGGTGGACAATGCAAGGCTTCCTCAGGGATTGCCTTGCCAGGCAGGCTCGCGAGAAGGTGGAGAAATCAAGGCAGGGCACCTCGCGAGGTGCTCGTGACGCAAGAAATGACAATCGAGACCAGGCAGGCGCCAGGCGGGCGCCGGCTTGCGCAGTGTCCTTGTTTCCTCCTTGGTGCAAAGGGGGCAAGCACAGGCACGGAGTACCAAGGCATCAGGCATGGGTTGCCATTCTAGTGCAACGAGACCAAGGCCAGCGGAGCGGCAGGAAGGAGGTCACCGTGGGGCCCAAGACAGCGTCATCGCCAGTGCTTTTGGCAGCCGAAGACCAACTTTAGTCAGGATAACTTGTACTAGATGTTCCCCTTGCAAATGGCTGTTGTTGGCGCCCTTCCCGCGCAATAATTGGGAAGAGGACCAGGGCCTCTATAAATAGGACTAGATACCACCCAGGAAGGGGGACAGATCGAGTGCTCATTAGAGAGAGAGAGGCGATCCAACTCACCCAAGCAGTTCATAGCACCAGCTCAAGAACACCTCTCGCGAGGCTGTTCTTCCCCTGTACTTTTCATCATCAACCCTTGAGGCAATACACGACACCACACACTGGAGTAAGGTATTACACCACAACAGTGGCCCGAACCAGTATAAATCTTGTGTCCCTTGTGTTTTTCATTGTCTTTAGCTTAGATCTCACGAGGCAATCGGGCGTGGATCAGTAGGGGAGAGATCTTCATGCGCACCCCAGAGTTTGAACCTTAAGGGTCTGCCGGAACCCAACATCCGACATCTTTCTCAAGGAAAACCCCGTTCCGAGCAACAAACACTTTGTTCTCTTCCCGGTTGTAGAAGCTATATCCCTAGGTTTCCCTCGGATATCCCACGAATATGCACTTATCCGACCTAGGTGTAAGCTTGTCTGACATAAGTCGCTTGGCAAATTCTTCACATCCCCAAATCTTTAGAAAAGACAAATTGGGACTCTTCCCGGTCCACATCTCATGTGGTGTCTTGTCTACGGATTTTGATGGTACCCTGTTAAGTGTGAAAGCTGCAGTTTCTAGAGCATATCCCCAGAATGACAAGGGTAAATCCAATTTGCTCATCATAGACTGAACCATGTCCAACAAGTTATGATTCCTCCGTTCCGACACGCCGTTTCTCTGTGGAGTACCCGGAGGTGTGAGCTGAGGTACTATACCTCGGCTTTTCAGATGATCATCAAACTCCTGGCTCATGTACTCACCTCCACGGTCAGATCATAGAAGCTTTATAGTCTTGCCGAGCTGATTCTCAACCTTGTTCTGAAACTCTTTGAACTTTTCAAAAGTTTCTGACTTGTGCCTCATCAAATAGATATATCCATATCTACAAAAGTCGTCGGTAAAAGTCACGAAGTATTGATAGCCACCTCTGGCAGTTGTGCTCATTGGACCACACACATCACTATGTATAGGTTCCAATAGCTCGGACGCCCTCTCACAACTCTTTGCGAAAGGATAATTAGTCATCTTGCCGAGCAAGCATGATTCGCATGTCTCGAATGACCCGAAGTCAGACGAAGTTAGGATCCCATCATCATGGAGCTTCTTCATGCGTTTCAGACTAATGTGTCCAAGCCGGCAATGCCAGAAGTATGTCGGATTTATCTCATTAGGCTTATGCCTCTTGACATTCACGTTATAGACTGGTTCCTGTTCCAGATTCAATATAAATAGCCCATCAACAATGGGTGCATAGCCGTGGAACATACCAATCAAATAAAACGAACAACCGTTGTCCTTTAAATGGAATTCATAACCCTGACTCATCAAACATGAGGCAGAAATAATGTTCCGACTAAGTGCAGGAATGTAATAACAATTATTCAATTCGAAAATAAATCCAGAAGGAAGCTGGAGGTGCATCATGCCGACCTCCAACGCAGCAACTCCTGCTTTGTTGCCGACCCTGATGTCAATCTCCCCTTGTGCCACACGGCTAGTTCTTACCAGCCCCTGCATCGAGTTGCAAATACAAACAACCGATCCGGTATCAAATAACCAAGAGCTACTAGGTATGTCAGCAAGGTAAATGTCTATAACATATGCAACAAGTGTACCTTTGCCTGAAGAAGCATTTCCGGCCTTCTTGCCATGCTCTACAATTCACTTGCTACAGTTCCTCTTCCAATGACCAGTTTCCTTGCAATGGTAGCAAATGGTCTTTGAGTCCGGTCCAGACTTTGGGGCAGCGGTGGAAGTTACCGTCCCCGTGCCCTTTGACTTAGCTCTTTCTTAGACCAGCTCTTCTTGAACTTAGCCGATTTATGCACCATCAACACTTGATGCGTGCCTTTCTTAATATCCTGCTCTGCCACTTTGAGCATCCCATGTAATTCAGTGAGCTTCTTATCCATGCCGTGCATATGATAGTTCGAGATGAACGTCCGTAGCTAGGCGAAAAGAGAACCCGAATCGCATCTCAGAGCCAGCTCATCCAAGAGCGGAAGCCAACCTATCCAAAGCTTGCACATATCTGATCATCTTGATCAGATGTGGGCTCGATGGATCACCTTCCTTCAGCTTGCAATCCATCAAGGATCGCCAGACGCTGAACCTTTCGGTCCTAGCACGTTCGAAACATGCTGTTGAGACTCTCGATCATATCGTAAGCCTCAACATTTTCCAAATGCTGTTGCAAATCGGCTCCATACAAGCCAACATCGATACCGATCTCCGTTGATTCATCAATGAGTTTTTGGTAGGCATTCTTAGCTGTGGCACTAGCATTATCGACATGTTCCTCTGGAAGTGGATCCTCTAGAACATGTTCCTTTTTATCATGCTTGAGAACAATTCTCAGATTTCTATACCAGGTGGTAAAGTTAGTTCCATTCAGTTTATCCTTTTCCAGAATTGATTTCAATGCAAAGTTGGGTTGAGCAGGTGGTGCCATTGATCTACAACAGAAAATATGCAATCACTAAGCAATGTGTTTATGTAGAGTAATTCTAGCCTTAAACGATAACACTCCCAATCGGTTGGCATCCTCCGCAAACTCTCGGTGATTCAGGATCCGACTAGCACATGCGACTAGTGAGCTTTAGCGCCACCGCTAGACAACATGCCTATTCGTAAGCAACTCCTTGCTAATCGTATTCTATACGACTCTCGCTGGTCGGAAGGTATCTCATACCCGCCACCAACCTTCTTTGCCACAAGGCCCAAAACCGCTTTTGATAGCCTTGTCAAGTTAACTCGATGCAAAGGTATGTCCGTGTCCGACACGAACCCTTCAGTTCAAGGACATCCAGCAGCACCTCAATTTTATGAGCCCACTACTAGACGTACTTGACGTGCGAAGGTGCAACATCGGGGATGGCAATTCGCTTGATATTCATGAGGTATCTTTCTACCATTCTAACATGCATAGAAAACAAGAAGCATAACAATCACAAATAAACATATATTGTGAAATAGTATGGCTCCTTCATGGACGTTCTTCTTGGTCGGCTCCGACTCCGATGACCATCTAGGAACTCCATCTTGTTTGTCACGCCCGGACGCCAAGCCACCAACCCGATCTCTATTATCCAACTACTACAACTAGTAATGAATTTTACATAGAGTTACAAGTCGACATGCAAGTCGTTATACAATATACTAACAGCACTTTGGCTCCTGCCGGCTGACAAACATGACGCGCAAGCCATGTATAAATTACACACATGCATCACATACACATGAGCCATACTATTCACATCAAACCTGCAAAACAAAGTTATGCATAGAATCGCATTCTACCGGTTTGTGTGTCGGGTATGCACATGGCAATCCTCTGATCACACCGAAATCTCTAATCTGACCGATCTCATCGATCATCGTGAATCCGATTAGGATTTACGTTTCACTGTTAACCCCGATGGCGGATTACTGACCGGTAGGGGAAGATCGTGTCACGACCTCATCGGTCCCGATTATTAGAAAACATAGCCACATCATTCCCCATGTGTAGTTGATCTCATCAACCGTGCACATAGCCAATCTTATCAATGACAACAGATCTCATCTGTCGCCTCCACATATCTAATATGCATACGATCTGAAACCAAATCCTATAGCAGAGGCTTTGATGCCACTGTTGGGTTCTATGGTAGGGTGCGTCGACTGCAAATTAAAATTTTCCTACGTGCATAACAACAAAGAACATGCTACGGGAGATGGATCATAGCTCGTTACCACTAGACGCACAGTGCCGTGCAGCGGAAGAAGAGTTGAGGCAGCGCGCCCGCGTGGATCGTCTCCTCCTCGTGCGATCTCCCTCGAACAATTGGTCGTCCGATCCCACGTACAAGTTTGCCGGAGCGGCGCAGGTGCACCACCTCTAACGGTATCCTGCGTGCAGGAGGAACGTCGTGCGGCAGACTGCTAGGTCCGATCACACAACCGACAGCGAGTGGAGGTGTCTATTCGCAACATATGCAAACCCTAGTGACAGCGCTGAAGCAATCAATCGCATGAGTGTGCCGCACCGCACTTTATCTAGGCGTCTATCGCGGGCTCAACACTTGGGCCTCACACGGACCCTAAAGCCCATAAGTCAACTCGGCCACAATCCGAATACAGCTCGGATCACATCTGACCAGTGTCCTCAGATCCGACCTCATAGGTTCCTTCCCTTAAGCGCGCGACCCCTTAGGTTCAAGCCGGCTTGGTCGCAGTTCGGATCACCTCCGAACTGCACGGTTGGTAGCGGCCTCTAGCAAGGCATGCCAAACACCAAGCAGACTATGAAGCTGGTTAGGCGAACCTGTACATCATACTTCCATTCCTTTTGCCACACGATATATGTTGTCGGGCTCAAGGCGAGTCTGTCATCCTTGTGCTAGCCCGACCTCTTTCTCATTCCAGTGATGCCGACCACTATCCGGATTATCTCATAATCCTTGTCGCATGGCCATGCTTATCCTGGTCGGATCACACGAGGCGCCCAGAGTATATCTCTCCTGATCGGAGGGGCAAATCCCATCTTGCTCGACCACGTCTCGCAGCATGGGTCTGGACAAGCCTGAAACCTACCTTTGTAACTACCCAGTCACGGAGTAGCATTTGGTCGGCCAAAGCAAGTCTGTCACCATCACGAGTACATGTGTCAGCTCAGGTCTTAGGACATAGAACGTATGTTGTACTAGAGACTCACAGATGACATATCGCTGCATCTCATAGTTGGGTTAGTCCGACTCGGACCTTATCTCGACTCGGATCCGACTACGTCGAATCCGACCAGACCTTTCCAAGTCCATATTATCCGGTTAGCATCCAATGCTCCATGGCTAGTGAGACCAATCCATCGACCGTGTCATATGCTAGTCTAGTCGGCTGCGCGTCCACACATCCATTTCGACTAGGGACCTTTTAGGCCAGCCATCATACAGTGCATAGTCCCACAAATAAGTCACGTACTTGCTGATATACATCAATGATAATGTCCAAGGACTATCTTTATTCATAAACACATAGGAAATATCATCATACATGATTGCCTCTAGGTCATATCTCCAACACTCCTGCAAGCGGAACCGGACGTCCTGGACTTGAACCGGGCGGTGCTCATGTCCGTGCAGAGCGCTCGCACGCTCTGCGTGAACGAGTAGCTGGAGGCCGAGGACAACCACGGTTCGGAGACACACGTTGGCAGCTACGGCTTGTTCGCGCTGGCAACCAAAGACGACGAGGCTGTCTCGATCCACCCGCAGTGATAGTTTTTCTTTATGTTGTTGTTTTTAGGGATCTTTTGCTGTGTAAAAACATATATTTATGCAAGTCGCCTGACTTTCATCATTTGGGTCAGTCGACCATTTTAGGCGGTTGGATGAATGTCCTACGTCTCCTAACCCTTCTTCCTCACCTCTTCTTCTTCCCCAACAGACCACCACACGGGCCGTACGGATCTTCCCCAACAAGCGGTTGGATAAACATACTGTATGAATGAAAATTTTGTGTCAGCGGTAGGATGGCTGAGTTGATTTGATCACATGCAGTAGCACGTGTCAGTGAGGGTGCGTTCCCTTGGTTGGGTTTGCAGCATGGAGGAGCGACTGTGTGAGGGTGTGGTGCGACCGCGGTGTGCAGCAGCGACTGTGTGAGGTGCGGTGCGACTGCGGTAGTCATGCGCAAGGGTATCTCCTTTTCATTTTGAAAACTTTAGGCAAGCTTGGCAAAAATGTGTGACGAAGTATGGCAATGCAAGGCCTAGACCCAAACAGGATACAAGTATGTACGTAGGAGTACTAGTGTTAAAAAAGAAAGGCGGAGTTTTCCTTCATGGGATTAATCGATACAAATCCTCGTTTGACGTGTCAATTAATGCGTATTTTTTCTCCAAAGCCCAAAGAGCTAACCACCTCACTCCTCATCGCTTGATTAATGCAGCGCCATGCAGACCAACCTTCTCACTTCCGCATGCATGCAAGGGTATATTAATGTCCTTGGTTGCTAGCACCAGGCAAACCCCATCAATTTTTCCTTGATTAGTGTTAGTGGCCTTCTGCAAATTGTAACTTTGATATACTGGCCTTGTGTACAAAAAATGGAGGTAGTAACTATTTGACTTCCTTACCCATTGCGGTGACATCGACGATATCTCGAACGTTTTGGTTTGGCGAAGTGCGTTCGACAGAGAACACCATTGACGGAGACCACGGTAAGTCATTCGCAAGTGTTGCCTACAAGCCGATACAACCGCCTTATTTGCATCCAGGAAGTCTGTTGAACCAAAGGACGCGTAAATGTACTAGTACTACACAATAGTGTTGTCCGTCCAACTTAGTGCGGTGAGGTGGTTTCTTGAAGAAGACTACGGAGAAGCTGAGTCAGCGAAGGGTGAAATGATGGTGGCTTCATCCATGCTTTCTGATTTGATGCCTCACTGCTTTGTGATTTGTGATAGAAGGGATAGGGGAGTAGACTCTGTGCTCTATACTGTACATGTGTCCAAGCACGGGAGAAAGAGGAGAGACGTTTCTTTTTTCTGTTCCTTCAATCAATCAATCAGGGTGCTTCAGTTCCATCTTTTTGGCTTTGGCAGCACCGTCCACAATGGTTCCCATCGATACCAAAAGCTATTTTCACATTTGGCTACACATTGTGGATGCCCTTAACCGTACCACTTGGTTTTGCTCCTGTGTGCTATCTATACAAATCTCAATTAAATTGATCTATAAAATTATAGTATCAAGATTAGTAAAAAGGAGGTGATTTTGCCGCGTGGATGGCGGGGGAGGTTTCTTATTTTTGGAGAACGTTGGCCTGGCGGTTTGCTAACATGCATTCCCACGTGTCAATGCCTTACCAAGCCGATCCGCATCCCACATGAGGCAGAACAACGGCAGAAGCAACACATGGTTAACTTAAGGAAGATGAGGGAGAAGCGGATTCAACGATGAGTGAAATGATGGTTGCTTTGTCCCTCCAACTTCTTTCTTTAGCATTATTACTTCATCCCTCCAACTTAACTGCGGGAAAGGTGCAGCTTTGTGATTTGACGCCTCATTGCTCATTACTACGCCAGCGCCATGACTGGGGTGCTTCACCCCTACTGCTCTGCACTGTATTTCGGTATGGCACGTGGACCCAGTAGCTTGATGTCCCACATGTTGGCGAAATGGACTAGAACATTTATGAAAGTGAGCGCTTGTAACGCCCTCGATGCGGCTATATCTCCCACGTGTCGAAGCACGACTTAGAGGCATAACCGCATTGAAAGCAATGTCGCAAGTGAGGTAATCTTCACACAACCCATGTAATACATAAGGGAAAGAGATACATAGTTGGCTTACAATCGCCACTTCACACAATACATGAGTAAAGCATTACATCATACAGATACAATCAAGGTCCGACTACGGAACCAAAATAAAAGAAGACTACCCCAAATGCTACACAGATCCCGATCGTCCCAACTGGCTCCACTCTTGATCAACTCAAACGAAACAACACAATGAACAAGATCTTCATCGAGCTCCTCCTTGAGCTCGGTGCATCACCCGCACGGTTTCATCGGCACCGCAAACTGGTTTTGAAGTATCTGTGAGTCACAGGGACTCAGCAATCTCACACCCGAGATCAAGACTATTTAAGCTTATGGGTAGGAGAAGGTAGTGAGGTGGAGCTGCAGCAGCGACTAGCATATCTGGTGTCTAACATACGCAAATGAGAGCGAGAAGAGAAGGCAAAAGCACGGTCGAACAACTATGATCAAGAAGTGATCCTAGAGCAACCTCGTCAAGCATAACTCCAACACCGTGTTCACTTCCCGGACTCCGAGAAGAGACCATCACGGTTACACACGCGTTGATGTATTTTAATAAGATCAACTTCGGGTTTTCTACAACCGGACATTAACAAATTCCCATCTACCTCATAACCGCGGGCACGGCTTTCGAAAGATAATACCCTGTGGGGTGTCCCAACTTAGCCCATTATAAGCTCTCACGGTCAACGAAGGATATTCCTTCTACCGAAGACCCGATCGATCTCGAATCCCGGACTACAAGACATTTTGACAGCAATAAAACAAGACCAGCAAAGCCGCCCGAATGTGCCGACAAATCCTGATAGGAGCTGCACATATCTCGTTCTCAGGGCACACCGGATAAGCGAAGCGTACAGGTACCGACGTAATCCAAGTTGCCAAGGAATGGTCCCGCACGGTGCTCTAGTTTGGACCAACACTCAGAGGAGCACTGGCCCGGGGGTTTAAAATAAAGATGACCCTTGAGTCTGCAGAACCCAAGGGAAAAAGGCTTAGGTGGCAAATGGTAAAACCAATGTTGGGCCTCGCTGGAGGAGTCTTATTCAAAGCGAACTGTCAAGGGGATCCCATAAATCACCCAACCGCGTTAGGGACGCAAAATCCGGGAACATAATACCGATATGATGGGAACTAGGGCGGCAAGAGTGGAACAAAACACCAGGCATAAGGCCGAGCCTTCCACCCTTTACCAAGTATATAGATGCATTAATTAAATAAGATATATTGTGATATCCCAACAAGTAAACATGTTCCAACAAGGAACAACATCTCCATGTTCCAACAAGGAACAAACTTCATCTTCACCTGCAACTAACAACGCTATAAGAGGGGCTGAGCAAAGCGGTAACATAGCCAATCAACGGTTTGCTAGGAAAGGATGGTTAGGGGCTTGACATGGCAATATGGGAGGCATGATAAGCAAGTGATAGGCATCGTAGCATAGGCATAGCAAAAGAGCGAGCAACTAGCAAGCAAAGATAGAAGTGATTTCGAGGGTATGGTCATCTTGCCTGAAATCCCGCAAGGAAGAAGAACGAGTCCATGAAGAAGACAAACGGACGTGGTCGAACGAATCCTCACAACTCCGGAACGAAACCGAAGCTAACGAGAGAATCAACCCGGAAAGAAGCAAAAACATAGTAAACAACCATCACATACACATGGCATGATGCACAACCAAGTATGATGCATGTCCGTTTAAAGATTCATGGCATGGCAATATGCACAAACAAAACTACAAGTTAATGGAGCCCAATATGCAACGAGTTGCATATTTGACGGCTACACCACATTCAAATATTTAGTTCTCTCTCGTTTAGGTACACAACAATATTAAATGTTGTGAAACATGGCAAGAGGTGAAGCATGATGAAACTACCTATCTAGGCAAGTTTAAATGAGGCCGGAAGCAACAAACAACAATTCCGGAAAAACCTCATGAGCATATATTAGATTTGGTACTGTTCTGCCCTAAACACAATTTTAGAGTTGTTAAACATGCAAAGCAAGTACACCATGTTAAACTAGTCATTTTTCCACCCCATTTACATATAAAGTTTATTAAGTTTGGAGGTACGGTTATTAAGTTATGAAATAAATCATTTTAGCATGGCATTATGCAAAATATACACAAACAGCATGTTAAACATTTTTAACATAGATGAAAGTGGCATATTATTAATCTACACAATTTTCTAAGCATTTTACATATATAAAGTTTTTACATATGATGCACTGTTAAAAGTTATTATATGCATGATGAACATGAGGTTTTCAGAAATCAAATCATCGGATAATTAGACAAATTCACAGATGCTAAAAAACCTACGCAGGATTTAAACTGATTGGCCCAACAGTGCACATGAGGGGGATCTGGAGGGGGCTGCTCACCCATGGGCCTTGGGCCGGTTCAGTGGAGAGGGAGGCTGGAAGGGCGATGGGCCTTGGCGCTGGAGGGGAGGCAGCCCAGGCGCGCGGTCAACGGGAGAGCGGGCGAGCTGCTCGTCCTCTGCTCGATGCAGAGCTGCGGGCGGCACCTGGAGCAGAGCTCCGGCGAGCGAGGCGAAGGGGCGGCGAGGTGAGGGACTTGGCGCGGAGGTCGAGCCGCAGGTGAGGTCCGAGACGAGGCAGTCGCCAGATTCGGGGCAGAGGGACTCGCCTCGGCAGCAGACGGCTGCGCAAGAACCATGGCGGCTCTGGAACACATGGGAGAGGCATGAGAACCGAGGGAGGAACAAGAGAGAGGAGGAAGGAGGAGAAGAAGAGGGAAGGGGCGACGGGTTCTGGAGGAGCTCGAGCATGAGGGCGGCGCTGGGTGGCTGGGTAGGCGGGCGCCGACCGCCACGCGCCATGGGTCGGGACGGCGAAGCTGCGGGAGGCCGGACTTGTCCAGGAGGCAGGGGAGGCAGATGCCCGGGAGGACGAGGATCAGGGAGGCGGGAGGCTTCGGGCGCCGGGCATCCACGAGCTCGGGTCGATTTGGATCGGGAGGATCCCGAGGGCGAAGGGAGTTGGTCGGGGCTGCGGTTGGTGGGGATCGATGGGACATGTCCCTAGATTTTAGGGTTGGTCTTTATATAGCAAGTGAATTTTGGATAGGGGTATTTGGTCCCTCCGATCTTAATCGGATGGTCTAGAAATAAATAGATAGGGAGTCCAAATAAAAAAACGGAGATGTTTTATAGATCTTTGGGGATGATCCGGATCCAATGGTCACGACTGAGCGGTCGGGTTCGGGGCAGTTTTCGGACGGACGCGAGGGGTCTTAAGCAAAGAGTAGAGAGGGTCAAACGGACAGACAAGAGGGAATCGAAAACCCCGATTGGTCTCGAAACGGTCAACGAAAGCAAGGGGGGACGCTGCAACTACGAACGGGTGCAAGCTTTTAAGAAAACAATGCCGATGCAATGCACATGATGCTATGAGATGAGATGCCTGACATGAACACAATGCAAAACAACACACAAAACCCAACCACAACGGAAATAAAATATCGCATCTCCGGAAAAGGCAAGAATTGGAGTTACGAATATGGAAAATTGCATCCGGGGCGTTACAACACTCCACCACTACAAGAGGATCTCGTCCCGAGATCTAGGATGGCACCGGAGAGAAACGGAAGAGGAAGAGGTAAAACATAGTTGCTTCTTTGACAAAAGAGTGAAACCACGAACTTTGAGAGGTTGAACAAAATGAAAGAAAGAAAACAACGAAGATGAACAAAGTTGAAAACACTCTGTTAGAAAAGAGGAACATGGGATACGACGAGAACCAAGAGGTTTAGTGATAACATAGATATTGAAACCACTCCGGTTAAAACTAGATAGAGAAGGAATAAGATTGATATAATTTGGGCAGCACTCCGACTGAAAGAAGAAGGAAAACTTGATAAGATGAAAAGAACTTGAAGAGATGACACAACACTCCGGTTAAATGGATAAGCAAGGAAAATTACATGATCTTTAGAAAACAAGATAATTGGTAGAAGAGAGCAACATCACAAAGCCTCCGGAAGAAAGAGTAGAAGATAGATCATTGGAATAAAAGAACGGAGAAGAAAATGCCAACTTCTGCCACCAATTATTTTGGAAAACACCTTTCCAAGAAGGTTAGGACGGAGTTGTTGGAAAACCAACACCGAAACGAATAAGCTTGTAGTGGGCTTATGGAAACATCTCAAAATTTTGAGGTGAGCTTTTGCCACCAACGGAAACAAATGATTGGATTGATATCAACAAGGAAACGAGAAACTTATTTCACCGGGAGGACAAATGAAGAACTTGGGTCGTTATAAGCACCATAAATAGCAACAATCCTTAGGGAAAGCTTTAGGTGAAACATGACACAAGGTGACTCCAAGGAAGAGATTGGTGGATTTAAAATATCTCATTCTTGACAACATGTGAATCATGAAACACGAACTCAAATTGTCGAGAATGACATAAGACCACCTCAAATGATAAGGTAGAACGAATTGCACTTAGAAATGCAAGAAGAAGAATACTTGAACTCCTCAAAACAAAACATGTGTTGAACACCACGTTTATTTTAGAGTATAGCTTGGCGGATCATAGCTTCGAGAGGAATCTTGAAGAACAATTGAAGAATGAAAAGAATCCTTGACGAACCATCATGTAGAGCCTCCATGAAGAACTCCGGTAATAAAAGGATGATAGAAAGAAAGAGAAGTTGACAACACAAGGTGAAACCTTGCAGTGATAAGATGACGCTTTGAAATGATATAACCGAGAAAACTTGGAACTCCGGAAAGAAAAGATGAAGCATCTCGGACCGAGAATGTGATAAGATGAACAAACTCCGGAAAGAAGAGATGAACAACTTAGAACTGAGAAATTGATATCATTTCAAACTCCGGAAGAATGAATCAATCACTTGGATGAAACAAGAACAAGAATTATGTTATGCGTATCCTTCACCAATTTAAATTGATGACAAGCAACGGATTAGGCATACTACTTATTCTCGTTGAAAAAGGATTGAAGATAGATATTGCTCCACTTGGGAAGGTCTTCAACGATCCGCCGGTAGGATTTGGGAAGGACGAATGAATCTATATAATAACGAAGGAAGAGAACTCTTGAAAGAACCACCGTAAGAATTGAAAATGAACGTAGCAAAGGCACAAATCACCAGGAAGAATTAGAAAACGAATAAAGATGCTTGACAGAATTTAGATACATTAGAACGAAGAGATCATGAACTGATTAGAGGATATTTCGACGATGCACCGGTGAGATTTGGAAAACAAGAGTTGAAAGCTGGAATGAATAATTCTGAGATGATGGGCTCAGAAGAATCAAACTGAAAAGACTCCTGAATTGCTCCGGATGGGTGAAAAGAATTCTCACAATCGAAAATAATTATGAGAGGATGGTATCAAGCTAGAACCATGAATCTTGAAGAGAATGGAGCAAGATTTAAGAGAAACTCTTCTTCAGTCTTCAAAATTCGAGAATGACGACGAGAAACACCACCATGAATTGTTGAGAAACTCCGGAAGGATTAAAAGAGGAAAGGTTGAGCCAAAGATGAGAAAAAAATTGAAAGCGACCTTGGAGAAGGCATGTGACTGATGAAAATTCATTCTTACGTCACACTTGAAAAGAATTTTTAGAAGCTCCGGAAAAATTAGACGAGTCAGGTAAGATCCTGGAAAAAGACCACTGGGTTAGGGCCCACTCAAAAGAAACACCGTTGAACGATTGTTTGAAAAGAGAGGTTGCACCGGTTGAATTAAATGGCTCAAAAGGGATAACAACTACGAGAAATCTTGCACGGATTAGGAATGAAAACACAAATCTTCTAAGATAATCTTTAGCACTCCGGAAACAAATGAATAACAAGAAGTGAAAAATTAAGAGGTGCACCGGCATGAGAAAACATTTGAAACGAGGAAGGGAATATGATCAACACCGAAAACTTGACTTGAGTCCACCGGAGAAGAAAAGAACGAGGAATAATAAACTCGAAGCTTCCTTTAGCATCTTCATGAGAATCACCAGATAAGAGCATTGAGGAAAAGAATGAAGAGACTTCACATCCATACGATGGATATTTGATTAAGAAATCTAAGTCCTTGAAGAAAAGGGTGGGAGGGCGGGAAAACAAAGACAACTTGGGCAGATGGAATGGATACCGTTGAGAAAACTTAGAATTGATCTCGCGAATGTTGAAATGATCGGATCCACTTGAACAGAAGCACGTCGGTTGGAAAGGAATTAACATGGCAACCTCCATGATCAAGAAGGATTAGTGTTCACATAGAAATATGAGAACACCGCTTAGAATAAGGTATGGAATCAACACTTGGCATTGAAGCAACTTGAATACCACAAAATGGAACAAAAACAAAGGATTTGGCTTGCAGAATAAGCCGGAAACAAACATATGATAGATCCCATATCGTATCATGTGTCTGTTGGAAAGATAATCTAGGAGCTACTTGAATTCCCACCTATAAACTCCCGAAACTTTCTGGTTATGCAATCTGGTGTTGGGGATACAGGGGACACAAAATATATCACCCAAACTAACAATACCTAGATCCAGCTGAATCCATCCGTCAACACATAACCAAGAAAACTCCGGAAATCGTTTACCTCAACCTTCGAAAAGCATCCGTTATACGAGTTATGGCAATACTCTCGAGCTCGCCCCAGTACTGGGTTATCGAGGTTATCTCACCAACAACTGCATAAAAGAGATTTTCGATGTCGGCAAAGCTCAGGTATTCTAGAACTGCAACGATAAAATTGTGACGACAACACCTTGGAGCTCAACTCCCCGGGACACTGCCACAACCCCTAAATGTCGAGGCACCAAGAACAATGTTCTCGCCACAAAACCATCGAACGATTCCAAGATACCCGCGTGATCCTAAAAAAATTTAGTGAAATTTGAGGAGAGGAAAGTCAAAACATCTACGCCAGAGACCTCACCAGAGCGACGAAGGGACCGAGGAGTAAAAAGAATCCTACTCTCGATATATATAATCCTAAGACTCAAAACATTTTGTTCTAGACTCAACAACGCCAAAGAAACAATCAAGCGGGGGCCCTAAGTCGGGATGGCTCGATTACCAACTTGTAACGCCCTCGATGCGGCTATATCTCCCACGTGTCGAAGCACGACTTAGAGGCATAACCGCATTGAAAGCAATGTCGCAAGTGAGGTAATCTTCACACAACCCATGTAATACATAAGGAAAGAGATACATAGTTGGCTTACAATCGCCACTTCACACAATACATGAGTAAAGCATTACATCATACAGATACAATCAAGGTCCGACTACGGAACCAAAATAAAAGAAGACTACCCCAAATGCTACACAGATCCCCGATCGTCCCAACTGGGCTCCACTACTGATCAACTGAAACGAAACAACACAATGAACAAGATCTTCATCGAGCTCCTCCTTGAGCTCGGTGCGGCCACCTGCACGGTTTCATCGGCACACCGCAAACTGGTTTTGAAGTATCTGTGAGTCACGGGGACTCAGCAATCTCACACCCGCGAGATCAAGACTATTTAAGCTTATGGGTAGGAGAAGGTAGTGAGGTGGAGCTGCAGCAAGCGACTAGCATATCTGGTGTCTAACATACGCAAATGAGAGCGAGAAGAGAAGGCAAAAGCACGGTCGAACAACTATGATCAAGAAGTGATCCTAGAGCACCCTACGTCAAGCATAACTCCAACACCGTGTTCACTTCCCGGACTCCGCCGAGAAGAGACCATCACGGTTACACACGCGGTTGATGTATTTTAATAAGATCAACTTCGGGTTTTCTACAACCGGACATTAACAAATTCCCATCTGCCTCATAACCGCGGGCACGGCTTTCGAAATATAATACCCTGCAGGGGTGTCCCAACTTAGCCCATTATAAGCTCTCACAGTCAACGAAGGATATTCCTTCTACCGGGAAGACCCGATCAGTCTCGGAATCCCGGACTACAAGACATTTCGACCGCAATAAAACAAGACGAGCAAAGCTGCCCGAATGTGCCGACAAATCCTGATAGGAGCTGCACATATCTCGTTCTCAGGGCACACCGGATAAGCGAAGCGTACAGGTACCGACGTAATCCAAGTTGCCAAGGAATGGTCCCGACGGTGCTCTAGTTTGGACCAACACTCGAGGAGCACCGCCCGGGGTTTAAAATAAAGATGACCCTTGAGTCTGCAGAACCCAAGGGAAAAAGGCTTAGGTGGCAAATGGTAAAACCAATGTTGGGCCTTGCTGGAGGAGTCTTATTCAAAGCGAACTGTCAAGGGGTCCCATAAATCACCCAACCGCGTTAGGGACGCAAAATCCGGGAACATAATACCGATATGACGGAAACTAGGCGGCAAGAGTGGAACAAAACACCAGCATAAGGCCGAGCCTTCCACCCTTTACCAAGTATATAGATGCATTAATTAAATAAGATATATTGTGATATCCCAACAAGTAAACATGTTCCAACAAGGAACAACATCTCCATGTTCCAACAAGGAACAAACTTCATCTTCACCTGCAACTAACAACGCTATAAGAGGGGCTGAGCAAAGCGGTAACATAGCCAATCAACGGTTTGCTAGGAAAGGATGGTTAGGGGCTTGACATGGCAATATGGGAGGCATGATAAGCAAGTGATAGGCATCGTAGCATAGGCATAGCAAAAGAGCGAGCAACTAGCAAGCAAAGATAGAAGTGATTTCGAGGGTATGGTCATCTTGCCTGAAATCCCGCAAGGAAGAAGAACGAGTCCATGAAGAAGACAAACGGACGTGGTCGAACGAATCCTCACAACTCCGGAACGAAACCGAAGCTAACGAGAGAATCAACCCGGAAAGAAGCAAATAACATAGTAAACAACCATCACATACACATGGCATGATGCACAACCAAGTATGATGCATGTCCGGTTTAAAGATTCATGGCATGGCAATATGCACAAACAAAACTACAAATTAAATGGAGCCCAATATGCAACGAGTTGCATATTTGACGAAACACCACATTCAAATATTTAGTTCTCTCTCGTTTAGGTACACAACAATATTAAATGTTGTTAAACATGGCAAGAGGTGAAGCATGATGAAACTACCTATCTAGGCAAGTTTAAATGAGGCCGGAAGCAACAAACAACAATTCCGGAAAAACCTCATGAGCATATATTAGATTTGGTACTGTTCTGCCCTAAACACAATTTTAGAGTTGTTAAACATGCAAAGCAAGTACACCATGTTAAACTAGTCATTTTTCCACCCCATTTACATATAAAGTTTATTAAGTTTGGAGGTACGGTTATTAAGTTATGAAATAAATCATTTTAGCATGGCATTATGCAAAATAAACACAAACAACATGTTAAACATTTTTAACATAGATGAAAGTGGCATATTAGTAATCTACACAATTTTCTAAGCATTTTACATATATAAAGTTTTTACATTGATGCACTGTTGAAAAGTTATTATATGCATGATGAACAGGGGGTTTTCTGTAAAACTGTAAATCGTTGGATAATTAGACAAATTCACAGATGCTAAAAAAAATCTACGCAGGCCGAAACTGATTGGCCCAACAGTGCACAGGAGGGGGGATCTGGAGGGGGCTGCTCACCCATGGGCCTTGGGCCGGTTCAGTGGAGAGGGAGGCTGGAAGGGCGATGGGCCTTGGCGCTGGAGGGGAGGCAGCCCAGGCGCGCGATCAACGGGGAGAGCGGGCGAGCTGCTCGTCCTCTGCTCGATGCAGAGCTGCGGGCGGCACCTGGAGCAGAGCTCCGGCGAGCGAGGCGAAGGGGCGGCAAGGTGAGGGACTTGGCGCGGAGGTCGAGCCGCAGGTGAGGTCCGAGACGAGGCAGTCGCCAGATTCGGGGCAGAGGGACTCGTTCCCGGCAGCGACGAAGCTGCGCGCAACCATGGCGGCTCCTGGAACACAGGGGAGAGGCATGAGAACCGAGGGAGTGAACAAGAGAGAGGGAGGAAGGAGGAGAAGAAGAGGGGAAGGGGCGACGGGTTCCTGGAGGAGCTCGAGCATGAGGGCGGCGCTCGGGGTGGCTGGGTAGCTGGCGCCGACCGGCGCGCCGCCGAGGTCGGGACGAAGGAGCTGCGGGAGGCCGGACTTGTCCAGGAGGCAGGGGAGGCAGATGCCCGGGAGGACGAGGATCAGGGAGGCGGGAGGCTTCGGGCGCCGGGCATCCACGAGCTCGGGTCGATTTGGATCGGGAGGATCCCGAGGGCGAAGGGAGTTGGTCGGGGCTGCGGTTGGTGGGGATCGATGGGACATGTCCCTAGATTTTAGGGTTGGTCTTTATATAGCAAGTGAATTTTGGATAGGGGTATTTGGTCCCTCCGATCTTAATCGGATGGTCTAGAAATAAATAGATAGGGAGTCCAAATAAGAAAATGGAGATGTTTTATAGATCTTTGGGGATGATCCGGATCCAATGGTCGCGACTGAGCGGTCGGGTTCGGGGCAGTTTTCGGACGCACGCGAGGGGTCTTGAGCAAAGAGTAGAGAGGGTCAAACGGACAGACAAGAGGGAATCGAAAACCCCGATTGGTCTCAAAACGGTCAACGAAAGCAAGGGGGGACGCGGCAACTACGAACGGGTGCAAGCTTTTAAGAAAACAATGCCGATGCAATGCACCTGATGCTATGAGATGAGATGCCTGACATGAACACAATGCAAAACAACAGACAAAACCCAACCACAACGGAAATAAAATATCGCATCTCCGAAAAAGGCAAGAATTGGAGTTACGAATATGGAAAATTGCATCCGGGGCGTTACAGCGCTCCACTATTACGATGGAGGAGTACACGACACGGCGGCCCAGTGAACTGTTACTTGTATTGTAGTACTAGTACTATAGTTTTGCTGTTTCGCACGGTCCATCGATACAAACCCGATTAAACAGGAAAGGGCGGGATTTTTCCCGCGCGGTAGAAGATACAGGCCATACATTTCAACGGGAATTTTAATGTATGCAAACTGAATAATTAAGAAACAATATGATATCTAGTAAAACTAAAAACACATATGATTTATTGTGTTAGAGTGTAGTAGTAGTGTTGTATTGCATAGTTGTTAGATCTAACATGCGAGAACGTGTAGAGATGTAGTTTTGGAGGGCCTATAGTGAGAAAAGCGTAATACGGTCACCGGACTTCATAATACGCTCATTACGGTTACTATATACGTTTTGCGGTGATTATACGGTCACTTGCTCACCGTTCAGCATCGGATTGCACTCTGTTGACCGGCCAAATAGTCTGCGTGGCACTATGTTGACTAGTTAAATTGACCATGTTCCTTGTGGGTCCCACCTGTCAGTTCACATAGGAAAAAGGTCAGTAAACACAAATTTACGCAGGCGCGACAAGACTCCAACCTGTGCGCGGGAACCACCTGGTAGTGTATGTGTCTGTCAGGGCCTGATGTGTGCGCATGCACGTGTAGGTTGAGCACTTGAGCGTGAGAGTGTGTGCTGGTCGTGTGGTGTGTGCATGCATGCGTGTGTGTGTGTGTGCATGTGAGTGTTGCGTGTGTGTGTGTGTGACTACATGTGTACATGTGAGTGTTGCGTGCGTGCGTGCCTGTATGTGTTTGTGTGAGTGTTGCATGCATGAAGTTCGTGTGCATGTGTGTGTGTGTTTATAGTCACCACACCAGCCCCTGTGTGTTAAAACAGATAGCTCAACATAGCAATACAAGGCCACTTTGTCCGCTATGCCCGCGGTCATGACTTCGAACCACCGTCCAATATTTTTTTGTCGTTTTGTTTTCATTCTTACTGGCAAGATGCCCGTGCGTTGCACGTAACATGAAGATGCATTTGTATGAGTAGTTTATCTTGTGAGAGAAAAGGATGAACGAGGGAAGGCCTTATTTGCAAATGTGGAGAGGTGTGTGGATACCTTTTTGCAAAATTGCCATAGTTTCCTTCCTATCCGTCAGATATAAATCAGACGACCTATATTGCAGGATGGCAGGCACACCATCATCACCAACTCCGTTTTTTATAAGAGTGTAGAGTAGATACACGCCGACAGGTGGGCCCAAGGGTAGTGAGATAATGTGATGCAACACTAGAGGTGCCATGTGGAGCATTTAACTGGTAAACTAGTCGTGTCTTGAGCAAATACAGAGCTGTACGGTGAGCCCGTGACTGTATAATAACAGCAAAATGTAAATGTTGACCGTAATGAGTGGATTCTGAAGTCCAATGTACGTATCATGCTTTCGCTTCAAATACAATGATCGTCACTGCATATATCATGAGAGAAAGATGAAACATGCATGAATGTGTCGGGGGCGCACTTTTAGAGGACCTGGAGATAGTTTGTGTGCGTACGTGAAAGGGGCGTAGAGGGGGTATATGCGATGGAGAGAGATGCTCTTTGTTTCCCTTTATTATGACTAACTTTATATATAGTATAAAAATATAAAAATTCACAGTGCGGAATAAATATCATTGTGGGCACCATGCAATGCAAATTAACGTTCATACTCCTCCATATAACTTTGTAATGTTGTATATATGTAGAAATTTTAAAATAATTTTTTGGCCACACTTTATTCAAATGGAATGTTGTATGTGAAATAAACGTGAAGGGAGGGCTTTTTAGATCAATGGGGTACATGATGTAATATGTGTGAATGTGTAATTGATGTACTTGGCAGGGCCTAGAGAGGTATGTGTGTGTATTACGTATTCGAGAGAGGCATGGATAGAGGGGCCGGCAGGGGGGACGTGGGAGAGATAGCATGAGAAATGACAGAGGTCTAGAGAGAGAGAGAGATGAATATGATGTCACGGCGAGAGATGCCCTTGAGTGTGTATATGCAAGGGGGAGGGGATAGAGGCACAAGGATAAATTTTTTTGTGTGGGTGTGAGAAGATAAAGAGACCTGGGGGCAGAGGGTGTGTCACCGCGTGAGGTCCGGTGGGCCGAGGTGAGGCCCTTGGTTCGGTTCCGTCCCGCGCCACATTGGTCGGCCCGTGACACATTTAGGGAGACCCATGGATGACTAGTCGTACAAGACAAAGATAGCAGAATCGTGTCCACAAAGCCGGCCAGGATTTGTAACCCTAGGTCCTCGGACTAAGGTAACCACTTATCTCTGATATTACTATTCATCCAACCTAACTTTAAGGGGCATCCTACAGAATGCTCTGCTAGAATCATACTTGTCGATTAGGAAGAGAGGTGTCAGACAATGTGTGAGAGATAGGCCTAAAGATAATGTGTGTACGGGAGACACGTAGGCAGGTCTATGTATATAGAAAGGGTTGATGGGATTATGCGTGTGTATGCTTGTGAGAGGAAGAGTGGTTGTGATAAAGGTTAGTGAAAACAGTCGTAAATGGTTACGAGAGGGAGGGAGGGTTATATCCAGACCATGTCTATGAGAAAGACACCCCGGGAGAGAGTGTGTGAGCATGTGTGAGAGACCACCAATGGAGAGTGAAAGTACACGTAAAAGACTGATGTACACATTGATTAAAAATATAAATTGTATCCAAATATTAGGATGGGATCATGATATTTGCAATTCGCGTAAGGAACGGTCATTGTTCCATCAGACATCTAGATTCTATCGAATTTGAGCATGTCTATGTTATTATTCGACATAATTGATCCACATAGTTAGTATTTTGAACTCCAGACATTGCATCGCTTTAGCAATCGAATATAAACATGAGTATACTTCATGTTGTGTGTGTAAAGCACATTATACATACAAAAGTTACACAATGAACATTATAAATATCTAGCTATGAACTAGCATATATTTGAATTCAACATAAGGTGGTTTTAAAAATTCGAATTCAACATGAAGTCCATTCAATTATTTGAATTCGATATCATGGCATTTGTAAATCATACCTAAATTATGGGGGCACCAATCTTTGCTCTGCTTTTGTACATAATAGCACATATAGTCGTGTACAAAATAGATTCAAATTTACCTCCTCCATTACAAAATAATTGTAGTTATAGGATTTTCAAGTGTCAAAATTTCAAAAAGAAGCGCATAATTTAATGAGGTTTTCAAACATACAAGGTCAAATTTAATGTTGTCTATTTAGGTCAATCCTCAAAGTTCAAGAGTACTCTAAACATGAATGCTTCCGTTTCATAATTTCGAACGAAGCGCCAATAGAGCCTCTACTCGCCCAAAACCTCGTGAGACCAATTTTGGTCGAAGGAAATTACTTTTCTAACTCCGACCCGTGAAACCTACCGGCCCGACGTCCAAAGGTCTAAACTAGGGTAGGTTTGTAGCTTCATCTGGACGCCAGGCAACCGCTTCCGAAAAACATTCATACACAATGGCCGCCTAAGCACACATGCGCGCGGCTGAAATCGCTCCCGCTCACTATTTGGGATACCTAGGATTACCATCCTACCCCCGACCCGCAGTAGGTCCGAAATTTAAGACGGGGCAAAGTTTATACTTTCCCCAAATTTCAAACAAGCGCGTCCCTTTTGTTCAAAAAACCAAAAACAAGCGTGTCCCAGACCGAAACATGGTTCTCCCTTAGCTCCCCCCGCCCCCTGTCCGATTCCCCATTCGTACTCCGTGGGCGCCAAAACTACCTCTCCACCAGCCGTGAAACCCTGGCGTCCTTCGTCCGCCACCCCATCCCACCCATCAACCGCCACCCTCCTCCATCACGCCGGAGCCGATACCCCGGCGTCATCGTCCAACGCAACCTCAACCGCAATGCCCTCCACCGCTAGTAGTTGAAGCCGAGGCCAAGATGTCTGTACCCGAGCCAGTTCAACCACGCCGTCCTGCGCCACACCGTCCACTGCACCGGAGTTGTTCCTGCTACGCCGTCCTTTGCCGCCTCAGATCTGCTTCCCCTCGGCCGACATACGGCCACGGCAACACAGTCAACAATTTGGACATGGGTTCATCCAAGGCTCCACCCTCCTCCAAAACATCGGTTCCCCCGGTGAAAACAAGAAAATCGCTGCGACATCTGGAGGACACAACACTGGCAACCGGAAATAGTACCCCTCTTCCCTTATTCGTGCAAATATTACGTGTCTGCTTGCATGGTATTCATCCTGCAGAAGACACTAGTTGACCGCTTCTTCTTGATACTAGATGTTCCTAGTAACTCACGATGCACAAGGTTTCTCCTCATATACTATTTCACCTTAGCTAGAGGTCTGTCGCCCCCCTATATTTCAATTCCTGGTCAGTTGATTCCCAATTAAAGGGGAAGCATTCCCCGGCGTAACAGGCGCTAGTCCTCCTATTACGTCGGGGAAGCAGCGCCTCGCTGTTTATCTTTGGGGTGTGTGGGGCCTAGAGCTGCTGGCGCCCGATCTGGAGGTCGGCCGAGATTAAAGGGATGGACGGGGGGCACTGCCAAGCACGGCGGAGGCAGGGGTCTGGGCCGGTGGTCGTTGGCGGTTCGAGAAAGGTTGTCAACAATGATCAAGGAGGTAGACAAAGGCCATCTGCCCGTTCCTTATAGATCGGACGGTTCATAAAAAAATCGACCGACCTATTTATTTTCAGTCGACTATTATTTTGATAGGACCACATGTGGTGTGCTGGAGGAGTACCTGCATTTCCCAGCCATCCTTATGCTCATATATTACAAAATCATACGAAGTAGAATCTAACTTTGTTTGCCACGCAATGTTGTAGAGCTATCATATGTCTCCTATCATTTATTTTTTAGCCACCTGCTATCTACTACTTTTACAACGCACTAGTTCTGCACACACTTCACCCATACTCTCACTATTGTGTTTTTATGCTAGGGTATTTCAAACTCTGCTGCCTTTACAGAAGCAGAAAAGAAAAGAGAGAAGTAGCTCCTGCTTGCTTCGCGGGCAGGCAAGACACGTGCTTTCGCTTTAAAGGTTGGATGTTCAACAGATGGAGACGGTAAACGTAGCTCTAGAGTTGATGATCTCACTCGCCATGAACCACCATCCCAGGTGCTTGCTTTAACTTGACGGTGTCATATGTGGTTGCATGTTGCATAAGGTGTCTAGCTTGTATTCGAAAGGCCGAAGTCGGTCTTTATTGAGATAAGAAAATATATTTTTTACATGAACCACCATCCCGGGAGCACCAGAAGACAAATAGCTAGTCAGGTCATTGGTCGAGCCAGTGATAAGCCCATCACAGACAGGCTTCACCTGGAAGCCAACTAAAAAGCCACGATGGTGGCGAAGCAGCCCGCCTCCCACTAGGCTCTCAGGTCCTAGATGATCATGCTCACCACTCCAGCCGGATGTCTAACTTGTATTGCTTCCTATTTGGTTAAATTGCATCTGCTTGGCTTACACATTATACCTTTGAATATCGCATGCCTTCCTGTTTTTGGTACATACTAGTACATCTGTCTATTAACCATGTTCTTACATCAAACTAATGTTCTTGTGTATCTCTCATCAATCACTTACGATGAGGCAGTCAGGCCAGTGGACTACTGTGAGTAAAGATCCTCATTTAAAGAATGCAGCATCAACCTAGCCACATGATTCACAAGAAATAGCAAGGCTAGATGAAGATAGTGAACGTAGCTCTGTAGTTGATAACCGCATTTCCCCTACACGAGCATCGCAGGTGCTTGCTCTAACTTGGCAGTGTGATATGTGGTTGCATGTTGCATATGGTGTCTAGATTGTAATTCTTCCAATTTGGTTAAATTGCATGTGATATTCTGCTTAGTTTATAGTACATTATACCTACTAATGTGACATGCCTTCCTGTTTTTAGTACATAGTACATCTGTCTATTAAGCATGTCCTTACATAAAACTATTGTTTTTTGTATCCAGCATCAAGCAATATGACGAGACACCTTTAGTATATGCAGTGCGATATTAGTTGCATCTTTCATATGATCTATATCATGCGCTAGATGCTTCTAATTTGTTGAAATGCCATTTATGATGGGACGCTTTTAACTTGGCAGAGTCATTGGTGGCATCTTTCTTGTGGTGTCTAGCTTGCATTTCTTCTTATTTGTTGAAATGGCTTATGCTTAGTTTACACAAACAGTTGTGAATGTGCCATGCCGTCCTGTTTTTCGTACATATTCCATCCTGGTATCATGTGTTTGCCTTACATCAACGTAGTTATTGTCAATATCATGCACAAATGAGTACTGAAGAGTGAATTTTATTTCTTTTTCTTGTCGGTTTTACTTGACAATTCAAAATCAATAAAGCTAAAGGAAGTTAGCAAGGCAGCGGATAAAGGTGCTCCTTCCAAACGGAGGGCCTCTACAGATTCTACTCCTCCACCCCCAAGATGATTTGCAAGACAACACATGGATAGACACTCAACGTAGTTGTGTTGATGATGAGCACGTCTCCCCTAGTGCACCATCACAGGTGCTCCCTCTAACTTGGCACTATTATATGTGGTTGCATGTTATGTATGATGTCTAGCTTGTATTGCTTCTAATTTTGTTGAATTCCATCTACTTACTTTACACATTATACTTGTTAGTAAGACACGTGTTCCCGTTTCTAGAATATACAATATCTGTCTACACATCAAAGTACTACTGTTGTGTAACCTGCAACAATCACTCATCATAAGACACATTTGACTTGGGAGTGTGATATATGTTACATCTCGCATTCTTTTCTAGCTTGTACTACTTCTAATTTGTTGAAATGGCATTTATGACGAGACAGTTTTAACTTGGTAGAGTGATATTCGTTGCATCTTTCATATGGTGTCTAGCTTTCATTGGTTCTAATTTGTTAAAATGCCTTCTTCTTAGTTTACACATCATAGCTGTGAATATGCAATGCTATCCTTTTTTGGTACACATTCAATCGTCCTATCATGCGGTCGCCTTACATTAAAGTACTGCTCGTCAGCATCCTGCATCAATGAGTTCTGAAAAGTGAATTTGTATTCATTTTTCTTGTGGGTTTGACTTGACAAGGCAATAAAACTAAGTAGCAGGAAGGAAAAAATAAGGCAGGGATTGATGGCGGTCTTCCGGCGAAACCGGCATCCCAGGTGCTTTCTCTAGCTTGGCAGTGTGATATTGTCTTGCATGTTGCATACTGTGTCTAGCTTGCATTGCTTCTTATTTGTTGAAATGGCTTCTACTTAGTTTACACAAATAGTTGTGAATATGCCATGCCGTCCTTTTTTTCATACATATTCCATCCTGGTATCATGTGTTTTCCTTACATCTCGCATTCTTTTCTAGCTTGCACTACTTCTAATTTGTTGAAATGGCACTTACGACGAGACAATTTTAACTTGGTAGAGTGATATTCGTTGCATATTTCGTATGGTGTCTAGCTTTCATTGCTTCTAATTTGCTGAAATGCCTTCTGCTTAGTTTACACATCATAAGCTGTGAATATGCAATGGCACTAATGACGAGAGACCTTTAACTTGGTAGTGTGATGTTGTTTGCATCTTGCATATGATTTATTTCTTATACTGCTTCACATTTGTTTAAAAGCTAGTTATGATGATACACTGTTAACTTGGTAGAGCGATATTTGTAGAATCTTCTATATGGTCTCTACCTTCCATTGCATTGCTTCTAATTTAGTGAAATTTCTTCTGCTTAGTTTACACATCATATTTCTGATTATCTCATGTCGTCCTATTTTTCGTACATATTACATCCTCCTATAATGTGGTTGTCTAACATCAAAGTTCAGTTCGTTTGTATCACGCATCAATTTGTTCTGAAGAACTAAATTGTTATTCCTTTTTCTTGTCGGATTGACTTAACATGGCACAGAGAAAGAGGAAGGGACACAAAATAACAGGGGATGGTGTTAGTACTAACTAAGGACACACGGAAACGGAAGCAGAATAATCCTCCAGATTCTACTGGTACTGATGGTGCAATAGCAGGTCAAAGTCTAGTGGAAAATTGTACAAACGGGGTATCCCGTGCTACACGAGCTGCAGAACAAGCCAAATAGAAACCAATAGCTGCCACCAAACAAGCAGAGACAGCCCTAGTTGTTGCAACACCTTCCACACTACCACCAGCTGCACGAGTTACTCATTCGGCAACTCAGCTAGCAGCACGTTCCCAAGCTCCCTTGCCACCTGACACTACTTCCAAAGCACTCTTGACACAAGATGAGTTGGCAAGATCAGATGAACTTTGTGAGCTTCAACAGCAAGAAGGTAGTTACTGGAGTCAAGTTACAGTTGCATGCTTCTTTATATGTAGTCTCACAGTATGATGTACACTAGCACTTCCTATGTTCGTTGTTGGACTAGCACCTAGGCGCAAGAGGAAACAAACATCAGGGATAATGCTCGATAGGTTAATTAAATCTAGAGGAGGAAGAATGGAGATCCGTTTTGAGGCAGGTTTAAAAAGGCCACGTGATGCTACAGAGTCAGCCAAGTTAGTACCAGAGGCAGCGGTTGCCGTTGGGTGTCATGTACGTATCCTCCCAACATGGATGCAGTACAGGAATGACAAAGGCGAAACCCAGTTCAACACCTTCCTCGACCATTTATCTGTAAGTATGGTTATGTATGGAAACTAGTAATATCGTCTTGCTCTGTCCCATACTTTCTAGGTTGCTGATAATGAGACTCCCATAATTTTCAACAGATGAGGTTCAAGTTGGATAGCCAAGATGATGCAACCAGACAAGCTTGCACCCATGATTTCAAGTCTTCTCTACGACAGTATCGGTATAACTTGAGGAAACCTCACTTTCAAGGCAAGGATAACAGTGAACTTGCCCAAACATCTGTAGTGGAAAATATATCGGATGAAGACTGGAGAGGCCTCGTTAAACACTGGTCTGATCCAAAGTATCAGGTACATTATATATATGTGACCAGATCACATTGAAATCCTATTTACGCATGTGCCTCACAAATCTATCTTCTTGTAGGTGAACTGTTCAAAGAACAAGGACAACCGTATGAAAGTGAAATTCTAACAGACGACATGATCTCGTAGCTATATTGCACACTACGAGGCTCTTGTAATTAGCTGTTGTTTCACTCTTTTTCCTATATCATATTATCAGATCTATATTGACTTGTTCCAAATGCAGAGGAAAGCTCGCAAGGACCAAAAAGTACGTGAACCAAATGCTGTGGAAATCTTCAAGGACTGTCACACCAGCAAGACGAAGGGCATGACTACACCAGTCAAAGCCGCTGATGTAAGTCCTTAATCCTCATGCCTTTTAACTACTACTTACGCTAACTTGTGCATTGAACTGCATGGTTTGCAACCAATGTCTATTACTCTTTTCAGTTTTATACACAATTGTCTTAGTGTATCATTGCACCTTACAAGGTTTAAAAGAGAGGAGTGATGTTCCTTTGATCTTGATCTGTAATCTAGTTCCATGCTGCACTTGCCCACACAATGTTACAATTGCCTGTTTGTCTGTTCTCAGTTGTTTTGTGATATGAATGATGTCATACTATGCTTACGGTATTATAAACTTTGTCTCTTTATCCTTAGCTGTCAATACAATGTGAAGAAATATACAATACATTAGCCATGGTACATGGCCATATGTTTGGAACCTGGTTTTATTATGTACTTTGAAGTAAAATACAACTAATATTTTACATGGGTTCACCAGAATAAGTTCTATATATAGACCAAAGCTATTTTGTTTGGTTTTGCCGCCTCCTTAATATCTTCTGTTCTGGTACTACTAATGTAAAAACTCAACTTTTCAGCAAGCTATGAAAAAATGGTGGAACCTCCACCTTCTGAAGGTGACGAGGCAACTATAACCGCAATGTCACCTCTTCCTACAGCGGGCCAGTACATGTCCACTAACAGTGCCAAAAGCACGTTCCTGCGTAATACTGGGTTGGTTGTTAAGGCAATCTCGTCCAAACTGCCTCGTGATAAAGATATGCAAGCTCAAAAAAAGTTATATCTGCGCTCCAGACACAAGTCCATTCCCTAACAGAGACCCTTTGTGGAACAAGGACAACCATTGTTCGATGTTGTCAAGATATGCATGGTTTTGAAACCAGACTATCAGACATTTGCTATGTTGTTCAGGAGACTAGGAGAAATGAAGGCGAAGGTTATGGTGCTCCATCGGACAATACAACATGAAAACGTAACAGTCAGATCAACTGAACTGGGCTTCTGAACTTCTGGTGGTGCATTTATCTACCAGACTGTTAACTTTTATGCCAACCTTCCTTTTGTTTTATCGTTTGTAATTTGTTTTGTTGCGATACAAAATTTGTTCTTAATGTGCAGCCACCACTTGAATAAAACAGCATGCCATTTTTGTATAGTGTAGGGTGTTCCCCATATTTGCACTGGTGGCAAACTTTGATGCCCAGTGGATGTAATCTGTGCAATTACCTTAATAGCCTAGCGTTAGTTTCGGGCTTATTCATTTCCTAGTCTTCTTTTTCCCTAGTTTGCTAGTGGTCGCAACAACCATGGGCCATATATGGACCGTGGTAACCTTGACCCAGCTACAGGCTGTATGATCCATGGGCCTCCTACGGGCCATTGGATAAATGGGCCTCCAACGGGCCGTAGAATCGGTGGGCCTCAGGCCGTCGGATAAATGGGTCCACATGGGCCGTAAACGGGTGTAATTCGTATCGGACGAGCACGGTAACGGGTTGTTAACAGGCCGGAGGACAGCAAAGGCTTAATTCTGTCACAGGCATAATGGGTCGTTAATGGGCCAGAATATAGGACGGGCTGGAACGGCACAACGGGTTAACAGGCCACAAACGGGCCGATTCCAGCCACGGGCCGAATTTGGCCCATTAGATGAACAGGCCAGTAACGGGCCGGAAGTAATCGAGGGCCAAAAAGGAGCCCAAGAATGTATGGGCTATTAGTAGGCTGAAAGCTAACATGGGCTGGAAACGACCCATGTGAATCATGGGTCGTTAATGGGTAAAAAGAAATTTACTGTTCATTATGGGTGAGTCACCGTGGGCCACTAAAGGGCCTAAAGATACGGCAGGCCTCATATGGGCCGAAAGACCTCATGGGCCATACATGAGCCGAAACTGAAACGGTCTGGTGTTATATTCAATGGCCCACATGACATTGTTGGGCCGATTTCAGGAAGGCCCTAACGGGCCGTGAGTTACCGGGCCGTAAAATGGGCTATTTGCGAACATACCATTAACATGCTCTTCATGGGCCAGCTCACTAACTTTTGACCAAGTCAAACGGGCCGGCCTTTGTAAGCTAAATGGGCCAGTGGTGGGCCGTCGCACGTGTCGACATATCGTAGTCGCCCATCTGACCCAATGATGAGCTGACACGTGTTTCCTTCGACCAATGAGAATTTGATATGTGGAAAATCCCCATTGGTCCGGGCTGTTAATGGGTTATCGGATCCAAAACCGGACCCGATAGCTTAACGGTGACCCGTTATGGTGGATGCCACGTGTCGGTTACCCTTGACGAAAGCACTTCCATGACACGTCATTTATCGTCATGGAAGTGAACACTTCCATGATGATAATTTTGGTATTTTCATGGAACACTTCTACGACATCACAGGTATGACTATCTTGATTATGTCTTTAAATCATCATGGATGTACATACATGACAGAAAAGGTGACCTACTAGGACAAACACGTATCATCAAGGAAGTGTATTTTTTTTGTAATGGAAAGAAAGGGAACTTCAAGAAGAATGGCAAGCAAGTTGCCACTCCCAGGAAGAAGCCCAAAGCTGGACCCAAGCCTGAAACTGAGTGCTTATACTACACAGGGAATGGTCACTGGAAGAGGAACTGCCCCAAATACTTGGCGGATAAGAAGGATGGCAAAGTGCACAAAGGTGTAAGGGCATATTTCTCCCTATGCGGTTTTGGTGATTGTTTACAGTGCATTTGCGGACTAAGCATGTGCTTTGAGCATTTCAGATATCTCATGTTCGGGCACAAGACGATTCGGTGCCCCTCGGAGCCTATCGAAGACAGTGGTTTTCTACGTTTCTTTTCGGTGGATTTGAGTCGTAGGAAAGCCGTACTATTAAGAGGGGGTCCCCTTCGGAAAGGTTAGGGTGGAATCAACACGTACACATCTGGTCCTTTCCACCACCTTTCCTTCACGTCTTTGGAGCACCATTCGTTTACACTTGTCTCTGCGAAATGAAGGCTTCCAAATGCTTAAGTGTCTGTGGCATGTGGTAGTACTGCTTAAGGGAGCAGTAGTACCGCAGGGCCTTGCGGTAGTACCGCTTAATGGAGCCATATTACCGCAGGGTCCAGCGGTAGTACCGCTCCTGCTGAACGGTAGTATCGCTCGCTCTGACCCTGACACTGGCGCGTGCAGAAGTATGTGTGGAAGTAACTTTTTACTTCTGCCCCCACGCGGTAGTACCGTGCCGGATTTTCGCACAGTCCTAAACTCAGCGGAAGTAGTCACGGACGTAATTTATTCAGTCTGTGCCTTTCCAGCCCAGTTGAGCCCTGCCTTGCGATAGTACCGCAAGGGCGCGCGGTATTACCACTCCGGCGGTTCTACCACTCGTTGCTATGCACAACAGGGCCTCGTCTGGTCACTGCCGCTCCAGCGGTAGTACCGCACAGTCAAGCGGTAGTACCGCAACCCCTTGCGGTAGTACCGCGAGCTTGCGCGGTAGTACCGCGTGTCGCGGGCTGAATAAGTGGGTAATGGTTGGATCTTTCCCCCCACTGTATAAATGGGGTCTTCTTCCCCAAGAAGACCACCTCTTCCCTCCATAAGCTCCATTGTTGCTCAAATCTCCATTTTCGCCCGATCCCTCTCCCTAGCCAATCAAACTTGTTGATTTTCTAGGGATTGGTCGATAAGGCCCCGATCTACACTTCCACCAAGAGAAATTTGATTCCCCCACTAATCCCTTGCAAATCTTGTTACTCTTGGGTGTTCGAGTACCCTAGACGGTCGAGGTTACAGCGGAGCCATATTCCATTATGGTGAAGCTTCATGGTGTCGTTGGGAGCCTCCGATTAATTTGTGGAGATTGCCCCAACCTTGTTTGTAAAGGTTCGGTCGCCGCCTCCAAGGCCACCAATGTGAGGGCGTGAGGAGAATACGGTGGCCCTAGTGGCTTCTTGGGGAGCATTGTGCCTCCACACCGCTCCAACGGAGACGTACTTCCCCTCAAAGGGAAGGAACTTCGGTAACACACCCTCGTCTCCACCGGCTCCACTCTTGGTTAGCTCTTACCTTTACTTGTGCAAGCTTATATTGTGTTGTATCCCTTGCTTGCTTATGTGCTTGTTGTTGTTGCATCATATAGGTTTCTCACCTAGTTGCATATCTAGACAACCTACTTTGATGCAGAGTTTAATTTGGTAAAGAAAAGCTAAAAATTGTTAGTAGCCTGTTCACCCCCCTCTAGTCAACTATATCGATCCTTTCAATTGGTATCACAGCCTCATCTCTTTATTAAGGACTTTGCCATCCAAAGAGTATGGTTGACACCACAGAGGAGGTGGAGGAGCACCCCGGTGCGAGACCCACTCTGCCTGCAGCCGAAGGGGGGGGGGTCCTCGGCTCTCATGAGGAGTTCAATGTGGCCTTGGAGACATTGAAAACCTCCATGATGGCCGAGGTCAAAGGCATGCTTGAGAAGTTTCTTGATGGTCTTAAAGTTTCCACCACACCATTGGAAGTGGTCGATCCCACTAACAAGTTGACGGATGCTAACTCCAACAAGGGGGAAGCTACTAGTGATCAAGTTCCTTTGACTAGTGGTAGAAGTGGAAATGGCATCTTTGCCCATGTTGAACCTCCAATTACTTATGGAGGATGGTTCCCTCCACGCAAATGAATCATGTTGGTGCTCCTCCCAAGCTTGTGAAAAATGAGGATTTTGCCGCTTGGATCTATCTCTTTAAATGTCATTTAAATCACAGTTCTACTAATATTTGGAGAATTATTGAGCAAGGTTTCTACCCGCATGACCCAAGAAACTTCACTCCTAGAGAAGCCACGCATCATCAATTCAATGAGTCCGCTCTCTTCATTCTCCAACAAGCAATTCCACCCGAAGATATTGCGCATCTCCGCCCGTTCACCGTTGCCAAGGAAGCATGGCAACATGTTGTTTCCATTTACAAGGGAAGCGCAAGCATTCAACACTCAAACTTTGAAGTGGTGCAAGATGAAGCTGATGAGTTTGCAATGAATGAAGATGAAGAACCTCGAGAGCTTTACCGGATATTAACCACTCTCACAGTCTCACTCCGAGATCATGGGAGCAAGGATATGGATGAAAATTGGATCAAGCGCAAGTTTCTCAAAGCCATGATGCCGTACCATAAGGCCATGTCCTCCGTCATCCGTCAATGGCCGGACTTTCACGCCTTGTCCTCAAGTGAAGTGTTGGATGAGTTTGTTGCAATGAGGATCTTGGACAAGACCGCCGACAATGCGGTGTTGCATTCTCAATGAGCAAAGAAGCCCAACCTTACTTTGAAGGCCAAGGCTAGCGTGGAAGAAGAGGGTAAAGAGGAAGAAGAAGAGTGTTGCCCCGAAGATACAATATATGCTTACCATGAGCACATGGCTCTCGCTTCACGACAATTTTGGAGCAAGAACCCAAGGCCCAACTTTAACAAGAACAACTCAAGTGGTGCCAAGGGCAAGCAACGTGTGAGGACATGCTATAATTGTGGAAATGTGAGCCACTTTGTGGCGGAGTGCCCATACAAGAAGAGGGAAGACAATGATGGCAAGCTTATCCGAAAAGATAAGGCCAAGTCCTTCCCCAACAAGAACAACTTCACCAAGAAGACTCCTCCCAAGGGGTTGGTGGCATAAGAAGAGTACAATGAGGAGGATGATGATGATGACGGTGAGATGGGTGTCCCTCTTCGATTCACCCAGCGAGAACATCACCGCCAAGTGCCTCATGGCTAAAGCTACCAACAAGGTAACCCCCAAGATCAAAACTACCATCATTACTAATCCTTCCTTGATGGATTGCATTGATGAAAGTGAGGGGACGAAGGAGGAGGAAAATGAATTTGAGTCTTTTATGAGTAAGCTCAAGGGTAAATCCAAGAAGCACTTTGTTGCTCTCTTGGAACAACTTGGTGAAGCCAATGACATGATCGAGGCTCACGAAGAAACCATCTATAAGATGGAAAGGGCATAGTAGTGACTATGCCGATGAGATGTCGGATCTCTCTAATGCGCTTGAGGAAGAGAGTGGACATCGATTGGCTCTTGAGGAGTCACACAATGATGATCATGATAAATTAAAGAAAGATCTTGATCATGCTCTTGTTGTATCTTGTGTGCTCAATTCTGAGAAGGCTAAACTTGGGGTTGACCATGCTAGACTCAAGGAGGAGTTTGATATACTTGACAAGGCTCACAAGGCCTTGAAGGGTGCTCATGCTAGCCTCAAAGAGTCTCATGATCAACTCCAAGTGAAGCTAACCAAGGAGAAAGCCACATTTCCTCATATGGTTTTAATTAATAATGCAAATGCTACTAACCCGTGTTGTGAGCATGTGCATCTTATGGAGGAGAATGCCAAGTTGAAGGAGCAACTTGAGAAAGGCATTGTGTCTTGCGTACAAGGTGAGAAGAATCTCAACGACCTTTTGAGAAATCAAAAGGAAGTTGTGGCAAGGAGGGAATTGGGTTTGCACCCAAGTCCAGGAACAAGAAGAAGAATGACAAGGCCAAACAACCTCCTCCTCTCAAGCAAACTTTTGTGAAGGAGGGAGAGGGTACTTCCAAGGAGAAGAAGAACAATGTGAAGGGTGGTGGTGTCAAGAAGGGCAATGCCACGTGTCGGTGTCAAAACCGGCGGATCTCGGGTAGGGGGTCCCGAACTGTGCGTCTAGGCGGATGGTAATAGGAGACAAGGGACACGATGTTTTACCTAGGTTCGGGCCCTCTTGATGGAGGTAAAACCCTACGTCCTGCTTGATTAATATTGATGATGTGTGTTACAAGAGTGGATCTACCACGAGATCAAAGAGGCTAAACCCTAGAAGCTAGCCTATGGTATGATTGTTGTATATTGTATATCTGTCGACTAGCCTGGCCCTGGTTTATATAATGCACCAGAGGCCTAGGATAACAAGAGTCCTAGCCGAATACGCCGGTGGGAGAGGAGTCCTTGTCTTGATCGCCAAGTCTTGTGGAATCTTCCTTGTATACGGCAACCGTCCGGACTGGCCCATGAGTATGCGGCCCGGGGTCCTCGCCCAATCTAACTGATCGGGGACGACGTGGTGAGTACCCCTAGTCCAGACACCGTCAAGAGCCCCTGAACCGGTCTTCGTTAGGGACGCCTCGATTCTTCCGAACTGTTCTTCATCTTCGGTTGCCGTTCTTGAAAACTGGTTCAACAAATCTTCTCATCTTCGATCTTGAGGATCGCCGAAATGAATTCGACGAGTTTACACGTAGGGTATCCGAGGAGCCCCTTTAAGTTTCCGGCCTTTATCAATGCCTTTTTATTTTTATGCCACACCTCGGGTTTGAAGTTGTTTCCGGGCGGCAGCGTCCTCTTGCATCCGAGCTCCAACACCGGACTGCATTCGAGGTATCTTTTGCAGCCGAGCACCAATGTCGGACTGCTTCCCAGCTCTAACGCCGGACTATGTATCCGAGCTCCAACGCCGGACTGTATCCGAGCTCCAACGCCGGACTATGTATCCAAGCTCCAACGCCGGACTGTATCCGAGGTGTCGTAAATCACCTTGGTTCAAAGAAGTTTGAAGGAGTTTAGCCAAGCTTAATGCCGGAAATGCCCTCTATGGAGCCAGCCACTAGCGCCCGAGCTTTATGCCGGACTGCTTCTGAGGTGGTGCACCACCCCAAATGTGGGCCGATTTTTGTCAATATTTTTGATTGATGCAATTTATTCTCTGCCGAGATACATGGCCAGTAGCCCTCAAGGTGGGTATCGGTCTAAAACCCGAGATGCCCATGAAGGATGACATAAGACCGCTGATCCTCGTAGCTGCTGAGACTCATGTTGATTTGCAAAATCGGTCTGAGGATCAAGTCCTAGCTCGGCAGAATACTTCGGGACGCAAAAAGCGGCGTGCTCAGACCTCGAGACTCAGGTTGGGTGCGGCCGACCAACCTGAGGATCAAAATCTACTCGGAAACTATATTGCACTTAAGATTTTCTGCATAGAACAAGCAATGCAGTAGCCCCCGAGACACTGGTCGGGTGGCAACACTAGATCAGGGGATCAATGTGCCCCTTTAATATTTGTAAATAATAAGCCCGAAGCCTAGTAGCCCCCGAGCCTTAATGCGGGCACGGGTGACCGAATTAAGGATCAATATCCATAGTAAAATCACAAATTATGTGTAATGACTCAATGTATCCAAGTACTTTATGTCATAAATGCTCGGATCCGCATTGTACAAAACTTTGTTGACCGACCATCGGCTTCAACCTCCTCGGCCAGTAGCCGAGGAGTGTTTGTCCTACTTTATAAAGCCTTTATGAGGGCAAAGAATTACGACAAACAAGGCAATCTGGCCATACGGTTTTATAAACAAAGGTACGCAGAGAGACATGTTATATTATTGTTTAACAGAAGAAATGTCTTCCAAAGAAAATAGTCCTGCTATCGGTTCCTTTCTTTGGGTTGTCATGCAAAGCATCATCATGACACCTCAGCTCCAATGTAAGAGCAAAATATTGAGGATTTAGTTTGGGAGGCCAGTTACTAGCCCCCGGTAGTGTTCGGCGACAGTCGAGGTCAAGCCGGAAACACTTCGGCCAATTTTATGAATGGCCCGTCATTTAATATAGTCATCGGATCGCTGACCAGTTTACACCTATTGTGACAGTCAGTTTTCGGCTTTCTCCACTGAGGTGCTTGACCATGCGAGCTAGAAACACAATTGCAGTGGTTCTCCCTTTGCATACCTAGCCGAACAAAGCGGAACGTAGCAGGCAAGCACGGGAGCCGGGCAACCCAACTATTGACCAAAGACACAATTCGAAACTGATGCATATATAGCAATATCTGAGAATGTTTTTTCCAAATCTCTAAAGGTGTCCGGCGTTGCATTGTGAGACTTGTGCTGAAAACACACAAATAGTTAAAAGTGCCAAAAGCTTGGAAAACCAAAAAACGTTAGTAAAAACATGACGTCCGAACAAGATCAAGTGTTCGGTGCCAATCCAAAAATTGGACTTTAGAAAAAAGAAGTGCTTCTGTCGTGCTTTAACATGACACATCCTATCTCAAGACTTCAAGCTGGTCAGCCTCGGCCAGCCTCCCATCCCAAGGCGGAGTACCTCTCATTAGGCCAGTTTAGAAAACTAAACTCTAGCGGTTTTGGGAGAGAAATTAGGCTCCCCGGCTAGTGACCGCACACTCATGTCGAGAAAAGGAGTGATAAATAATAATAAAAACTCTGCAACGACTAAGAAGAAAAACACTTAGTATGAAACGGCTCAAATAAACATAAGAGCCCCCAAGTGACTTGGGTAAAAGTTGACTATATAATGTAAGGTGACATGTACAATGCCTTCTAGCCGGATTGTAGATCGCTTGTCGAAGCGGCCTTTTCGCTTCAACCTCTTGACCCAATAGTCCGGAGTGTGTCCGAATACCCTCGCGGTTATAAAACCGGGCATGCGTGGAGACCAGGCGTAGGGGTCATTAGTGCTGTATCGCATAAGTGCCCAACTAGTTATGTTATATTACCGGTTAGTTAGAAACATCTTCCAGGAGAATAGTTCCGTTAGGGGTTCCTTTCTCAGGAGGCATGCCCTAAAGTGCATGTCCGGACTGCGAAAAAGAGCAGAAAAACATCTGGGGCAGGTAAATAAATGGGTAAGAAATCATCTTTTAGTTCACCGACCGAGTATTCCCTTAAGAACGCTAGCTTTCGCTTCACCCGGTCGAGGTACACATCCGCTGACTCGGTAGTAACAATCGCAGAGGTGCTCCTTTACCACCTAGCCGAACAATCGGGAACGTGAGGGGTAAGCACAGAGCCAGCAACCCAGCTTGGCCAAAACTTAAGTCATATCGATGCATATAATGGTTAATAAAAGGTACATGCGGAAGTGTGACACATGTGTTGGGAATAAAGCCCGTATTAATAAGCTTCTGTTAAAGAAGCCCCCAGGTATAATGAGCGCGGGTAGCGCGTCAAGTGTGTGCAAACAAAGTTTGGACAAGGAAAAATTTTACAAGCAACTTTTTTCCAAAAAAGTATAATGCTTGGTCGAGCCGAACACAAGTTAAAAATTTAGAACTTTGAGCATGAAGGCAACTTAGCTGGTTAATGTGTTCGGTATTGACGACGTGGTCCGAGCTTGATGCGGGACAAGGTTCCATCCCCCAAGCCGATCCCGAGGTGGCGGAGCAAAAGAGCTCGGCACTCCGAAGTGGTGACATAGCACGGTCAATGCAGGACGGCAGAGTGATGCCGAAGTCCCCTGCATGGGGTAATGAAGTGTTGACGAAGCCCCTCGTCCAGCCAAGGTGACGCTAAAGGATATAGTCCGGCTAGATCATTTTCCTGTGCACAAAAAATAGTGCAGACCGGGGATAATAGTAATAATAAGAATTAAAAAAAATGTTGCATAATAAATAATTTATGCAAAGTGAGTAATAAAAGAAATATGGCCTGGCGCCGAAGTCAACGTCGATGCAGGTCGTTGGTGTAATGCAATAAAGGCGTGACAAAGCCTGGATTCACAGGTCGGACCGAGTTCCGGATGCGGAGTTCGCCGGACTATGTACGGAAACTGACCGAACCATCATGCGACCGTCGATAATGCGGCCACCATTTGATAGACCTGTGTACATATGATGGACAAACCAGAGTAATAATTCCTTGGGAAAAATTAACCCAAACAAGCAAAAAGAAATACTAGGATTAATAGCACCTGGTTTATTTGTTGTAGCAATCCGAAGGAAGGTGATTCCCAAAATTGGGACTCGATCCGCGCACTCATTGCCTGGTCGGCTAGTGACGCCGAAGTGTCCGGAGTAGGTTGATGAAGAGATGGCGAAGCCCATGGTCCAGCCGAGATGTCGAAGTAGGTCGGCGTGATGGACACCAGCTTGAAGAAGCAATAGAGCGGCCCTGCCGAGGCAGGTCGTGACGTGGTCGATGCCGGCTTGATGAAGCGACCGTGCGGCGATGCCGTATGCCCGCCCGTAATCCGTGGGGCGCGATGTTGGTGATGATTTATCCTTCGTGATGCCGGACTCTTGTTCGGCTTGCCGAGATGATGATCCGAAGAAGTTGGGCTCGTCTCAACAAAGTGACGACGTGTCTAGCGCAGGTCGGCAGCTGTGGAGCAATATTGCCGGACTGGTTTGACACCAGCATGATATTGAAGATCATGTTCAAAAGATCTTAAAGTTAGTGGGATGTGTTCGGAAACAAAACACAATACCCCATACAAAACTTCCTTCAAAAAGGATGTCCAAAATCCCGTTCATAAAAAATACGAACTCGGGTCGGATTCGTTTTCGCGCAGGAAACAGATCCGAAAAGTGATGCACTAATCGGAAGGTTCCCGGAGTTTGGACGGTCGGATCGAGCTGAAATTTTGAGGGGTGGTAGATATAGGAATTCCGCAGCCGATCAACGGTTGGATCTTCCAAAGGAAGTCCGAGCTAGAAGCTGTACACCACGCCCTAAACTCGTCCGGATTCTCGTCCAGATTCAATGCGGCTCCGGTATATCGGAGATTGCCAGAGATTCCTCCATCGGAACTTGACGAAATTTTCCAGGGTTGTTGTGGACACAATTCCGCACAATTCCACCGAAGCAATCATTAAAACAACGCTCGAGGAGGTGGTGACGGCGGATATAAGTTCGCTGCCCAGAAAAACAGTACGGTCGCCCGAGGGCAATGCTGACGTTGAGCCCCGGGGCTCCCTGGATGATTCCTCCATGATCTTGATAGAGATCGGAGTTGATGTTGATGAAGGCCCTCATCCGTACATGACGATCGGAGGTAGGGCACAATCCTTGATCGAACCAAGGTGACCAGTCGAGCTGGTGACGAAGATGCCGAAGTCACAGTTGATCTGCAGGCGAGCCATCGACCTTTTGCCGAACACACAGCGGGGCTCTCAATGAAAGCACCAATGTCGGTGTCAAACCGCAGATCTCGGTAGGGGTCCCGAACTGTGCGCCTAGGCGGATGGTAACAGGAGACAAGGGACACGATGTTTTACCCAGTTTCGGGCCCTCTTGATGGAGGTAAAACCCTACGCCCCGCTTGATTAATATTGATGATGTGTGTTACAAGAGTGGATCTACCACGAGATCAAAGAGGCTAAACCCTAGAAGCTAGCCTATGGTATGATTGTTGTATATTGTATATCTGTCGACTAGCCTGGCCCTGGTTTATATAATGCACCAGAGGCCTAGGATAACAAGAGTCCTAGCCGAATACGCCGGTGGGGGAGGAGTCCTTGTCTTGATCGCCAAGTCTTGTGGAATCTTCCTTGTATACGGCAACTGTCCGGACTGGCCCATGAGTATGTGGCCCCGGGGGTCCTCGGCCCAATCTAACTGATCGGGGGACGACGTGGTGAGTACCCCCTAGTCCAGGACACCGTCACCACCCCTTCCAAAAAAGCCGGCAACTTTAACCCTTCTTATGTGTTATGCCATGCTAGTGATGGGCATGTTTATGCCAAATTTGTTGGTTCTCCTTATGAGTACATTGAATGGTCTATTTGGGTTCCTAAGACCCTTGTTACTAACATCAAAGGACACATTACAAAATGGGTACCTAAAGCCAAGCATTTATCTCCTGTAGGTGTTTGCTTCCGATGGGGGATCACGGTTGCTCGATAGTGGAGCCACAAATCATATGACCGGAAGCAAGGACTTGGTGGTGGACGTGCACAAGGTTTCATATATGCCCACCAATGTCGAGTGGGGTGATTCCTCATCTTCTAAGGTATTGGGGCTTGGCAAGGCTGTCATTTTTCATGATCTCACGATCGAGAAAGTCATGCTTGTTGAGTCCCTTGCATACAACTTACTTTCCATTTGTCAACTTGCACTCATGGGCTTTGCCACTTTCTTTGTTATTGATAGCGTGGCCCTCTTGTGGAGCAAGACTCTTAAAGTAGCCTTTGTTGGGCATGTCGAGAACGGTCTTTATGTGATTAACTTTTCGGAGCGACCCACTAAGACCGCGACATGCCAAATGGCTAAAGTTGACGTGGGATGGCTTTGGCATCGCCGTTTAGCCCACGTCAATATGAGATCTTTGTAAAGCCTTCTCAAGGGGGACCATGTCCGTGGACTACCAAATGTTAGTTTTGCCAAAGATCCTGCTTGTAGTGCTTGTATCGAAGGAAAGCTACATGAGAAGGCTCACCCACCCACGACTATCATCTACTCGAAAAGGCCCTTGGAGCTCCTTCACTTGGATCTCTTTGGGCCTCCATCCTTTGATAGTCTTGGGGGTAGAAAGTATTTCTTGGTGATTGTGGATGATTATTGAAGATACACTTGGGTATATTTCTTCAAGAGGAAGAGTGAGACCCAGCAAACCATCATTGACTTTGCAAATGAAGCTCAACGTCAACACAATGCAAAGATCTTGACAATAAGAAGTGACAACGACACCGAGTTCAAGAACTACACCTTGGATGAGTTTCTTAGTGATGAGGGGATCAAGCATCAATATTCTGCACCTTACACTCCTTAACAAAATGGTGTAGCGGAGAGGAAGAACCGGACGTTGATGGATGCAACAAGGACCATGATGGCGGAGTTCAAGTCTCCGTACAACTTTTGGGCCGAAGCCATCAACACCGCTTGTCATGCATCCAATCAGCTCTATCTCCGCAAAGGCTTGAACAAGACTTCATATAAGATACTCACTGGCAACAAGCCCAACCTCAAGTACTTCTGGGTGTTCGGGTGGAAGTGTTTCATTCTCAAGAAAAGTGTTCGTTTGTCTAAATTCGAGGCTAGAGCTCATGAGGGAATATTTATTGGTTATGCTACAAACTCTCATGCTTACCGTGTCCTCAATAAGTCCATGGGACTTATCGAGGAGATGTGTAACGTGGATTTTGATGAAAATAACGGCTCCCAAGTGGAGCAAAGTGGTACTTGTGATGTAGGTGATGAAATTCCTCCCCAATCCATAAGAAGAATGGGTGTTGGGCATATCCTACCCATTGAGGAACCCCTTGTGGCCGAAGGAGAAGGACAATGTTCCACTCAAGTGGAACCATCACCAACCCAAGACCCACACGCTTCCGAAGAACAAAGTGAAGGCCCTCAACCAAATGAACAAGATCAAGGGCAAGATAAACCTCAAGATGGTGGTGTACCACCTAGTGATGCCCAAGGTCAAGTTCTCACCACCGAGCAAGTTCAAGATCAAGATCAAGAACAAGCTCAAGACGATGCTCATGATGATCAAGTTACCGCTCCTCAACTCTCTCTTGAGGAGGAATTGGAGCATCGTGCCGCCAAGATTGCATCCAAGCTCACTACCAAAGATCATCTCATGAAGAATGTGCTTGGAAGTTTAAGAAAGGGGGTAAGCACTCGTAGACAATTAGCAAACTATTGTGAACATCATGCGTTTGTTTCTTGTGTTGAACCCCAAAAGGTCCATGAGGCGCTCGAGGATCCGGATTGGCTTAATGCCATGCATGAAGAACTCAACAAATTCGAGCACAACAAGGTGTGGAGATTGGTGCCAAGGCCAAAGGGGAACCATAATGTCATTGGAACCAAGTGGATATTCAAGAACAAGCAAGTTGCTCATGGGATTATCATTCGCAACAAGGCTTGTTTGGTAGCACAAGGCTACTCCCAAGTCGAGGGTATCAACTACGGTGAAACCTTTGCTCCCGTTGCTCGCCTTGAATCTATTTGTTTGTTGATTGCCTATGCTTCTCATCATAACTTCAAGTTGTAACAAATGGATGTGAAGAGTGCTTTTCTTAATGTCCTATTAATGAGTTGGTGTATGTCAAATAACCCCCGGGGTTTGAGGATCCCGAGTTCCCCAATCATGTGTACCAACTCGATAAGGCACTCTATGGCCTTAAAAAAGCCCCATGTGCGTGGTATGAGCACCTTACCGAGTTGTTGCAATATCGTGGGTTTGAAATTGGGAAAATTGACCCCACTATTTTTACTAAGAAGGTCAAAGGGGAGTTGTTTGTATGCCAACTATATGTTGATTATATTATCTTTGGTCCTCCTAACAAAGCTTTCAATGAGGAGTTTGGCACTCTCATGACCTCGAAGTTCAAGATGTCCATGATGGGTGAGTTGAAGTTCTTTCTCGGGTTCGAAATCAAACAAAGAAGAGAAGGAACCTTCATCAACCAAGCCAAATACACTCAAGACATGCTCAAGATATTCTAGCTAAGTGATGTCAAGCCGGCTTCCACTTCAATGCCCGTCAAATGCCAACTTGATATAGATCCAAATGGTAAAGCGGTGGATCAAAAGGTATATTGCTCCATGATTGGGTCCTTGCTTTACCTTTGTGCATCTAGACCGGATATCATGTTGACTGTGGGAATTTGTGCTTGGTTTCAAGCCGCACCTAAGGAAAGCTACTATGTGGCGGTCAAACGAATCTTTTGATATTTGGCTCATACCCCAAACTTTGGCTTATGGTACCCAAGAGGAGCTAACTTCAACCTTGTGGGCTTTTCAGACTCAGATTGTGCGGGAGACAAAGTGGATAGGAAGTAAACTTCCGGAGGGTGCCAATTTCTTGGTTGCTCTTTAGTGAGTTGGTCTTCTAAGAATAAATGTTGTGTGCCTCACTCATTCACCGAAGCGGAGTATGTGGCCGCCGGTAGTTGTTGTGGTCAACTTCTTTGGATGAGGCAAACTTTAAAGGATTACGGTGTCATTTGTGACAAAGTGCCTCTTTGGTGTGACAATGAAAGTGCCATCAAGATTTCTCTCAACCCGGTGCAACACTTCAAGACGAAGCATATTGAGATTCGGTATCACTTCATCCGAGGTCACATTAGGCGAGGGGAGATCAAGCTCAATGTGTCAACACTCATGATAATCTTGAAGATATCTTCACAAAGCCCTTGGATGAAGCAAGATTTCGCAAGTCAAGGCATGAGCTAAATATCATTGATTTGACCAATGTGGCTTGAACCTTTGCACACCACACCATACTCATCTTGACGTCTTGTTTAGGTGTAGGCATGGACATAGGGGGAGTGATGTTCTCTCAATGAACTCTCCCTCCCCCCATTATGCATAAATTGATCAACTCTTTCACATTAGCCATTTTTTATGGTACTTGTGCTTCAAAGACGAGTTTTGGTCATGGGCCCAAGGATAATTCTTCGTGGTGCCATACCAATTGACTCAAACATAGGTGGCTCCGGCCACCGCCCTCTCTCTTTGAGAGGTTTTGGTTCGTGGTTGATCCTCGTTGTCTTTTGCCTTCTTTTGAGCCGTGTTTGTGTTTGGGTTTCCTCATGTGTGCTCGTTTGTGTGTCCGGTTGCTTGAAGATTGCATTGCAAAGGCCGTGTTTTTCTGTTTTTTTTACGAAACGTGCAATTTCTTGGGTTTGCGGTACTACCGTGGCAAGCCACGGTACTACCACTGGAGATGGGTTGCTCCTGTGCTTGCACAGCTGTGCCCATGGCACAGTACTACCGCCTCCATCACGGTAGTAATTTTTTACTGCTACTGGAGGAGCGGTACTACCGCCCTGTGTGAGGTACTTCCGCCCGGGCAGTACTATCGCGATAACCCACGGTACTACCGCGCCGTCGCGAGCGCGTGGCGGTTAAGAGTGGGCCGGGGGAGTTCCAACTCCCCCATACCCATTCATCTCTTCCACTCACTTCGTCTCTCTCTCTCTCTCCTGGCCAAGAACAACAGTTGAGGACCTCGCCGGATCTCCTTCTCCGGCCGCTCTCCTCGCATTCCGACCGGTGGGATCGATCCCCACCTCACCCTCTTGCCATGGAACCCGGTATCTCCCTTAGTCCCTATATCTTTGCCTTCTTGTTCTGCTTCTAGGTTTTGGGAGATGCATGTGTAGTTCTTGTGATTTTTGGCTAAATCTTTGCAAGAGGAGATTGTTGGAGAGTGCTAGTGCAGTAGATATGCTATTTGGTGTGATGCAACAGTGTAGTTTTGATCAACGGTAGTACAGATCTACTTTTACGGTGTTTATAGATCCGTTCTTGCCGTTCTTGCGAGATGTTGTTCCGTGTGGTACTACCTCTCCTCATGGAGCGGTACTACCGCTCGCTCGTGCGAGAACCGCCTCATGCGGTACTACCGCTTCGCTGGAGCAGTACTACGGCCCGGCGCGCAAAAGTAAAATTTTACTTCCGCTCCAGGCACGGTACTATCGTGCCAACCCGGCTCTGTACTACCGTGGTTAGAGCGGGTGTAAAGTTTTACGTCCGCATCCTGGCCCGGTACTACCGTTGAGTTAACAATTACTCTGTTTTGTCCACCCAATCTCATTTCTACTTGTTTCGTTTGGGTTTGGCCTTGGTCTTTGCAATAATCCTTCTCATTTTTGTCATGTGTTTGTGTTGTGTGTCATAGGTGGTGGCTCTGGTTCCAATGTCTGGCGCTCGAATCCTAGCAGTGACACGAGCTCCAAGCAGCTTCGCAACCAAGAAGCTCCTAAGGGGTCCAGTGCCCCACAACGCAAAGTCAAGACCACAACTACCAAGATCAAGGTGCCGAATGTTGGCATGCATGAAATGCCTCAAGCGGAGTTTCTGTTTTGAAGGAATCTCAACCCCTACGTCAACCCTAGGGAGATCACAAGGGGAAATGACTTGTTTTGGACAAAGCAACAAAATCTCATGTTCCTGGATGTGATCAAGGCCAAGCAGAACACCTATGTGCCAGTTCAGTGGATTGACATGAATCATCTGAAGAAGAACCGGGCATATTTGGGTGAGACTATGGATTTGGTGGAGCAGTTTGGCATTGAGGAGTTTCTCACGTTTCACGTAGACTTTGACCTGGAGATTGTGGCTCAGTTCTTTGCCTCTGTCCATTTCCACACGGATGACAAGCGGACCAAGATTTGGATGACCAACGGAAAGAGGATGACTGCTGATTGGAAGGAGTTCATGGACATGTTGCACGTTCGTGATGAGGGGCTAGAGGTGCCCATTGGTGTCCGCCGACATGCCAACGCCGAGTCTGCCAACAAGAACAAGCTTCAACCCTTCCTTGTTGAGAAGAAGTTACCCAATGACAAGAAGACTTATGTGTTGAACCCGTTCCTTGACATCATGCACCGGATCTTCCGTAACACTCTTTTCCCTCGCATAGGCGACAAGGACAAGGTGCATTCCTACCTCGTGGATATGATGTTCATTTGTGAGGAAGCTTGTCGCAAACAACCTAGACCACTTGATGTCTCTCATATCATGTGGTGTGAGCTTCAGTTTGTTGTGTTTCATCACAAGGTGCCCATCTATGGCCTTACTTGCACCTCTTGATCTCGAAGAATTGGGAGAAGCTCTTTCCGGGTGAAGAGTTTCTTGCTTCTAACTGGATTCTCCATGAACCTATCAAGCTACGCAACAAGAGCAAGTGGGCTAATACCACAAAACGGGCTGAGGCTGAGGCTGAGGCTGCACGAATGGATATTGATAGGATGAGTTTGAGGAGGAGGAGGCTGAGGACAGTTCTGAGGGGTACGCTCCTCCCTCTACTGAGCCATCTTGGGCTAAGATGCTCAAGGCCAAGATGAAGGCTCTGTTCTGCATGCAGGCCAAGGGGCAGTAAAAGTCCCACGATTGCTCAGAAGGAGAGTCGCCAACGTGACAAGAGGATCTTGAGGAAGCTCGGCGAGCAAGTGTCGAGCGGGTCAGAGAAGACCATCACTCCTGAGGCTGCCTGGATGGCGAAGCAGGGCTATTAGTGGACTGAGTTAGATGGGGAGTCCATTCCTGCTACTGAGACGGATGAGGAGCTTGATGGGTGATCATGTTAGCGAGAGTTACCACCTGTTCGTAGGTGTCCTCTCTGCCTTTTTGGTGTCTCGATGCCAAAGGGGGAGAGAGGGTAGGATTTGCGAGTCTTGTTGCTTTCATTTCATTGCCTTGGTTTGTTGGTTTGTGTTGGTGTGCGTGTGAGACCAGGAGACCTATGCTATCATATGGTGTGAGACATATGCCCTCAAGCTTATCTTATTGTCTAGTATGTTTAGTAGATTGCGAGCTTATGTTATCTTGTGCCCTTTACTTCATGCTCACTTACTTTACCTCGCCTCAATGCTTAGTGTTACTTATATTGTTGCAAGTTTTTCCTTGTCTATAAAATATAGGGGGAGTGTTGATCCTAGTATGTGTGCCATGCAGTCCAAAGCATATCTATAGAGTGCACACATCTAGGGGGAGGCTGTCTATATTTTATATATGTTGGGTTTTCTTATGTTCATTTTATATCCTTATGTGCAAATCCCGTATTTTCATCAATCCACCAAAAAGGGGGAGATTGTAAGGGTATATTTCTCCCTATGTGGTTTTGGTGATTGGTGACAGTGCATTTGCGGACTAATCGTGTGCTTTGAGCATTTCAGATATCTCATGTTCAGGCACAAGACGATTCAGTGCCCCTCGGAGCTTATCGAAGATAGCTGTTTTCTATGTTTCTTTTCGGTGGATTTGAGTCATAGGAAAGCCGTACTATTAAGAGGGCGTCGGCTTCGGAAAGGTTAGGGTGGAATTAACACGTACACATCTGGTCCTTTGCACCACCTTTCCTTCGCTTCTTTGGAGCACCATTCGTTTACCCTTGTCTCTGTGAAATGAAGGCTTCCAAATGCTTAAGTGTATATGGCATGCGGTAGTACTGCTCAAGGGAGCAGTAGTACCGCAGGGCCTTGCGGTAGTACCGCTCAATGGAGCGGTAGTACCACAGGGTCCAGCTGTAGTACCGCTCCTGGTGAGCGGTAGTACCGCTCGCTCTGACCCTGACACTAGCGCGTGCGGAAGTAGGCGCGTAAGTAATTTTTTACTTCCGCCCCCACGCGGTAGTACCGCTCCCAGCCAGCAGTAGTACCGTGTCGGATTTTTGCACAGTCCTAAACTCGGCGGAAGTAGTCACGGACGTAATTTATTTAGTATGTGCCTTTCCAGTCCAGTTGAGCCCTGCCTTGTGGTAGTACCAAGAGGCAAAGTGGTAGTACCGCCTGGCGGTTCTACCGCTGCTATGCTATCAGGCCTCATCTCGTCATCGCCACTCAGCGGTAGTACCAAGACAAATAAGCGGTAGTACTGCAACCCCTTGCAGTAGTACCTCGAGCTTGTGCAGTAGTACCGTGTGTGGCAGGCTAAATAAGTGGGTAACGGTTGGATCTTTTCCCCCACTGTATAAAGGGGGTCTTCTTCCCCAAGAAGACCACCTCTTCCCTCCCTCAGCTCCATTGTTGCTCAAAGCTCCATTTTCGCCCGATCTCTCTCCCTAGCCAATCAAACTTGTTGATTTTCTAGGGATTGGTCGAGAAGGCCCCGATCTACACTTCCACCAAGAGAACTTTGATTTCCCCACTAATCCCTTGCGGATCTTATTACTCTTGGGTGTTTGAGCACCCTAGACGGTTGAGGTCACCGCGGAGCCATATTTCATTGTGGTGAAGCTTCGTGGTGTCATTGGGAGCCTCCGATTAAGTTGTGGAGATTGCCCCCATCTTGTTTGTAAAGGTTTGGTCGCCGCCTCCAAGGGCACCAATAGTGGAATCATGAGATCTCGCATTGTGTGAGGGCGTGAGGAGAATACGGTGGACGTAGTGGCTTCTTGGGGAGCATTGTGCCTCCACACCACTCCAACGGAGACGTACTTCCCCTCAAAGGGAAGGAACATCGGTAACATACCCTCATCTCCACCGGCTCCACTCTTGGTTATCTCTTACCTTTACTTGTCCAAGCTTATATTGTGTTGTATCCCTTGCTTGCTTATGTGCTTGTTGTTGTTGCATCATATAGGTTGCTCACCTAGTTGCATATCTAGACAACCTACTTTGATGCAAAGTTTAATCTGGTAAAGAAAAGCTAAAATTGTTAGTTGCCTATTCACCCCCATCTAGTCAACTATATCGATCCTTTCAAAAGGTATATTTGATATACATGTTATTGATGTGTACTTCAGTAATGCTCGTAGTAGCTCCTGGGTATTTGATACTGGTTCGGTTGCTCATATTTGTAACTCGAAATAGGAGCTATGGAATAAATGAAGATTCGCTAAGGACGAGGTGACGATGCGCGTCGGGAATGGTTCCAAGGTCGATGTGATCGTAGTCGCCATGCTACCTCTACATCTACCTTCGGGATTAGTTTTAGACATCAATAATGGTTATGTGGTGCCAACGTTGAGCATGAACATTATATCTCGATCCTGTTTATTGCGAGATGGCTATTCATTTAAATCGGAGAATAATGGTTGTTCTATTTATATGAGTAATATCTTTTATGGTCATGCACCCTTTATGAATGGTCTATTTTTGTTGAATCTCGATCGTAGCGATACACATATTCATAATATTGATGCCAAAAGAGGCAAAGTTGATAATGATAGTGCAACATACTCATGGCACTGCCGTTTAGGTCATATTGGTGTAAAGCGCATGAAGAAACTCCATGCGGTCGGACTTTTGGAATCACTTGATTATGAAGTTTGGTACCTGCGAACCATGCCTCATGGGCAGGATGACTAAAACTCCGTTCTCCGAAACGATTGAGCGAGCTAATGACTTATTGGAAATAATACATACCGATATGCAGTCCGATGAGTGTTGAGGCACTCGGCGGTAACGTTATTTTCTAACCTTTACAGATGATTTGAGTAGATATGGGTATGTCTACTTAATGAAACACAAATATGAAACATTTGAAAAGTTCAAAGAATTTCAGAGTGAAGTAGAGAATGATCGTAACAAGAAAATAAAATTTCTACAATCTGATCGTGGAGATGAATACTTGAGTTACGAGTTTGGCCTTTATTTAAAACAATATGGAATTGTTTCACAACTCACGCCACCTGGAACACCATAGCGTAATGGTGTGTCCGAACGTCGTAACTGTACTTTATTAGATATTGTGCGCTCTATGATGTCTCTTACCGATTTACCACTATCATTTTGGGGTTATGCATTAGCGACAGCTGCATTCACATTAAATAGGGCACCGTCTAAATCCGTCGAGACGACACCATATTGTCGGATTTCGGGTTCCGGCAGAACCCTTGAGGTTCGAACACTGGGGTGCGCATGAAGATTTTCTCCTACCAATCCACGCCCTCACCCTCACCGCGATCTCAAAGGCTAGATAGAAGAACTCACAACACAAGGGACACAAGATTTATACTGGTTTGGGCCACCGATGTGGTGTAATACCCTACTCAAGTGTGGTGGTGGTGGATTGCCTCTTGGGCTGGTGATGAACAGTACAAGGGAAGAACAGCCTCCTGAGGAGAGGTGTTCTTGTGCTCGGTGAATGTGTTTGGGTGAGGATGGTTCAAGATGAGACCCAGATCGGTTCTAGCTGAGTTTCCCTCTTTGGGTGGTGGCTAGTCCTATTTATAGAGGCCCTGGTCCTCTCCCGAAATATTGAGCAGGAAGGGAGCCAACAACGGCCAATTTGAAAGGGGACGGCTAGTACAAGCTATCCTGACAAAAGTATTATTCGCCTGCCAAAGGATCTGCTGGTGACGTCGTCTTGGGCTCCACGGTGACCTCCGTCCTACCGTCCTGCTTGTCTTGGTCTCGCTGCACCGATATGGAAACCTTTTCCTGATGCCTCGGTACTCTTCGCCTGCGCTTGCCTCCTTAGCACCAAAGAGGAAACGAGGACACTGTGTGCGCTGGCGCCCGCCTGGCCTTGGTCGTCATGGCTAATGTCGTAGGAACCTCGTGAGGTTCGCCTTGCCTTGATCTCTCCGCCCCTCGTGAGCCAGCCTGGTGAGGCGCCCCTGAGGAGGTCTTGTGCCGTCCGCCTCACGAGTCTTGGCCCATCGCGAGAGTCTTGAGTGCTTGCTGGTGAATATGGGCCGTATTGGCCCGCTTGCGGGGCCACGCCATGGGCTGCAGGCTGGCAAGTCTAGGGACCCCCGTTCCCAGAACGCCGGCAGTAGCCCCCAGGCCCAAGGCGCGCTCGGACTTGGCTTCGAGGCAAAGCCAATGGGCAAGTGCGGAGCGCCACGTACCCCAACAGCCTGCGGCCTTGGTCGACACGTGGCGATTGATTGGACGTGGGCGTCTCCGCTTCCCCATGTTGCCTCGGCAACTGCCCGACTTGACGAGTCCCTATTGCATGCAAAAAGAGTTATCATTACCTGCGATCTTGGAGGCTGGCGGTTGGCCTCCTCTGGGCTATAAATGAAGAGGGAGGCAGAGCCCCCGTCGCCCATTTCTTCTTGCTCCGCTTGATTCTTCTCCCTTGCTCCAGTGCCGGTAGCGACTCCATGGCACCAATCCGAAGGTTTTCGGCCGCAGAGAAAGGAAAAGCTCCCCGCGACGAGCCCGGGCCGCTTCCGCCGAAGAAGAGGCCGGTCCACCGTCGCGAAGTGGTCGTGCGACAAGAGGTGACAAGGCCTTGGTACGAGCGGCCACCTCCTGGGTATCCGCTGCCTCTGTACGCCCAAGCTGAGGGCTCAGGAGGAAGAGGCGGCGAGCGGCACCGCCCGCGCCGCGGCCGTGGTCGCCGCGCAATTGCGATGCACACCGTCACCCAGGGGCCCACGCCATGGACTCCTCGTGCGAACTCGTGCTATGGGTGGTGATGCCTCCGCGCTCCTGGATCCGCCTCCCCCAGTTCTTCTCCGCCGAGATGCCGCCGAGGGGGCCCTCGAGCTATGGCTACAGCACGCCGACTGCGACACCCCTGCGACTGAAGCAGAAGTGGAAGCCGTCTCGCCGGGCAAGATCTTCATGACCCGCGGCTGGGGCGAGGTCACCCGGGTTTGCCACGCGGAAGGCACCCTCGCGATCCACTTCAGGTACAATGGCACCTCCACCATGTTCTTCAAGGTCTTCGACGCGGAGGGCCGCCGCTTGGAGTGTTGCCTGGGACAAGGCCGTCAGGACCGCCCCACCAGTGGTCCCTCCAGCAGCAACAGCGACGTGTGGGAGTCCAGCGACTCTCCCGAGCTCTACGAGACTCCGGAGATGAGCGACGACAGCTACGTGTCCACGAGCTTCCGTCGCGCCCGGAGCAAGGCTGCAGCGTCCGGCCGCCGCCGTCGCTGATCTGGATGGGGTTGGCTCCGGCCTCCAGTGGCCCACTATTGATGATGGCGTCGGCTGCGCTGGAGCGTGTAGATAGGGCTTCTTGAATTTCCTTTCCTTTGTTCCCTGCGAGGAATCGAAGCAAACCCCGTGGGTGTGTAAAGAACCTGTAGTGTCTTTTGTTGGCATTATCCTTATCATGAAATTGTGCAAGCGCGTGCCCTGCTTCGGCTCAGTCTCCCCTTTCTATCCTCGCGACGGCTTGGTGCTTCACACTGACAGGTCCCGGTCCCCAGGAAGGCTGCAGCCGTCGCTGGTATGCCAGGTCGCGATGCCGTGGTCAAGGCCATAAGGTGAGCGGCCCGAGGTCCAGTAAGAGCTCCTGAGACGCGATGCTCAGGAGGTCCCCTTTAGCGCAGAAGCGACCCCTGAGAGGTAAGAAAGGGATGTGACGTTGCCTCACGGGGCTGCAGCAAGTGAGGAGCTCGTGCCGTAGAGATTGGTTGGTCAGGGCGCGAAACTTATATTGGCAGCCTGGAGTTGTTTCCTTGTGTTGCGCCATGCGTGCTTTCCCTTCCTCCCCACGCTCTCCTTCGTGCTCTACGTCCTCAGGTCCCGGCCCTCGAGCGAGCTCAGCCACCGCTGGTATGCCAGGTCGCGATGCCGTGGTCAAGGCCAGGGGTGAGGGCTGGAGAGCCAGTAGGAGCTCCAGAGTCGCGATGCTCAGGAGCCCCCCTTTTATCACGCAAGCGAATCTCATGGGAGTAGAAGGAGCGCGCGGTACCGCCCGCTGTTATCTTCAGAAGGTTCTTGCAAGTCATCGCAAGGAGGGGCACAGATTGCCATTATGATTGCCGGCCGGCCACTTGTCGTTTTGTAAGAGAATGAGGGCACTGAGAGCCTGGTGAGGTGACACGCGTGGGGCGTGCCGCGGGCCAGAGCTCGACCACTCAGATTTATCGACGCCGCAGGGACGGACCCAAGCACAAGCGCCGTGCCAGCGTGAACAGCTCCTGTCGCAGGTGACAACCAAGCAGGTGATAATCATAGACAGGTTAAACATGATAAGCAGACTAACTTAGGTGAATGCAGGAACGATACACGCCGCTGGGCTGGACCCGAGCAGCTTGGGGATGATGCAACCCGAGGGGCGCCCCCAACAGAGTAAGCTGAAGATGTAAAGGGATACATGCCACAGGGACGAACCCAAGCGGCCTGGGAATGATGCAGCCCAAGGGGCACTCCCAGCTAAGTAAACTTACAAGATGTCACCTGGTTATGTTGTTGAAGGAATGTTGGTCAGCTAAAGATGCGTGATGAAGGGGTTGCTTCTCACGAGCCATCGGGGCCCTGAGCCTCGGGAGGCTCCAGGGGTCTAGGCGGTTCCTTGAGGACCGTCTCCATCTCCACCAGGACGACGTGGTGCCTGGCCTTCTGAGCCACTAGGATGCTCCGCAGGTTGCGCTGGAAGGCGGTCGCCACGCTCGGCAGGCCAAAAGGCATGCAAACGTAGACGTGAGGCGGGCCCTCGCAGCGTCCCACGCACGAAGGCCAGAAGAGCTCCTGAGATGCGGCCTCGTTGAGCCTTGGGATGTCGATGCGTGCGCGCAACCCACCATCCTCGCCTGGATGGGGAGCTATGCCAGGTGAGCAGCGGTCGCTGCGCATGGCTCTTGCTTCCTATAGTTCCTGAGTGGTCTTGGCGATGAACTCCTGAGCGTCGTGCGCTCCTCGCCCAACGTCTTCCTGAGGGAGACGTGCTGCGAAGCATGCCTCCACGTGGTGCCCAAGTGCCTCCCTCGTGATGTTGGCAAGGTCTAAGGCCCTCCAGAAGAGAGCGCCCGAGCCCTGCCCTGAGGAGGGCGTCGGGCGCGCCTTCCTATGCAAGGAAGGGAGGCGCCCCAGGTGTGGGCGCTGATCCTGACGAGGTACCACTTGCGGCGCCGCTCTCCTGAGGCCCGACACGTAGTAGCTGCTTCTTCTTCTTGGGGACGACCTCAGGAGGGTACTGTGTTGCATTGTTGTCGGGGTCTTCGATTGACGCTGCTTGGAAGGTGCGCTCGAGGGAGCACACCGCATCTCTTTCTTTGCAGGGGACTGTGATGACCCCGCCACTTCCTGGCATCTTGAGGAAGTTGTAGCCATGGTGCGTCACTGCCATCACTACAAAAAAAGACACATCCGTGACATTTTGGGCCGAACAATTTTTTTGTCATACTTATGACACTTCTATGACGATAATTGTGACAAAACCCGGTATCATCATAGATGTGGTGGGGTCCTACTTCTATGACGAAAAATCATGACAAAAAATGGGCTTTTCGTCCTGGGCGGGCCGGAGACGAAGCTGCATGACATTCTTTGGGCCGTCCATGACGGAAAAAACCGTGGTAGAAGCGAGGGCGAGGAAAATATTGGGGTGTTCCCGGTTACGGTGGGTGGTCGGGGCCGAGCGATGCGTGTTTCTCAGACACGCGCGGACGTGGTGCGAGGCTTTGGGCTCTAATCAACTCCGAAGCGAGGCGTTGGGCTCTAATCGAACCCGAGCGACAGACCGCAGTTACGCTGCATCGAACCCGAGCGATCGATCGATGGTCGTTAATCAACCCGATCGAGCGATTCCTTCACTATTGCCGCTAATCAAGCCGATCGATGATGCCTCTCGATGAACAAAGGAGCGTTGCTAGGGGGTTTGATGAACAGCTCCGTGGGGTGGATGAACAGACCCCGTGGTGTTGCTCTCTGGATGAACAAAGTGAGCGCTGCCGGGGGTTTGATGAACAGCTTCCCTGGGGGTGGATGAACAGGACCCCGTGGTGTTGCCTTTAGATGAACAGGACACCGATCGATCGAGTCGGTTGGGGCTGGATGAACAGGACCCTGTGGAGGGCTGGATGGACAGGACAACCCCATGGAGGACAGGATGAACATTAGATGGTGGAGGGCTGGATGAACAGTAGTCCATGGAGGGGTGGTTGAACAGAGCCCGTGGAGAGGCTCGTTGAACAATAGCCGTGGAGAAGGCGATGGAGGCTGGATGAACAGGAGCCCGTGGATGAACAAATGCAGTGGAGGCCGGAGGAGGTCGACGGTGGATGAACAAGAGTCCGTGGAGGCCGGAGGGGTCGACGGTGGAGATGAACAATATCCCATGGAGTCCTGCTTATGGTATGCCACACCCTCCCGGCGAACAGACCCCTGCTTCGACCGTGAGCGCCCAACACAAGTCCGCTTCTCCGCTTTTGTGGTACGCCGCACTCTACCGATCAACAGACCCCTGCTTCGACCGTAGGAGGTCCTTTTCCTCTGCTTTTGGCACGCCGCACTCTCCCGATGAACAGATCCTGCTTTCAAACATGGCCGTCGAACACAAGGCTGTTTCTCCGCTCATGCAGGCACGCTTAGGCCTCGCTTCCATCGGGCTATTCCGCCCAAGCCCTCCCGATGAACACGACGACACATTCCGTTCCGACCCAGCCGGTTGGCTCCCCATGAACACGACGATGCAGTTTCTCCGTTCCGACCCAACCATGTACACGAGCCCTGACCGTACGTATGCGTGAGTAGGCGTTCGAGACCCTGTCCGTATTTAAATACGTGGCTGTATTTTATTTCTTGCACACTTGCCGCTGTAATGACGCGGTACATGCTACCCGCGCGCTTACTACGACATCGCGCGCGCTTACATCGACCAAGATGTACATACACGTCCGCCACTGAATGACAATGCTACGACGCTCACCGGTGGGTCCCGACCGCCGCACTTCCTTGCGGCGAAGATGTAGCTGGTGGGTCCCAGCAATGGGGCAAATCGCTTTTTTGTTCAACGCACTTCCTTGCGTATAAAGATGTAGCTGGTGGGTCCCAGCAATGTGGGGAATTTTTTACGAAATACGGTGGCCCATCCGTGGGTCCCCGCCGTCGGGAGGAATAATTATTTTGTGCGTAATAAGGAGGCACTTCCTTGCAGCGGCCGTGGACCCAGCCTGTCACCTCTCCACGCACAAAGGCATCGCCCGATGGAAGCCGCCTCGACCACGCTGACCACGCTGCGCCGAGAGCACCAGAGCGTGGATGACGGCGAGGCCCAGGAAGGGGACGACACGAGCCAGAAAGACGCCGCAGTGGATGCCCACACGGAGAGGAGTACGAGGGTTCACCGTTCGGTCATGTGTGAGGCTGCCGCCGCAGAATAACAGAGGGTGTGGGTGAGTAGAGGGATGGCCTGCCAGCGGTGGGAGTAGTAGGGAGCAGGAGGCTCACCGATCGCAGCCGGGCCACGGTAGGCAGGAGCACGAGGCACGACCGGCGCTGGTTTGGGCGGCCGAGCAAGAAGACCAGAGGTTGAAGAAGCACTACGGACGTTGGATGGACATCGTATGGTCAATGGAGCTAGAATCATGCATATTGACTAAGTTGATAATGCGCTCCGTCCCTGTCATCTTAGTAGGCCCACAAGTCAGCCTCCCACTATACTGGGTCCCACCAGCGTGGGGAGTATTCATTTTTGTGCGTAATAAGGAGGCACTTTCGTGGGTCCGAAATGACAGCTGGGGAACATTTTTTATGTAAATACGGTGGTCTGCTCGGTGGGTCCCAGCAGCTGTGGGGAAACAGTTTTTCGCCAAATATGGTGGCCCGTCCGGTGGGTCCCTGCTGTCAGGTGGAGGAATAATTATTTTCCGCTTAATAAGGAGGCACTTCCTTGCGGCTGCGGAACCTAGATGTCGCCTCTCGACAAGATTTCTTCCGATGGAAGTCGCTCGACCACGCTGACCACGCCGCATCGAGAGCACCAGGCGGTGGATGACGGCAAGGCCTAGGAAGGGGACAACACGGAGCCGGGAAGACGCGATAAAGGATGCCCATGCGGAGAGGAGTACGAGGTTCACCGTTCTGCTGCGGTGTGAGGCTGCTGCCGCCGCAGAATAACACGGGTGTGGGTGAGTGGAGGGATGGCCTGCCCAGGTGGGTGTAGTAGGGGTGGTGAGGCTCTCATGGCAAAGACAGCCGGCCACGAGAGGCGTGGAGCAAAGCGGCACGACCGGTGCTCCTTTGGGCGGCCGGAGCAAGAAGACCAGAGGTTGAAGAAGCACTACGGTCGTTGGATGGACATCGACGGTCACGCAGCTAGAATCGTTTATATTGACTAAGTTGACAAAGCCCTTGGTACGGCCAACTTAGTAGGCCCACATGTCAGCTTCTCGAAACGGTGCACCCTGATGTCGGGGAGGAATCATTTTTGGGCGGTGAAGCTAGAATATCCGAGATTGAAGAAGAAGACACGGCATCCGTTGGATGGACATCCAACGCCATCGCCGCTAGAACTGTGTGTTGACTATAATAAGTTGACAAAGCCTTGCATACGCGTCAACTTGTTTTTTAGGGGACGCGTCAACTTAGTGGGCCCACAAGTGTGTGGCAGAGAATTTATAGCCCATTTGAGATTTGTAAGAATGTACAACCCAGTTTATAATTCTAATGGAATTTACTACAACCCATTTACAGTTTGTTAAAAGTACATCCCATTTTCTAGCTAGGACAACGATTAATAATTTCAACCAGCCGTTCAAGACAGAATTCAATAAAATTTCCCACATTTTGATGGGATCCGAAATATTTTTATCCAAAATTTCTGGTCAGATTAAATATAAGTTTGTATTACGAAAAATCTAATCGAAACATTGCGCACAAGAACAATTAAAAAATTAAGATTTTCAAAATCCATAAATAATATTTTATAAACTAATTTCATGCTTGGTGCATTTTTATAGTTACTGCCCAGTTTTTGTAATTACATCCCATTTATTATTTTTAAAGCCCATTTTCCTGTTAAGCCTAATGCAACCCTCCTAGGAAAGATTTGCAGCAACAAGCGGAGAATAACAAGTTGACCTTGCTCGAATTCCTCAAAAAACGATAGCTGGGCTAGCCATTTTCATCTTGAAAAAAATTAATATCTGGGTTGGATATCTGTCCTAGGCTAGACGGGCCACAGCCCGCCCAGTTAATACCCTGCTCTCCTCTCCGAACAACAACGAAAACATCGCCAAGAAAAACTCTGCGTTTCACGCCTCAAAAACACAAATACTGCTCGAGCTGCTTGGTCCCAGCTATCGGCCGCACCTTGTGCAATTCTCTCGTTTATATTGACTACATAGGTTGACAATGGTGTGGGACCATGATGTCAGGAAACCAGGAGGAAGAAAAAAATATAGTTGTACATAATAGCGAGGCACTTGCGTACGTACGGCTATGGCCCTAGTGGGTCCCTACTGTCAACCAGTCAAAATAAAGTCATCTCTTGAATCCTCATGAGTTGGAGATATGCCCTAGAGGAAGTCATGTATGATGATATTTCCTATGTGTTTATGAATAAAGATAGTCCTTGGATATTATCAATGATGTGTATCAGCAAGTACGTGACTTGTTTGTGGGACTATGCATTGTATGATGACTGTCCGAAAAGGTCCCTCGTCGAAAGGGCTGTGTGGAAGTTGTAACACCCCCGATGTAATGATGCTACAGTAACCCCTGGGGTTAAGTTAATTGTTTTGCTAAACATGTGCCTGATCATTATTGTCTCATGCTCTTTCACATTCTAGTTGAATTCAAATTCAAATTCCGAGTGAAATTCAAAATGCTCAAACATGAAAACTAAAATGTTCATCATGTGGAAAGTATTCTTCTCGTAATATTGGTGGTGAACCGATATTTTTGCAAAATGTCTAAATGGCTTGATATAGCTAAAACCAGAAAAGCTTTAAAAAAAGGGAAAGCCCCCCCCCCTCAACTGGGCCGACTGGCCAAATGGCCACAAGCCTTCTTCCCATGGGCCTCGCCCACCACAAGAAGCCGCCCAGCCCCCGTGATCAAGGCCTCCTCCTGTTCCCCAGTGCGCAAGACTGCATAGGCTCGTCGCACCGACCACCTGCGCCTGGCAGCGCATGGGTGGATAAGAGCGCCTCCGCCTCCTCGAGTCCTCCCCACCTACCTCCACCCACTCCCCTGCTGCGCCTCCGCGCTCTCCTCCAGATCCGCCTCGGCCGCGCCTCTCCGTCGCCACCACACGACTCCACCGCGCCACCGACCGTCTTCGCCGCAGACGTGCCCCAGCGCTCGACTCTCCACATCCGCTTCGCCGAGTCAAGACGGACCGACGGCCCCGCCAAGACCGCCACGACTCGCCGCTTCGGCTCGATTTAACGCCGCCGCCAATCCACGCCATCGTTGTTCTAGTCACCCAACGGCCACCGTGCCCCCAAGGTGAGCTCCGCCCCTTTTCCCTCTCTCGCACATCTCCGCCTCCATCAGAAGCTAGCTCGCCGCAAGCCGAGCCCACCGGCCCGCCATTGACGTCGTAGGGCTCGCCACCGAAGCCCTCCGCCGAGCTAGTAGCTCCGACGAGCCTCGAGCGCCAGAGAACCTCGCCAGCTCCTTCGCTTCGCCAAAACACGACCGCAACGCCGATCCCGACGAGGTCCCGAACCCCACCGCCGCCTCCACTCGTCGCCGACGCAGTTCCGGTCACCCCCCGTACAACCGACCACACCATGCGGCGCGGCTTCGTCTCCTTGTTCGAACGCGCCAAGTCCTGGGCCAAATGACCCCCTGTGCGTGATTCCCGGCGAAGTCCGGCGAGCCCCACCACTGTTTTGGTCGCCGGCGGCGAAACCCCGACGCCGCCGACGTGGCACACCTGGGCCCGCCAGGTCATCGCTCGTGGCCCTCGACTAGCTTGACCACGCTGACCGTGGTCAATCAGGCCGATCGGGCACACAAGGTCTCCGACACACGGGCCCCATCGCATATTTTGTTAAATAAACGCTTTTCTAAATAAAATGATTAATTAAAACATTAGTTAAATTAGTTAGTTAGTTAGTACTAACTAGTCATCGATCGCCGGGGCCCACGCCTCTAACTAACCCTCGTTAGTTTAGTTAAGCCTCTCATAGATGGGGAAGGTGACAATGGGTCCCACTGCCGCTTGATCGTCAAACAAAGTCGACGAAGTGTCGACGCTATTGCCGACGCAATAAACCTTTCCCGCTTAAAATATTTCAGAAATTGGTTTAAACTTCAAAATCCATAACTTTTGAACCGCTGTTCTGATCGTAAAAGTTTATACATGAAAGTTGCTCAGAACAACGAGACGAATCCGAAATCGCGGTCGGTTTACCTGTCAGAAGCCTCTAACTATCTGAACATGGAACATTTCCTCCGGTCATCTCGTCTGACAGTCCTAACCGAAAATATCCTGCTGAATTCCTTCGCCAGTATCGCCTAGCACTGCGTTAGAACACCTCTAGCCCCGCCTATTGTCTTGTTATGCTATGTTTGCTTTGTCTTTACTGTTTCTCCCCCCTCTTCTCTTCGGTAGACCCCGAGACCGATGTCGCTTCAGGATCGATTACGCCGACGACCCCTCCTTGCCAGAGCAACCAGGCAAGCCCCCCCTTTGATCATCCCGATATCGCCCATTCCGTTCTCTCATGCTTGCACTAGATTTTGCTACTATTATTGTTTGCTCCTATTCTGCTGCATAGCCTGTTTATTGTAACCTGCTTTTGTTACCTACCTGCTTACCCTAAACTGCTTAGTATAGGTTGGTTAGAGACCCATCGCTGACCCCCACCTTGTCCTTGTTGCCCCCGCTCATCATCGAAGACCCGATCAACGGGATCAAGACCAGGCCCCGCACCGCACATCACTTCCCTTAGTTGCTCGACACTACTGGGTTACTATCGAAAATCGAGGGTGGACCTCTTCAAGACTTCCGATGTTAACCTCAGAGTGTACTATTCACCGTGGTCATCGAGGGTGATTTCCTCCTTAACCACTTCCGACACGACTGTCAGGTAACCCTCAAGTGTGAACCTCGAGGGTGATTCCTCTTACGCTCACCTCGATGATTACATCTAGTGGAATTCATCGGGGTGATTCCTCGGTTTTCCCTTGATGTTTGGACACACGGATACTTGGACTTTACCATCATTATTTGAAAGACGGGTCGACCACGAGGGGTACCAGCCGAGCTTAATTGCAGTGATGTGGAGACGGGTTGACCTCGAGGGTTCCCGCGAGATAAATACGAGGCGTGGCGGGCATTCCTAGCCCTTGCCGCAAGTCCTCGAGATGGGGCAACGGGTCACATCTTTCGTGAGTCTCGCTTGTTACCGCTGCCTAATCCACTACGATTTGGATATTTGATCCGAGGGCCTCGCCCGATAGCACTAACCATCACGCGGGCATAGTATGGGCGTTCTGCGTCAGATACATCAGCCGGCTTAATAGACGCCAGCGACCGAGTGGCGCTAGGCCGGGTTGGACTGCGTGTAGTTTGCCTTGTTGAAGGAGGTAGCTAGGTCTGCTCACCGCCGCAGACGCAACGTGCAGGATTTCCGGGAGATGGCCCATGACCCCGGGGCATAGGTTTAGTCCGCGTCTGGCCTCTATTAAGCCTAGGTCGGGTTGCGGCATATTGTTTGGCCGAGGCTGGGCATGACCCAGGAAAGTGTGTCCGGCCGGAGTTAATCGAGCGTGGTGGGTAAGTTGAAGAAAATATCTATCGATAGCCTGTCCTACGGTAACGGACACTTGGAGTTGTATCCCGATCGATACAATTAGAACTGGATACTTGTGATGAGAATTTGGATGGTGATGAGAACTGGATTGTGATGATAACTGGATAGTATGGCTCTGGGATCTCTTTCTCGCAGGGAGTCGAGAAAGGATCTCCGCCAAGGTTGATAACACTACTACTACTTTACTTTATGCTACTCTACTCCCCCGTCGCTGCAAGATGGTGGTTTCCGTAAGACACTAGTCGCTTCTCTCTATTCGGCATTTCGCAGCCCACCCACATATATAGCCTTCCTTTGATAATGTTGCATATGTAGTGTAGATCCTTGCTTGCAGTACTTTGATGAGTACTCACGGTTGCTTTGCTCCCCTTTTCCCCCTTTCTTCTTCTTTCCGGATGATGCAACCAGATGTTGGAGCCCAAGTCGATGCCACCGCCGATGTTCACTACTACGTGGAGGCCGCCGACCACTGTGAGTAGTTAGGAGGCTCCTGCAGGAGGCCTTGCCTTTTCGATCGTTGTTGCTTTTGTGCTAGCCTTCTTAAGGCAAAATTGTCTAACTCTATGTCCAGACTCAGATATTGTTGCTTCCATGACTCTTGTGTATTCGAGCTTATGTATTTGAGCCCTCGAGGCCCCTGGCTTGTAATATAAAGTTTGTATTATTTTAATTTGTGTCTAGAGTTGTGTTGTGATATCTTCCGTGAGTCTCTGATCTTGATCGCACACATTTGCGTGCATGATTAGTGTACGATTGAATCGAGGGCGTCACAAGTTGGTATCAGAGCCGACTGCCTGTAGGTAGCCCCCTTTCCAACTCCTTGGCCGAAGTTGAGTCTAGTCACTACAAAACTTTTACTAACATGGATGTGTGTCTTATGGGCCCACGTCGCCATTGGGTGGTACTAGGATCTTTTACTTCTTGATCTTTACTCTGGGACTCTGAACTCTCTTCTACTCGGGTTAAACGAATTTACTAACATTAGGATCCCGTGACCACATTCACCCCGAAGTTGGATAAAGCCATAGTTATTCCTTAGAATGGCCTCTTGAATAGTACACACACTGTCAGGTTGACTACGGTGGAATCCATCGTACATCTTTCCTTATGCATGTTTCATCATGAATGATCCTTGTCTTTGCAAATGCTCAATGCTGAACTACCCCCTGTTACATGTTAGCAGGATGGTTAGACCCGCTGGTCGTGGACGTGGTGCCAATGATCCACCACCACCTGAATTCTTTGCTAGAATGATGCAACAGTTTGAGTTGAATCGCCAGTTCATGGAAGGAATGATGGCTCAGTTTCCTCATCCGAACATGAATCAACAGCCAGCCCCAGTAACTCCGCAGGACTTCATGCGCCTCAAACCAACTATCTACCGCAGCTAAACTCAACCCCTTGATGCTGATGACTGGCTCCGCGACATCACGTATGAAATGGAGTCTGCTAGTGTGGCCCCTGCCAGCTATGTCACCTTTGCATCTTTCTTTCTGAAGGGTCCCGCTGCTCAATGGTGGGACAGCCACAGCGCACCCTACCTGCTGAACGGTCATTACTTGGCCGGATTTGCTGCCTTCCGTGCCTGCTTTCATTCCTCGTGGAACCATGGACAGAAGAAGCGAGAGTTCCGCACCTCACCCAAGGCAACAAGTCTCAGAGATGCTTATCAACGGGAATTTCTAGACTTGTCACGTTATGTCAAGAAGACATTGCAACAGATGCTCGTAAGCAAGAGAAGTTTCGTGATGGACTTCACCACGATATCAAGCTAGCATTGCTCGCTCATGACTTTGCCGACTTTGCCACCTTGGTGGACAAGGCTATTCAGGTTGAGACGGTCTTCGTGAACACCAGGGATCCCTTAGGCGTAGTCGCGACGTTGGCTCATCTTCGGGCCCGTCGGTAGCAGAAGTTGCCGGATATGGATTCCCACAAGATGTATCGTCCAACCGCACTCGCACCAAGACAGTCCTATGTTGCACCTCGCCTTCCTCCACCGCAGTAGGCAGCTTCTTGGCCTGTACCACCCCAAGCTTCGCTCCCAATCCCAATGATGGTCTATGTTTCAAGTGTGGCCTTCCGTGTCACCGCCTCCAGAAATGCCCTCGAATCGAAATCAGCTAGCTCGCTTTCAATCGACCGTAATAATCAGCACCATAACAACAATGCTGACCTTATGGTCGTGGTCGCTAATCATGTTGATCTGAATGAAGCTCAAGACCAGCCGCCAATCGTGATGGGTACTCTCCTTGTTAATTCAAGATCAGCTTCTGCTTTGTTTGATTCAGAGCATCACATTCATTTATGTCGAAAAGGTTTGCATACACACACGACGCTCGATGCGAGGCCATGAACACCCGATAGTAGTACGCACTCGCGGGCCGATGTCAAACTACCATGATTGGTCGCGACGCTCCGCTGAGATTGAAGGGCTGGAGTTCCTTGTTTCTCCCATTATTCTCGAGTCTTCCAATATTGACCTCATTCGGAATGGAATGGTTGAAAGCGCATACCGCCTCTATCGCTTATGCCCCACCAAGGTTGTTCACCTCCTACATCCTTCCAATGAAATAGTAGCTACCATGCTCACTTTGTTCAGACGTCAAGCACAACTTTATGCTTTGAATGCATTGAACGCAGCACCTCTTGAGGGAATTGAAAAGATTCCAGTTGTTCATGACTTCCAAGACGTATTTCCGTAAGAACTTCCAGGAATACCCCTGCCCGGCTGTTGAATTCGCCATCGATTTGAAACCGTGCACCGCTTCCTATCGCCAAACGGCCCTACAAGATGCCGCCATGAGCTCCTTGAATCAAGGAGGAAATCGACAAATCTCTTCGCAAGTGGTTTCATTCGGCCCAAGTTCTCTGCTTGGGGAGCACCTTCTCTCTTCGTCAAGAAGAAGGACGGTACTTACCGTTTGGTCCAAGACTATCGTCCTATCAACCAAGCTACAATTCAGAACAAATATCCCCTTTGTAGGTGTCAAAACCGGCGGATCTCGGGTAGGGGGTCCCGAACTGTGCGTCTAGGCGGATGGTAACAGGAGACAAGGGACACGATGTTTTACCCAGGTTCGGGCCCTCTTGATGGAGGTAAAACCCTACGTCCTGCTCGATTGATATTGATATTGTGGATGTTTACAAGAGTGAATCTACCACGAGATCAAGGATGCTAAACCCTAGAAGCTAGCCTATGGTATGATTGTAAGGGTTGTTGATGTTGTGTCCTATGGACTAGAGCCATCCGGTTTATATAGACACCGGAGAGGGCTAGGGTTACATAGAGTCGGTTACAATGGTAGGAGATCTACATATCCGTATCGCCAAGCATGCCTTCTACGCCAAGGAAAGTCCCATCCGGACACGGGGGGAAGTCTTCAATCTTGTATCTTCATAGTCTTGGAGTCCGGCTGATGATGATAGTCCGCAGATGATAGTTCGGCTGTTGATGATTGTCCGCTATCCGGACACCCCTAATCCAGACTCCTCAAGAGTAGCCCCTAACCAGGCTTCAATGACGATAAGTCCGCGCAGATATTGCTTGGCATTGCAAGGCGGGTTCCTCCTCCGAATGATAGAAGATTGTGAACACCAGGATAGTGTCCGCTCGCAAAATAAATTCCACATTCCACCGTAGAGAGAATAATAATATATACACAAGTTCAATCTGCCGACGCTTTTTGTGGCATGACGTCACACCACTACCAATCCATTACTTGAATTGTTTTTACTTTACCACCTCAAATAAGATTTAGCGAGCGCGGTTTCTTGGCACGCCTTGTCGGGCAGAGATCGTGTTTCCCTTAATCCGGATTCTCATCAATACGGACGTGGTAACCCAACCGCGCCATTGATGGTGACGCTTGGGAGATAAGCGAGTTTTACCAGGTCGGTGGGGACGCGAGACTTCGCCTCGCCCATATAAGGGATAAGGATTTACCTTCTCACCCACGCCTTCTTCCTCCTTTGCTTATCCATCTCACAAGACTCGAGCCCAAATACCAAGTTCGCAAGATCTCGCCTCAACCTTCTCCCACCATGTCCGGAGCGGGAGGTAAATGGTTGGCCTCCACCGCTAAGGAGGAGCACATCGCCAAACTGCGCGGGCGCCGGATACCTCTCCAACGACATCGCAAGACCGCTGCCCGACGAGGGGCAGCTCATCCCCACCCCTGTGCCCCATGAGAGGGTCGCTTTCTTCCCCACTTCCTCCGCTGGACTGGGCTTTCCACTTCACCCCTTTGTCCGGGGCTCATGTTCTACTACGGCCTGATTTCCATGATCCGGCGCCAACTTCATCCTCAACATCTCGGCGTTTATCGTCGGGTGCGAGGCCTTCCTCGCATCCGCCCCACTTCGGCTTAGGCTCAAGACCTTCAATGTCAAGCCGGTAGTGAAGGGCACTGCCGAGTGCGGAGGCGCCATGTTGGGCAAGATGCCCAATGTCCTTTGGTTCAAGGGGCCTTCGTGGAATCCGCAACGGGTGGCAATCGGGTGGTTCTATATCACCGAGCCGCTGCGGACCCTACATGGGCGGCGCCCCCGAAGTTCAGATCTGGTATTCCCACGCAGCTCACCTCCGGAAAGAGAAGGGCTTCTGTGGGGTAGTTTGAGGAGCCGACGGACTCCAAGCTCAGATCCGTGCCGGGAAGAAGCTCAGCTGGTTAACGTGGTCCAGTCATGCTCGCCCGCCGGATTCTCCCATGCCAAGAGCGGCATTCAATCTGTGGAGTTCGATCCGAACAGCACCAGCGCTGAGCAAGCTCTTCGACACGACGCTGAAGGCGCCTGGAGGGTGCTGTTCAAGGGCGCTGGTTCCGATCCGCGACGGAAGATCATGGATTTCGCCGCAGCGCCAAGCCAACGAGGTAAGTGATTCTACCCTTTACGGACACTTGCTTTTCATAGTTTGATTCTATGCGGTTTTAATTTCCCTTTTCCTTTGACAGACTCGATGAGGAAGGCGGAATGATTATCCGTCCGCCCTATGCCGTAAATCCATGAGACGCCTGCCTAGCGGGGTTGCTGGTTCCGCACCGCATGTGGTGCCGGAGAAGAAGGCCAAGAAGGAGGCCACGGTGCTCAAAGAGTGCCTGCCAGGTGTCCGACGACTCGGGCGGACTCTCCCGAAAATGAGGAGGAGAAAGAGGACTCTCTCCCGCAGGAGGGATAGAGGAAGAGGAAGGCTTCCCAACAGGGGAGGCCAAGGGTCCAAAAGGGAAGGACTATTCCCGACAGCTCGCCAACATCAACGCTGGCGAGGAAGAATGGCCTTCAAGGGCCAGCCTCCGCGAGATCGTAAGTATCCGGATTCCTCAATGATTTATAATTTTTTTTACTGCGCCACATAGTGTCATTCTAATGCCGCATGCTGCCCGTAGTCCGCCAGTGATGATCTCCCCGCTTCATCGAAGCGGGTCGTTGGCTCCATCGGATGTAGACTCCATCCCGACCGCCCCACCTCGCGACACCGAGGACGCCGAGGTGGGATCCCAAGAAGGGACCCATCGGGGAGGCTCGGAGGCGCCGCAAGGCATCCTCCGGACTTTGCGCCGACTCCAAATCAGAACCCGCAGCGGTTCCGGAGTCCGCCGGCCCTCTTCGAACGGCGGGCAAGACCGTGGACGCCGGCGGCTTCCGGCCCAACCGAGGCGCCGGGCAATTTGTTGAGGCGCTGCAGAGCGCTTCCATCGAGGAAGAACACCGCACTATTATGAGTGCGGTGATTCGAAGGTGCAGCTCGCCAAGAGCGGGCTGACCGAAGCTCGTAGTAGCCTTCTATCGCTTTGAGGTAAGAAGTTAAAATATGCAATGTAATATCGCATAGACAGTAGCCCTCGATGCTTGGTTCGTGTTCAAAAGAAAAGCCGGACCGAGGATCTGAAAAAGAAGATATACGCAGGTTGCTAAAAATTATGTCAATATGGGTTGCAGGCGCGATGCCGACCTCCGCCGCACTAATCATGGAGGTCGGTGCTTTGAAGCAGAGTCGAGCGGTCCGAGCAAGAGCTCGCCGCGCCAGAAGCAGCTCAAGGACAAAGAAGGTGATTAACACCACTTTGAATTTATACCTTATGTAAAAGGATTTATGTTGCAATAAAAAGAACAAGGATAACAGGGTACTGCAGGGCCACGAACGAGGTGGCGACCTCGGGGAGGGCCGTGTCCGCGCCGAACGCAATGCGCCACGGAACGGGCAGAGCGAGAAAAACAAGAGGCGCGGTGGCGGCAGTTCAGCAAGAGCTCCGTGCTCTCATGGAAAAGCATGAGAGTTTGGAGCGTGACTCAAAGACTCGAGAGTCCGAGCTTGCCTCGCCTCGAAAGTGCCAAATCTGCCAAGGCCGATGCCCATAAGTCCCTTCAGAGATTGAGTTGATGAAGAAGATAGCGGCGGTAAGGCATTTTTCATGCAAAGCAAGCATGTGAATGTAAATTACGTGTTACTTACCCGAATTGAGCTCTGTATGCTTGCAGATCTGCCTCAAGCAGCGTGTCTCGATGTCGCTGCATTCTACCGAGCCGAGGAGGGAGCTCAACGGAGAAGGTCTTCGGTCTCAAGATGCCGAGGCCGCCATCCGGTGTTTCTAGCGACCAGTCAAGCAGCTGGTCGAGCTCCACAAGGTGGCCGAGCAGGCCATGAAGGGCCTCATAGTCCGGCTATGGCCTCGAGAGGCCATGTCTGGAGCTACTTCGCCTCGCAGGCGACGGCTGGTGGATGCGTGCCTCGGGTGGAGGTTATCAAGCGCCCCGCCTGTATTGAAGGTGCTCGTCGGGCCCTTGCCCGCGCAAAGGTGGATTGGGGCAAGCTGGATGCGAAGAGGCTAATCTCTGACGCACCGCCAGCGGGCAAGGAATATCGTACGCCCGAAATGTACTATAAGACTGTCCTGAAGGGTGCCCGCAAGATTGCGGATGAGTTCCCCAGGGATGTAATTATTGAGTAAATTCGCAATGTGTTATCCTGTGCGCCGAAAACTTTGTTCATATGCGCTAAGCAACGCTTGTTAATTTAAAATATTACCTTCAGGCGGCCGCTTATTAAATCTGAGAGATGGCAAGTCGTCGGCTTCAGCCCCCATGCCACGAAAGTGCTGGGTGTTCGGGATAAACTTGAGCACTCTTGTTCCCATTTTTGGGTCCATCTAGGAGGCGCCAACACAACGAACAAGGCAACCGGACTTATAGTGCTTGAACACTCTCACTTAGCCATAGAATTCTATAATTTTAAATTTCAGTGAAGCCCCTAGTATTCGGAGGACCAAATTGGGGCGCTATCCACGCCTTTCGGACATTATCCGAACTTTGCTCAAGCGGCGAGGTCTTTAAGGACCCGAAGGACCTCTCTAACAGCGACCAGTCTCGCCTTATCATGACAAATAGTTTTAGCTTTCCATCGAGGCGTTAACCCGGCTCAACCGGGCGCAATCGCAGTGGTTCTCCCAGGGCTACCTTAGCCGATAGAACGGAACATAAGGTGCCAAACATGGGAGCCGGCAAACCCAACTATTGACCCAAGACATGATTCGAGCCGATTCATATAATGCTATAAGTTCGGGTGCCGCACTTGTGAAAGTAAAGGGACTTTATCACACCAAAATGCGGAGAACATAAGCCCTCGTGTATTTGGCCGCACTAAAATGTAATGGATGCAACATGTCGTAAATGAACATATATATATATATATATATATATATATATATATATATATATATATATATATATATGTATGTATGTATATATAAGGTAATGCAATTATAGGCAAAAAGCGCTGCATTTTATTCGAGAAGATATGCTATGAGTGCGGAATGATACAAATAGTGCGGAAAGCAAGGGATTGGATGAATTAAAGGTGTCTCTCCGTGGGTAGGCCGGAATGTTGTATTTAACAAATTTAATGCTCGTGACGGAGACCACCTGAGTGTTCGTCGCGGCCTTTGTCCTTCCCTGGCTGTTACATCATTAGTTCGCGGGTCGCCACGGACAGAGTTCTGTATAAAAAAGAGAAAATAAAAGAAAAAGAGCGACACACTTGGGAGCCCCCGGTGTGGTCGAACCGCACTGGGTCTGTTGTGGTTGTGCTTTTCCCCTATGCCCATGGTATCTCCGTATGTAATTACGTATGCGGAGAGTTTGTTTTACCATTATGCGAGGGCTGGGGTTGAGGCCGCATTGCTACGCTGCGTTCTAACGCGCTGTGGTCTTGGTTGATGTTGCTCGGCGCGCTTGGCGTGTTCGGTCGCTTAACGGCCGGACTCGAGAATTGCCTTAAAAGGCTGTTCAGACTTCGCCGCGAGCCGCCAGATGTTCCTCCGCTCGAGGAGGTTCCGTGTTTCCATTGACCGTGATGACTCCACGAGGGCCTCGCATCTTAAGCTTAAGGTATGTATAATGCGGCACCGCGCTGAATTTTGCAACGCGTTCGTCCGAAAGCAGAGCGTGATAGCCGCCATGAACGTGACTATGTCGAAGATTAACTCTTCGCTTCGAAATTATAAGGATTCAAGACCACTTCCAAAGTAATCGAGCCTGCATAATTGGCCTCGACACCTGGTATGACGCCTTTGAAGGTTGTCTTTATAGGTTTAATCCTTGAAGGGTCTATGCCCATCTTGCGCCTTGTATCCTCGATAAAGCAGGTTCAGCTACGCCGCCGCCCATCGTGACTCTCGTCAGTGAAATCCATCGACGATTGGGTCTAAAACCACGCGCGAATCCACCATGGCGGATATCGGTCGGATGGTCTCTTCGATCGAAGTGATCGGGCAAGAGGACCATGGGTTGAATTTTGGGGCGATCGCTCCATCGCAGATATCGCCCTTTAGTGCACGCTCGCCCCTTTTGGGAATATGTGCTGCGATATCATGTTTACCGTCCAACTTGAGGGGGAATCCCTTTGTCCTCTCGTTGTTCGGCGGCGGGTCTCTTCCTCGCCATCGCTGTAGCCCCTTGTCACTGTTTTGGCGATTAATTTGCTCGCTCGCTTGAATACCCAACAATCTCTGCTGGTGAGGTTAGCTGGCTTTTCGGGGTTCCGTATTTGACAGAGCGGTCGAGTATTCGGTCCAAATTGACGGGCCCAGAGTGGTTCTTTTGAATGGCTTCTTCCGTTGACCGGCTTGAGCCTCGGATCCGCGTTGACTGCCAGATCCTCATTGCTGCCGCCAGCACGCGGCGCTTGTTTTGTTTCGACGCAACCTGCCATTGCGGTCCTTGGTGTCCGGCTGCCAGCGCTTTTGCCGAGGTTGTTGCTGCGAAGCCAGCCAGTTATCCTCTCCCGCACGTAAGCGGGTCATGAGTGATGTGAGGGCTGCCATGGATTTCGCCTTCTCCCCTGTCCTAGGTGCCGGGCCAGCCACTCGTCATGGATGTTATGTTTGAAGGCAGCGAGGGCCTCTCGCATCCGGACAATCGACGATTTGATTTTTCTTTGTTAAGAACCATGTCCGAATTGCTCGCCGATTCGTCCGCTGCTGGATTATGTGGCTTAGTGTTGGGTTATGTGGTAGGTGCGCCGACCGCAAATTAAAAATTCCTACGCAGTAACATCCAGAACATGCTACGGAGATGGATCACAGTTTGTTACCACTAGACGCGCAGCGCCGCCGCAGCGAAGAAGAGTTGGGGCAGCGTCTGCGTGGATCGCCTCCTCCTCGCTCGATCTCCTCGAGCGGCCGGTCGTCCGATCCCACGACGAGTTCACCGGAGCGGCGCAAGTGCACCGCCTCTAATGGTATCCGCAAGGCGGGAGGAACGTCGGCAGCGGACTGCTAGGTCCGATCACACACCGGGCGGCGAGTGGAGGTGGCTATTTGCAACACATGCAAGCCCTTGTCGCAGCGCCGAATCTATCAACCGCCGAGTGTGCCGCACCTCCACTTTATATAGGCGTCCGTCGCTGGCTCAACACTTGGGCCTCGTGACGACCCTAAAGCCCAAAGTCTATTCAACACGCTTCCTAGTCCAGCTCGGATCACATCCGACCAAAGGTCCTACGAACCGACCTCATAGGTTCCTTCCTTCAGCCTGCGACCCCTTAGGTTCAAGTCGGCTTGGTCACAGCTCGATCACCTCCGACCTGTACGGTTGGTAGCGGCCTCTAGCAAGGCGTGCGACCACCAAGCGCACGATGAAGCTGGTTAGGCGAACTCGCATAACGTGTCACACTTCGCTCCCTTTGCCGACGACGATATATGTTGTCGGGCTCAAGGCGAGACTGTCATCCTTGTGCTAACCCGACCTCTTTCTCGCTCCAATGATACGACCACAATCCGGATTATCTCATAATCCTTGTCGCATGGCCATGCTATTCCTGGTCGATCACACGAGGGCCCAGAGTATATCTCTCCGACCGAGGGGCAATCCCATCTTGCTCGACCATGTCTCGCAAAGATGGGATCGACAAACCCAAACCTACCTTTGTAACTACCCAATCCGGAGTAGCGTTTGGTCGGCCCAAAGCAAGTCTGTCACCATCCGAGTACATGCATCACTCAGGTCTTAGGACATAGAACGTTGTTGTACTAGAGACTCACAGATGACATATCGCTGCGTCTCATAGTTGGGTCTGTCCGACTCGACCTTATCTCGACTCGGATCCGACTATGTCGAATCCGACCAGACCTTTCCAAGTCCATATTATCCGTTAGCATCCAATGCTCCATGGCTAGTGAGACCAAGCCATCGACCGTGTCATATGCTAGTCTAGTCGGCCATGTGTCCACACAGCCCTTTTGACTAGGGACCTTTAGGACAGTCATCATACAATGCATAGTCCCACAAACAAGTCACATACTTGCGATACACATCATTGATAATGTCCAAGGACTATCTTTATTCATAAACACATAGGAAATATCATCATACATGATTGCCTCTAGGGCATATCTCCAACAGTCTCCCACTTGCACTAGAGTCAATCAAATAGACATCGAATGCCCATAGCTCTAACGTGCCCCTCATGCTTGGGTTGTGGAAGCGGCTTAGTCAACGGATCTGCAACATTTGCATCCGTGTGAATCTTGCATAACTCTACATCACCATTCTTACGATCTTCGATCGTGATATTTCCGGTCTATGTGTCCGCCTTGTGGTGATTCCTCGGCTCCTTGGCTTGTGCGATGGCACCAGAATTATCACAATAAAGGTCCAACGGTTTCACCGAGGCTGGGAAAATACCAAGATCATCCAGAAAATGCCGGATCCAAACACCTTCCTTTGCAGCTTCACAAGCCGCAATGTATTCGCTTCGTGGTAGAATCGCCACCGATCCTGCTTGGAACTCATCCAAGGTAATCGCTCCTCCGCTCGTGACATACACGAATCCGGACTGTGATCGACAATCATCTCTATTGGTTTGGAAACTAGCATCGACGTAACCCCTCACGACGAGCTCTTCCTCACCTCCATAAACTAGGAACATCTCTTTAGTCCTTTTCGTACTTCAAAATAGTCTTTACCGCTGCCCAAAGACTCTCACCGGGTTGGCCTGGTATCTACTTGTTAGGCTTATTGCAAAAGCAACATCAGGCCTTGTACATATCATGGCATACATGATGGATCCGATTGCCGAGGCATACGGAATCCTACTCATCCCGCTTCGCTCATCGATGTCGAAGGACTCGAGTCTCGCTTAGCCTTATACCATGTGAGAGCGGCAAGAACCCTTTCTTCGCCTCACTCATGTTGAACCGCTTCAACACTTTATCTATGTATGTGCTCGCTTAAGCCGAGCAGCCTCCTCGATCTATCTCTATAGATCTTAATGCCTAAAATATAGACTGCCTCACCAAGGTCCTTCATCGAAAACTTGCCATTCAATGATTCCTTGACCGAAGTTTAGCATCGAAACATTATTTCCGATCAGTAGTATGTCATCCACATACAAGATCAAAACACTATCGAGCTCCCACTTAACTTCTTGTATAAACAAGAGTCCTCTTTGCTTTTGATGAAACCGAGATCGGTGATTTACTTCATCAAAACGAATGTTCCAACTCCGAGATGCTTGCTTCAACCCATAAATGGATCTCTTGAGCTTGCATACCTTACTAGTGCTAGTCGATCGACAAAACCCTCGGCTGTATCATATACACGCCCTCGGTTAAATTTCCGTGAAGGAAAGCCGTCTTGACATCCATCCGCCATATCTCGTAATCGAAATATGCAGCTATAGCTAGTATGATCCTCACCGATTTCAGCATCGCTACCGCGAGTAAGTCTCGTCAGTAGTCAATTCCTTGAACTTGTCCATAACCTTTAGCGACAAGCCGAGCTTTGTAGATCTGAACATTTCCATCCACATCGGTTTTCTTCTTAAAGACCCATTTGCAACCAATGGCGTTACGCCAGTGGCGGATCAACCAAGTCCTGACTTGATTCTCATCCATGGACTTTAACTCGATCTCATGGCCTCCAGCCATGCCTCGAATCTGGGCTCACCATCGCTTCGTGACATACGTGGCGGCTCGCCGCTTTCTAGCAACAATACATCACGCACTCTGCGCAATCTCTCCGACCTTCGTGGTTCCGGTGCCGCTTCCACTACAGGTTCCTGGACCGACTCGGTATGATCTCATCACCACCGAGCCGTCCCGAGTGGTCCTCGAATTTCTTCGAGTCGAACCGCCCTCCCACCGCCTCCCGACCGAGAAACTCTTTCTCAAGGAAAACCCGCTCCGAGCAACAAACACTTTGTTCTCTTCCCGGTTGTAGAAGCTATATCCCAAGGTTTCCCTCGGATATCCCACGAATATGCATTTATCCGACTTGGGTGTAAGCTTGTCTGACATAAGTCGCTTGACAAATGCTTCACAACCCCAAATCTTTAGAAAAGACAAACTGGGACTCTTCCTAGTCCACATCTCATGCGGTGTCTTGTCTACGGATTTTGATGGTACCCTATTAAGTGTGAAAGCTGCAGTTTCTAGAGCGTATCCCCAAAATGACAAGGGTAAATCCGATTTGCTCATCATAGACCGGACCATGTCCAACAAGGTCCTATTCCTCCGTTCTGACACGCCGTTTCTCTGTGGCGTACACGGAGGTGTGAGCTGAGGTACTATACCTCGACTTTTCAGATGATCATCAAACTCCTGGCTCATGTACTCACCTCCACGATCAGATCGCGAAGCTTTATAGTCTTGCCGAGCTGATTCTCAACCTCGCTCAAACTCTTTGAACTTTTCAAAAGTCTCCGACTTGTGCCTCATCAAATAGATATATCCATATCTACTCAAGTCGCCGGTAAAAGTCACGGCATCGATAGCCACCTCGGCGGTTGTGCTCATTGGACCACACACATCACTATGTATAAGTTCCAATAGCTCTGACGCCCTCTCGCAACTCTTTGCTAAAGGAGACTTAGTCATCTTGCCGAGCAAGCATGATTCACATGTCTCGAACGATCCAAGTCGGACGGGTTAGGAGCCCATCATCATGGAGCTTCTTCATGCATTTCAGACTAATGTGTCCAAGCCGCAATGCCGTAAGTATGTCGGATTTATCTCATTAGGCTTATGCCTCTTGACATTTACGTTATAGACCGTTCCTGTTCTAGATTCAATATAAATAGCCCATCAACAATGGGTGCATAGCCGTGGAACATACCATTCAAAAATATCGAACAACCATTGTCCTTTAAATTGAATTCATAACCTTGACTCATCAAACATGAGGCAGAAATAATGTTCGACTAAGTGCAGGAATGTAATAACAATTATTCAATTCCATTATGAATCCGAAGGAAGCTTGAGCTGCATCGTCGACCTCCAACGCAGCAACTCTTGCTTTGTTGCCGACCTCGATGTCAATCTCCCTTGTGCCACACGCCTAGTTCTTACCAGCCCTCGCATCGAAGTTGCAAATATGAACAACCGATCCGTATCAAATACCCAAGAGCTACTAGGTATGTCAGCAAGGTAAATGTCTATAACATATGCAACAAGTGTACCTTTGCCTCAAGAAGCATTTCGCCTTCTTGCCATGCTCGCAAGCCACTTGCTACAGTTCCTCTTCCAAAGGACCGGTCTCCTTGCAATGAAAACAAACGGTCTTTGAGTCCGTCCAGACTTGGTCATGCAGCGGCGAGGTTACCATCTCCGCGTCTTTGCCTTAGCCTTTTCTTGGACCAACTCTTCTTGAACTTAGCGATTTCTGCACCATCAACACTTGATGCGTGCCTTTCTTAATATCCTGCTCGCCACCTTGAGCATCCCATGCAATTCAGTGAGCTTTTATCCATGCCATGCATATGATAGTTCGAGATGAACGATCCATAGCTGGCGGAAGAGAACCCGAACAGCATCAAGAGTCAGCTCATCCAAGAGCGGAAGCCCAAACGATCCAAAGCTTGCACATATCCGATCATCTTGATCACATGTGGGCTCGATGGATCACCTTCCTTCAGCCTTGCAATCCATCAAGGATCGCCAGACGTTGAACCTTTCGTCCTAGCCTCGTGTTCCGAAACATGCTCTTGAGACTCTCGATCATATCGTAAGCCTCAACGCTTTCAAATGTTGTTGCAAATCGGGCTCCATACAAGCCAGCATCGACACCTGATCTCCGTTGATTCATCAACGAAGTTTCGTAGGCATTTTAGCTGTGGCACTAGCATTATCGGCAGGTTCCTCCGAAGTGGATCCTCTAGAACATGTTCCTTTTATCGTGCTTGAGAACAATTCTCAGATTTCTATACCAGGTGGTAAAGTTTGTTCCATTCAGTTTATCCTTTTCCGAATTGATTTCAATGCAAAGTTGGGTTGAGCAGGTGGTGCCATTGATCTACAACAGAAAAACATGCAATCACTAAGCAATGTGTTTATGTAGAGTAATTCTAGCCTAAATGAAATACTCCCATCAAGTCAGATCCTCCGCAAACTCTCGGTGATTCAGATCCGACTAGTGCATGCGACTAGTGAGCTTTAGCATCACTGCTAGCCAACATACCTATTCGGTAAGCAACTCCTTGCTAATCGTGATTCTATACGACTCGCCGATCGGGAAGGTATCTCATACCCTGCCCCCAACCTTCTTTGCCACAAGGCCCAAAACCATTTTGATAGCCTTGTCAAGTTAACTCGATGCAAAGGTATGTCCGTGTCCGACACGAACCCTTCAGCTCAAGGACACCCAGCAGCACCCCAATTTTATGAGCCCACTACTAGACGTACTTGACGTGCGAAGGTGCAACATCGGGATGGCAATTCACTTGATATTCATGAGGATCTTTCTACCATTCTAACATGCATAGAAACAAAGAAGCATAACAATCACAAATAACACATATTGTGAAATAGTATGGCTCCTTCATGGACGTTCTTCTAGGTCGGCTCCGACTCGATGACCATCTACTTAACTCCATCTTGTTTGTCACGCCGGGACACCAAGCCGCCAACCTGATCTCTATTATCCAACTATTAAAACTAGTAATGAATTTTACATAGAGTCACAAGTCGACACGCAGGTCGTTATGCAATATAATGACAGCACTTTGGCTCCTGCCGGCTAAGAAACATGACACGCAGGCCACGTATAAATTACACACATGCATCACATACACATGAGCCATACTATTCACATCAAACCTGCAAAACAAAGTTATGCATAGAATCGCATTCTACCGGTTTGTGTGTCGGGTACGAAATACACGGCGCTACGAACACGGCGGTCCCGATTCGGATTCGGATTTACGTTTCACTGTTAACCCCGATGGCGGATGACCGACCGGTAGGGGTAGATCGTGTCACGACCTCATCGATCCCGATTTACTGAAAACATAGCCTCAACGATCCCCATGTGCAGTTGATCATGTCAACCGTGCACATAGCCGATCTCTTCAAGGACAACAGATCTCATCTGCCGCCTCCACATATCTAATATGCATACGATCTGAATCCAAATCCTATAGCAGAGGCTCTGATACCACTGTTGGGTTCTACGGTAGGGTGTGTCGACTGCAAATTAAACATTCCTACGCCGAACATCCAGGAACATGCTACGGAGATGGATCACAGTTCGTTACCACTAGACGCCAGCAGCCGTGCAGCGGAAGAAGAGTTGGGGCAGCGGCGTCTGCGTGGATCGCCTCCTCCTCGCTCGATCTCCTCGAGCGGCCGGTCGTCCGATCCCACGTGACGAGTTCGCGGAGCGGCGCAAGTGCACCGCCTCTAATGGTATCCGCGCGCGGGAGGAACGTCGTGCGGCGGACTGCTAGGTCCGATCACACAGTCGGCGGCGAGTGGAGGTGGCTATTCGCAACACATGCAAGCCCTAGTCGCAGCGCCGAATCTATCAACCGCCTGAGTGTGCCGCACCCCCACTTTATATAGGCGTCCGTCGCGGGCTCAACATTTGGGCCTCGCACGGACCCTAAATCCCAAAGTCTATTCAGTCACGTTCCTAGTCCAGTTCGGATCACATCCGACCGGTGTCCTGAACCGACCTCATAGGTTCCTTCCTTGCGCCGACCCCTTAGGTTCAAGTCGGCTTGGTCACGATTCGGATCACCTCCGACCTATACGGTTGGTAGCGGCCTCTAGCAAGGCGTGCCGACCACCAAGCGCACGATGAAGCTGGTTAGGCGAACCTGCACAACATGTCACACTTCATTCCCTTTGCCGCACGATATATGTTGTCGGGCTCAAGGCGAGACTGTCATCCTTGTGCTAACCCGACCTCTTTCTCGTTCCAGTGATACCGACCACAATCCAGATTATCTCATAATCCTTGTCGCATGGCCATGCTATTCCTGGTCAGATCACACGAGGGGCCCAGAGTATATCTCTCCTGACCGGAGGCGCAAATCCCATCTTGCTCGACCATGTCTCGCAACATGGGACCGGACAAACCCGAAACCTACCTTTGTAACTACCTAGTCACGGAGTAGCTCTTGGTCGGCCCAAAGAAAGTCTGTCACCATCCAGAGTACATGCGTCAGCTCAGGTCTTAGGACATAGAACGTATGTTGTACTAGAGACTCACAGATGACATATCGCTGCGTCTCATAGTTGGGTCTGTCCGACTCAGACCTTATCTCGACTCGGATCCGACTATGTCGGATCCGACCAGACCTTTTCGAGTCCATATTATCCGTTAGCATCCAATGCTCCATGGCTAGTGAGACCAAGCCATCGACCGTGTCATATGCCAGTCTAGTCGGCTCTTGGCGTCCACACAGCCCTTTTGACTAGGGACCTTTAGGACAGTCATCATACAATGCATAGTCCCACAAACAAGTCACATACTTGCTGATACACATCATTGATAATGTCCAAGGACTATCTTTATTCTTAAACACATAGGAAATATCATCATACATGATTGCATCTAGGGCATATCTCCAACACTTAGGTCATCTCAAGTCCGTGGTCGCATTACACGCGTTCTCGAAGTTGTCGAGGAATGCGGCTTCCGTGTCTTCCCAAAGATTCCAATTGACTCAAGGGGGAGGTTGTTAAGACAATGCCGAGCTGGTCCTTTAAGCTTGAGGGAGATATTTGATGGCGTGAAGATTGCCGCCATGGGCCATATGTATATGGAGGAGATAATCCTCAATCCAAACCGCTGGGTCTATTGTGCCATCGTAGGATTCGATATTAACGGGTTTAAACCCTTCAGGATTTGATGATCCATTACTTCGCCGGTGAAGCATAGTGGGTGTCTGGCGCCTCAGATTGAGCAATATCGCGACGTAGCTCGAGAGAGCGTTGTCTCGCTGTGTTCGGCCCGGCCGAGTAGTTGTATCCGCGCGACGGTATTCGGCTGTGGAGTCCGGGGCGCCCACGTGATCCATAGATAGATCTGGATTGTCTTGCCTTGTCCTCCAGTATATCACGCAAGTCCGGCGCGTTCCCCCGCGGCTTCATGCTTTTTGAGCGATGCCGGGGTACGGTTTTGGTGGAGGGCTTGCACGCCTCTCTGTCGCGCCACGAGGTGGTCGGTCTGCCAGACAGCGCCGGTGATGCAGGTTTGTATGCTTCCTTCTCTAATCAGGGAGCAACTTGCGCTTTGGGTAACTTTTGGAGGGGTGTTCGAGTTCATACTTCGACGCGAGGACCTCGGTCCATCCGTCGGCCAAGAGGTCTTGATCAGCTTGAAGTTGTTGCTTCTTTTCTTTAGGCTGTTTGTCGTGGCCATTAGTCTGCGCCTAAAATGCTCTTGTTCGACGGGATCCTCGTGCACGACGAATTGCCGTCGCCGAGGCTTGCCTCGCCTCCGGAGGGAGGTAAGTAATTGTCATCCTCGACTTCTTGCCCGCCGCCTCTTGTGAGGGCTTGCTTCGCCTCCTCCTGCGCTGGATCGTCATCGAGAGAGTTGTCTTCGCACTTTCGGGGTGCCGGAATCTCCATTCTTGCCGTGGCGGATTTAGAGCGCGCCGCTGACGCCGGGCGCTTGACTGCTTTTTAAGGAATCGGCCTCCGCTGCTTCTTCGCCGTCCCCATCTTTTGGGGTGTCCACCATGTATATGTCGATCACGAGGTGGTCTTCCAAAGTCCTGTAGGCGCTGGTTCTTGGTGGTCTCCGCATCGCCGCCCATACCGCCGATGTCTTCGGAGTCGTAGTCGAGTACGCCGGTCAAATCATCGACGGTGGCTACGGTGGGTGGTGGGTGGCTCAATGTCTTCGCTGTTCGCGTCCCAACCATCCTGGCCGTAGTTCGCCAGGCTCTCCGGATAACGAGATGCTTCAGTGAATTTATGATATCGCCAAGGGCGAGTGCTGAAAGATGTCCGCCGCGGTGAATTCCATGATCGGCGCCCCACCGGATTCGACCGTAGGGGCGCAGGAGGTTCGGAGTCCGCACCTCGAGTCATGAGCTTTATGCGGGACAAGGTAAGTGTTCGCCCATCGACGAGGAGTTGCAGCTCCCAAGGCGGTGTCCAGCCATCCGTCCTCGATCCGAGCGATCGGCTCCGGACTACGGGTCGGAGCGGACTCGTGTGCGGCCTCCAAGGTGCTGTCCTGCGGCAGAGTTAGGTCATGCCCATCGTGACAGCGCGGCACACTCGGTTGTGGCTCAGATCCATCAAGATCAAGTCTCCGCGATATCGGCCGTGAAGTTTAGGCTTCCAAACCTGACTGACGGCCAGGGCGAAGCTTCGATCTGCTCCAGATGGCCAAGTGAGTTGCCCGCAGCGGCGGGCGATTGAATACGAAGATCTGTCCGGGAGAAAAGTCTCACCCTGACTGCGCCGTTGTTGATTGAAGAGGCCATCAAGCCTATCGGTGACGCACACGAGGAACTCTCAATGAAAGCACCAATGTCGGTGTCAAACCGCGGATCTCGGTAGGGGGTCCCAAACTGTGCGCCTAGGCGGATGGTAACAGGAGACAAGGGACACAATGTTTTACCCAGGTTCGGGCCCTCTTGATGGAGGTAAAACCCTACGTCCTGCTCGATTGATATTGATATTGTGGATGTTTACAAGAGTGGATCTACCACGAGATCAAGGATGCTAAACCCTAGAAGCTAGCCTATGGTATGATTGTAAGGGTTGTTGATGTTGTGTCCTACGGACTAGAGCCATCCGGTTTATATAGACACTGGAGAGGGCTAGGGTTACATAGAGTCGGTTACAATGGTAGGAGATCTACATATCCGTATCGCCAAGCTTGCCTTCTACGCCAAGGAAAGTCCCATCCGGACATGGGGGGAAGTCTTCAATCTTGTATCTTCATAGTCTTGGAGTCCGGCTGATGATGATAGTCCGGCAGATGATAGTTCGGCTGATGATGATTGTCCGGCTATCCGGACACCCCCTAATCCAGGACTCCCTCACCCTTCCTCGGATCAATGATCTGTATGATCAACTGGCTGGATCATCGATATTCTCTAAACTCGACTTGAGGTTGGGTTACCACCAGATCCGTGTTCGTGAAGAGGATATTCCAAAGACCGCATTCGTCACTCGTTATGGTTCTTACGAGTACACCGTCATGTCATTCAGTTTAACCAATGCTCCAGCCACATTCTCCCATCTGATGAACTACATATTCATGGATTACCTCGACAAGTTCATTGTAGTCTATCTGGATGATATCCTGGTATATTCGAAGAATAAAGAAGAACATGCTAAACATCTTCGTCTTGTTCTGGAGAAACTCCGAGAACATCAACTTTATGCCAAGTATTCCAAGTGTGAATTCTGGTTACCCGAAGTCACCTACCTTGGTCATGTTATCTCCAAGGATGGTATTGCCGTCAACCCAGAGCTGCTCAGGCTATTCTTGACTAGACCCTCCTAAGACTGTCAAGCAAGTCGGTTTCTCGCCTAGCTACCATCGCCGCTTTGTCGAGAACTTCTCCAAGATCGCCAAGCCACCGACTAATCTGCTTCACAAAGGCGTTAAGTTTGATTGATGGACAAATGTCGAAAGTTTCCAGACACTCAAGGACAAGCTGACTTCTGCCCCAGTGCTTGCTCCCCCTGATTCTCGCAAGGACTTCGTCATCAATTGTGACGCTTCACGTCAAGGATTCGGCTGTGTTCTAATGCAAGAGCGCAAGGTGATTGCTTATGCTTCCCGTCAAGTGCGTCCTCACGAGGAAAACTACCTGGTTCATGACCATGAGCTTCCAGCGGTTATCTTTGCACTGAAGCTATGGCGACAGTACCTTCTCGGTAATAGTTGCGAGATCTTCACTGATCATCAGAGTCTGAAGTACCTGTTTACTCAACCAGATCTAAACCTCCGTCAGCAGTGGTGGACGGAAGCTATTGCGTACTACAACTGTGGTATATCTTATACCCCTGGTAAGGCTAATGTAATGGCCGATGCCCTGAGCCACAAGTCTTATTGCAATAATCACAAGGTCTACAAAGCTCAACCCCGCCTTTATGAAGAGCTATGCAAACTGAACCTTCAACTAGTTCCACAGGGTTCTCTGAATAACCTTGTCCTGGAACCAACTCTTCTGAAAGAAATTAACTCTGCTCAAGCCAAAGATGCTCACGTTGATTTGATGAAAAAGGATCTTGCCTTAGAGAAATCCAGAGATTTCTCACTTGGTGAAGATGGAACCTTATACTTCAGAGATCGCATTGTAGTACCCTGGTTCGAGCTTATGACAGAGAAGGTGATGAAAGAAGCGCATGACACCCCTCTCTCTATTCATCCGGGAAGTACCAAGATGTACCTAGACATCCATCATAAGTACTGGTGGTCTAATATGAAGCAAGACATTGCTCGATATATTGAAGAATGTGACATTTGTCGTCGCGTCAAAGCAGAACATCAGAAACCGGCTGGACTTCAACAACCGCTTCCGATTCCTGAATGGAAGTGGGATAAGATCCAAATGGACTTCGTCACTAGTCTTCCTAAGTCTCAGAAAGGTAACGATGCTATCTTTGTCGTCATTGACCAATTCTCAAAGGTTGCTCACTTTCTACCAGTCAAGGAGACAATCACTGCTAGTCAATTAGCAAACTTTTATATCTCCAGAATTGTGTCACTCCACGGCATTCCGAAGGAGATCAGTTCAGACCGTGGCAGTATTTTCACTTCAAAGTTCTGGGATAGTTTCCAAGAGGCAATGGGAACTCATATTACCTGGAGCACTGCTTATCATCCCCAATCCCAAGGCCAAGTCGAGCAAGTCAATCAAATTCTTGAAGACATGCTTCGGGCTTGTGTTATTTCTTTCGGCAAGAAGTGGGAAGAATCTCTCCCTTATGCGGAGTTCTCTTATAACAACAGCTATCAAGCCAGCTTGAAAATGGCACCCTTCGAAGTGCTATATGGACGTAAGTGCCGAACCCCTCTGAATTGGTCAGAAACTGGGGAACGGACGCTCATTGGTCCAGACATTATTCAACAAGCTGAAGAGCAGGTTCGCATTGTCCGGATAATCTCAAGGCGGCCCAATCCCGCCAGAAGAGCAACTATGACCGGAAACACTGGGGTTCAACTTATCAACCTGGTGAACGAGCTTATCTGCGTGTCACTCCTTTGAGAGGCACTCATCGGTTCGAGTCAAGGGCAAGCTAGCTCCAGCGCTACATTGGTCCTTTCCGCATTCTGGCCCGTCGTGGACTGGTGGCTTATCAACTTGAGTTGCCACCTCAGTTCTCTCATGTTCATGACGTCTTCCATGTGTCGCAACTTCGTCGATGCTTCAAGGATCCGGAACGTGAAGTGGATCCGGAATTGATTGAAATTCAAGATGATCTCACATACATGGAGCATCCGATCTGCATTCTTGAATAAGCTGAACGTCGAACCCGCCAGAAGGTTACCAAGTTCCTCAAGGTGCAATGGTCGAATCATACTAAAGATGAAGCCACTTGGGAACGCGAAGATTACCTCCGGGCTGAATACCCTGACCTGTTCCCTTCTACCTCTTAATTCTCGGGACGAGAATTTCTTCTAGAGGAGGAGAGTTTTAACACCCCCGATGTAATGATGCTACAGTAACCCCTGGGGTTAAGTTAATTGTTTTGCTAAACATGTGCCTGATCATTATTGTCTCATGCTCTTTCACATTCCAGTTGAATTCAAATTCATATTCTGTGTGAAATTCAAAATGCTCAAACATGAAAACTAAAATGTTCATCATGTGGAAAGTATTCTTCTGGTAATATTGGTGGTGAACCGATATTTTTGCAAAATGTCTAAATGTCTTGAAATAGCTAAAACCGAAAAGCTTTAAAAAGGAAAGCCCCCCTCAATCGGGCCGACTGCCCACTGGCCACCGCCCCCCTTCCCATGGGCCTCGCCCACCACAAAGAAGCCAGCCCAGCTCCCGCATGCGCACCTCCTCCTGTTCCCCGGTGCGCACCACTCTGAGGGCTCGTCGCCGCCCGACCACCTCGCCCGGCAGCGCCAGGGTGGATAAGAGCCCCTCCGCCTCCTCGAGTCCTCCCCCACCTACCTCCACCCAGTCCCCTGCTCGCCCTCTGCGCTCTCTCCCCTCCAGATCTGCCTCGGCCGCGCCTCTCCGTCGCCGCTCACCGCACTCCACCGCGGCCACCGACCGCCTTCGCCTCGACGGCGTGCCCCAGCGCTGCCTCGACCTCCACATCCGCCTCGCCGAGCCAAGACCGACTGGACGGCCCGCCAGACCGCCACGACCTTGCCTTCGCCTCGGCTCGAACACCGCCGCCCGAATCCACGCCATCGCTGCTCCTAGTCACCCAACGGGCCACCGTGTGCCCCAAGGTGAGCTCCGCCCCCTTTCCCTCTCTCGCGATCTCCGCCTCCACAGTAGCTAGCTCGCATGCAAGCCGAGCCCACCGTCCGCCATTGCCGCCGAGGGCTCGCCATCGAGCTCCTCTGCTCGAGCTAGTAGCTCCGACGAGCCTCGAGCGCCAGAGACTCGCCCAGCTCCTTCGCTCGCCAAAACACGCCTTTGCAACGCCGATCCCGACGAGGTCCCGAACCCCACCGCCGCCCACTGGGCCGACGCAGTTCGGTCACCCGCGTCCAACCGACCACACCATGCGGCGCGGCCCGTCTCCTCGTTCGAACGCGCCAAGTCCCGGGCCAAATGACCCCCTGTGTGCGATTCCCGGCAAAGTCCGGCGAGCCCCACCACTGTTTTGGTCGCCGGCGGCAAAACCCCGATGCCGCCGACGTGGCACACCTGGGCCCGCCTGGGTCATCGCCGTGGGCCCCGCCCCGCTTGACCACGCTGACCGTGGTCAATCAGGCCGACCGGGCACACAAGGTCTCTCGACACGCGGGCCCCATCGCATATTTTGTTAAATAAATTTTTTTCTAAATAAAAACGATTAATTAAAACGTTAGTTAAATTAGTTAGTTAGTTAGTACTAACTAGTCACTGACTGCTGGGGCCCACGCCCCCTAACTAACCCTGTTAGTTTAGTTAAGCCTCTGTTAGATAGAGAGGTCGACAGTGGGTCCCACTGCCGCTTTGACTGTCACAGAGCTGACGCAGTGTCGACGCCATCGCCGACGCAATAAACCTTTCACGCTTTTAAAATATTTCAGAAATTGGTTTAAACTTCAAAAATCCATAACTTTTAAACCGTTGCTCGGATCGTAAAAGTTTATACATGAAAGTTGCTCAGAACAACGAGACGAATCCGAATTCGCGGTCCGTTTACCTGTCAGAAGCCTCTAACTATCTGAACATGGAACATTTCCCCTCCGGTCATCTGTCTGACACAGGTCCGGAACCGGGAAAACATCCCGGTTGAATTCCCCCTTCGCCAGTATCGCCTAGCACTGCGTTAGAACACCTCTAGCCCCGCTTATTGTCTTGTTATGCTATGTTTTCTTTGTATTTACTATTTCTCCCCCCTCTTCTCTTCGGTAGACCCCGAGACCGATGCCGCCCCTGTGATCGACTACGTCGACGATGACCCCTCCGTGCCAGAGCAACCAGGCAAGCCCCCCCTTTGATCATCCCGATATCGCCCATTCCATTCTCTCATGCTTGCACTAGATTTTGCTACTGTTATTGTTTGCTCCTATTCTGCTGCATAGCCTGTTTATTGTAACCTGCTTTTGTTACCTACCTGCTTACCCTAAACTACTTAGTTTAGGTTGGTTAGAGACCCATCGCTGACCCCCCACCTTGTCCTTGTTGCCCCGCTTCATCATCGAAGACCCGATCAACGGATCAAGACCAGGCCCCGACACCGCACATCACTTCCCTTAGTTGCTCGACACTACTGGGTTACTATCGAGTACGGAGGGTGAACCTCTTCAGCACTTCTGATGTTAACCCTGTAGTGCAGTCATTCAGTCGTGGTCATCGAGGATGATTTCCTCCTTAACCACTTCCGATCGACTGTCGTACAACCCTCAAGTGTGAACCTCGAGGGTGATTCCTCTTACGCTCACCCCGATGATTACATCTAGTGGAATTCATCGGGGGTGATTCCTCGGGTTTTCCCCTTGATGTTTGGACACACGGATACTTGGACTTTAGCACTGTTACTTGGAAAGATGGGTCGACCCTGAGTGGTACCCGCGCGAGCTTAATTGCGAGTGATGTGGAGACGGGTTGACCTGGAGGGTTCCCGCAAGATAAATACGAGGCGTGGCCGGGCATTTCTAGCCCTTGCCGCAAGTACTCGAGACGGGGCAACGGGGTCACATCTTTCGTGAGTCTCTGCTTGTTACCGCGCGTTCCTAATCCACTACGATTTGGATATTTGATCCGAGGGGCCTCTGTCCTGATAGCACTAACCATCACATGGGCATAGTATGGGCGTTCTGCGTCGTATACATCAGCTGAAGCTTAATAGACGTCAGCGACTGAGTGGCGCTACGCGGGTTGGACTGCGAAGCTACCGCTGCCTTGTTGAAGGAGGTAGCTAGGTTTGCTCACCGTCACAGACGCAACGTGCAGGAGTTCCCGGGGAGATGGCCCATGATCTCTGGGGGCATAGGTTTAGTCCGGCGTGCTGGCCTCTCTATTAAGCCTAGGTCGGGTTGCGGCGTATTGTTTGGCCGAGGCCGGGCATGACCCAAAGAAAGTGTGTCCGCCGGAGTTAATCGGCGTGGTGGGTAAGTTGGTGCACCCCTGCAGGGAAGAAAACATCTATCGATAGGCTGTCCTATGGTAACGGACACTTGGAGTTGTATCCCAATCGATACAACTAGAACTGGATACTTGTGATGAGAATTTGGATGGTGATGAGAACTGGATTGTGATGATAACTGGATAGTATGGCTCTGGGATCTCTTTCTCGCAGGGAGTCGAGAAAGGATCTCTGGCCAAGGTTGATAACACTACTACTACTTTACTTTTTGCTACTCTACTCCCCCTGTTGCTGCAAGATGGTGGTTTCCAGATGATACTAGTCTTCGATAGGACTAGGCCTTGTCTCTATTCTGGCATTTCTGCAGCCCAGTCCACATATATAGCCTTCCTTTGATAATGTTGCATATGTAGTGTAGATCCTTGCTTGCGAGTACTTTGGATGAGTACTCACGGTTGCTTTGCTCCCCCTTTTCCCCCCTTTCTTCTTCTTTCCGGTTGATGCAACCAGATGTTGGAGCCTGTAAGTCGATGCCACCGCCGTGTCTACTACTACGTGGAGGCCGCCACGACCAGGAGTAGTTAGGAGGATCCCTGCAGGAGGCCATGCCTTTTCGATCGTTGTTGCTTTTGTGCTAGCCTTCTTAAGGCAAACTTGTCTAACTCATGTCTGTACTCAGATATTGTTGCTTCCGCTGACTCTTGTGTATTCGAGCTTATGTATTTGAGCCCTCGAGGCCCCTGGCTTGTAATATAAAGCTTGTATTATTTTAATTTATGTCTAGAGTTGTGTTGTGATATCTTCCCGTGAGTCCTTGATCTTGATCGTACACATTTGCGTGCATGATTAGTGTACGATTGAATCGAGGGCGTCACAGAAGCGCAGCCGACTAGACTAGCATATGACACGGTCGATGGCTTGGTCTCACTAGCCATGGAGCATTGGATGCTAACCGGATAATATGGACTTGGAAAGGTCTGGTCGGATTCGACGTTGTCGGATCCGAGTTGAGATAAGGTCTGAGTCGGACAGACCCAACTATGAGACACAACGATATGTCATCTGTGAGTCTTTAGTACAACATACGTTCTATGTCCAAAGACCTGAGCTGGCACATGTACTCGGGGTGGTGACAGACTTGCTTTGGGCCGACCAAATGCTACTTCGTGTCTGGGTAGTTACAAAGGTAGGTTACAGGCTTGTCCAGACCCATGCTGCGAGACATGGTCGAGCAAGATGGGATTTGCCCCTCCGATCAGGAGAGATATACTCTGGGCCCGTCGTGTGATCCTACCAGGATAAGCATGGCCATGCGACAAGGATTATGAGATAATCCGGATAGTGGTCGACATCACTGGAACGAGAAAGAGGTCGGGTAGCACAAGGATGATGGACTCGCCTTGAGCGCGACAACATATATCGTGTGGTAAAAGGAATGGAAGTGTGATGTATAGGTTCGCCTAACTAGGTTCATAGTCTGCTTGGTGTTCGGCATGCCTTGCTAGAGGCCGCTACCAACTGTGTAGTTCCGAGGTGATCTGAACTGCGACCAAGCCGGCTTGAACCTAAGGGGTCGCGCTTAAGGGAAAGAACCTACAAGGTCCAATCCGGGGACACAGATCGGATGTGATCCGAGCTGGATCCGGATTGTGGCCGAGTAGACTTATGGGCTTTTAGGGTCCATGCGAGGCCTAAGTGTTGAGCCCGCGATGGACGCCTATATAAAGTGGGGTGCGGCACACTCATGCAGTTGATCGCTTCGGTGCTGTCACTAGGGTTTGCATGTGTTGCGAATAGACACCTCCACTTGTCGTCGGTTGTGTGATCGGACCTAGCAGTCCACCGCATGACGTTCCTCCTGCACGCGCGGATATCGTTACAGGCGGTGCACTTGCGCCGCTCTAGCGAACCTGTACGTGGGATCCAGCGACCGGTTGTTCGAGGGAGATCAGACGAGGAGGAGACGATCCACGCGGACGCGCTGCCCCAACTCTTCTTCCGCTGCACGGCACTACGCGTCTAGTGGTAACGAAATGTGATCCATCTCCCGTAGCATGTTCCTGTTTGTTCTGCGCGTAGGTAATTTTAGTTTGCAGTCGATGCACCCTACCGTAGAACCCAACATCATGTTCATTGACCATGTTAATGATGCTCGGCGCCACGGCGAGCGCAACAACTCGAAGGACGACGGAGAGGGCCTCGCGGGCCCTACGAATGGTCTGATACAGCGCCCGCTGCTCATTCAGGAAGCCAGGATCATCGAACAACTATGAGCACCTTCGAGAGACTGAGACGACATGAAACGGTAAGGCCGCGCTTGGGAGCTCTGGTTTATTTCACGCATGTATTAAGATACAAGTGTAATTTACTCGTCATCGGAAACAACGCGTCAAATACCGGCGTAATGAAACCGAGGGCCCGAGGTCTGTAAGTAAAACCGGCGGGTTACGCATGTAATTTGAGAGACCGATGTATATTTTACTAGTCGAAATCGACCAACCTAGCACTTCGCCCGAGACCATCTGCTTTTATTTACAAGCATCAGTTTTACAAGTGGTTTTGGTTGGAAAACGATGATCCAATCACGGCCTAAGATGATGAGTTGGTCGGAAGATCATATGGTTTCACGTATAACCTACCCGACTTGTCGTATAGGCTATGAATGAAACATAAGATGATGAACTTCTTAAGCACGGAAACAACAGAAGAGGATGATCTTCCTAACAAGCAAATCACTGGCGTTAGATCGACATGCAAAACAATACGAAGCATTATTCTCAGGAGGCACGGTGAATAGCTCATGATGCCGCATGCCACAACATTCCAAGCTCAACTTTGCAATCAAACACAAAGCCTGGCATTACATAGACAATATTCAAAACAAACTCTTAAAATATCTTACATAAGTCAACATTCATGTGACTATGCATCTCAAGAGTAAATATTTACTTCTGAACAGAAGACAGGATTAGGAAAAAACGATCGACGTTGCTCACAACAAAGGGCGTCCCACAGAAAAATATCAAATGCATGTCTTCTGGCTAACATCAATGAGCAAAAATTGACAAGGTTTTCCAATTCCAATATATTAAACTAATGTCAACTTGGACAATCTTTTCCCATTCAAAATATGTAATGCCTACGATTGTGGAACGGGCAGGGTTTGTCACCAGTTTGTCATCTATAGTCCGGTGGCTCAAGGTGACGACGAATGATTAGAGAACCATTCGATGTATTGTGCATGATTAAGTATTATTATGGAGGACAAGAACCATCTGAACATTTCGTGCAGTTCCACTAAAATCAAGCTAAGCATCCCTGTGGATACCGTATTTATATGCTGCAAGAAAACAAAGACACAGCAGCACACACATGAATATTGGCCCCAGTGTCAACCCACCAATCGGTGGACTAACAAACTAAAAGTACAGTATACAAATTACCATACCCAGATGCCCCATCATTGTTGCTTAGAATGACATTGACAGATTTGGAGTCATGTCCTGGCTTCCTGTACTTGTTTGGGCACTTTTTGCCCAGTGCATTCCATGTGCTGTATAGTTTCCTATGTGCTCTCTGCAGACTAGTCATGTCACCAGCGTCTACTAATACTCTGTAAAGCTTCTTGATCATTCCTTGTGTAATGTAGCGCAAACAGTGACTGCTTCTTTCTGCAAAGTGGTAAGACCAACTGGACCCACTAATGCAGCAGTTTGCCTTGGACACATTGGCTCCTTTTGTGCAGTTCAACTAAAATCAAAGTCGGAATAAAACCGAGCTTTAATTTTGATATCCCAGTAAGCAACAAAAGGTATAAGGGAAACAATTACAGAGAAATAACGGTTGATGACTTGTACTCCCAAAAGAAAAACATCTACTAATCTACCTTATCTTAATGGGAAACAAAGCAGGAGAGTAGCAATTCTCAATCAGTGTGATTCATTCATATTAACTGAGAACATATCTTAACAATGCCTTGTTTCAACATGTATAAAGAAAGACAAAGCAGAAAAGTATCATTCCTAAAACAATGCGACTGATTCATTTTAACAGAGACATTATCTTAACAATACCTTGGTTAAACATGTAGAAAGAACTACAAAGCAGGAAAGTACCATTTGTAAAACACTGTAACTAGTATATAATAACAGAGACATTATCTGAACAATACATTTCTTAAACATGTACTCCGGCCGATACCTAACAGAAATGGTACTCCCGTCGATCCCTAACAAGTGTTGCAGTTTTGAACTAAGATTCAGTAGTTAATTCTGAGGAAACTTGGTACTGACCTTTCAAGACCAAGATTTGAAACAACGCCTGAGGAAGATCTAAAAGAGATCTCAACACATATATGGAAATCCGGTCTCATTTTGTGCAGTTCCACCAAAATTAAGCGAAGCAAAATGTCGCAATAGCAACAAGTTGAATAGATATCCCTATTTTAACAGAGGCAAAAAAGGAATCAATTACTGGCCAATAAAGAGGATGAAACATGCGGCCACAAAAATGGTCATCCCGCCAATCCCTAACAAGTGTTGCAATTTTGAAATAAGATTCAGTAGTTAATTCTGAGAGTGGCATTGCTTAATTTCACCAGCGGCATTAGATTAACAAAAAGCATAAACAGTTCCAGGGGAGAGTGGTCGCAACAACAACATGTGCTTCCATCTACTTATAAAGGGGGTGATGCAGAGTTTTTTTGTAACAAAGCAACAAGCATAATGTCTGGGTTGGTCCCATTTTTGTTCACTACTTAATGGGAAAAGACAGCAATACAATAGCTTCAATTCAACATTTATTTAAAACAGTACCAATACAAGTAGCACAACATCTCAAAACACACTGCACGATCATGTGGATGGGACATGGGACATGCCAGCACCATGTGCGTCCACACGTATAAATGGGTGATGCAGAGTATGTAGCCAAGCAGCATATCTGCGTTGGTCCCATATTTGTTCTCTTTGAAACTTTTTCCGATGTGAGGGCAGCAAATCTAGTCCTGCACAAACTACCCAAACCCCCAGTTTCTTTCGCTTTTCAACAAAGAGTTCGGTTCCTTACAGATGTGTGTACTGGGTTACCCCCTTTTTCCCTTCTTGACCAACAAAGCGGCTGGATAGCTAGTCTATAATACTTTCCCTCCCTCCATTCCTCATTGAACCACGTCCTAGATTCATGCTCCACCCCACTGCAACCTTCTTTAGTGTTTGAACCAAGACCTATATTCGACTACAGAATCGAAAAAGATCAGCATGCAGCTAGACCAATGACAGTTTCAAAGAAACTTATACCTTAGGGTCGTCGGGATGTGGCAAGCCGTGCGGCGGGAGGTCGGATCTGCCCACACTATGTAAGGTAGCAAGGAAGACGGGGTTGGTGGCCCTCCCGCACAGGCGCTGGGTGAAAGAGAAAAGCGCAGCTGGCAGTGGATTGCCTCCCTCGCCAAAGGCTATAGAGTGAACGCTGCACCTCCTCCCCTTCCCAGTGTGAAGGGATCCGGACGCCTCCTTCGCCAGCTGTCTGTGAGGGGGTGAGAGTGACAGAGGCCACAACGCAGTCTTATTTAGATCTGGTGAAGAGGGTGAGAGACAGTGAATATAGCAAATCCTAGCAAAGGAACGCTGAGCCTCCATCGTGTGTGTCTATATATATATATATATATATATATATATATATATATATATATATATATATATATATATATATGTAGTGCGGCGAGAGTGTCACGCCCAAGATGCGACCCTATCCTAAAGGAACTCGAAGGTCCCACCAATGATAGAAGCGCATCTTGAAGACGCTTTTGCAAGGTGGATATCATTACATCAACAATACATAATAGATGGGGATACATACAAGGCATATAAATGCCGCAAGGATACCTCAAAACATCATATACAAGATGAACATCCGACTACGGATGAAACATAAACAGAAACTCAAACAATATCCACCCTGCTAGCCAAGTCCACCGACCAGGAACCTAACCCAAGATAGACGACGAAGAAGAAGAACTCCAGCACAAGCAAACGAGCATCGCTCTCACGTCAGGAGCATCGCACAACCTGTACCTGCAACTGTTGTTGTAGTAATCTGTGAGCCACGAGGACTCAGCAATCCCATTACCATGGGTATCAGGACTAGCAAAGCTTAATGGGTAAGGAAGGGGTAAAGTGGGTAATGGGTATCAGTGGCTAAGAAAAGTACGGTGGCTAAGTTACGAATACAAGAGCGAGAAGAGGAGCTGAGCAAGCGGACGTCAACTAGTAATGATCAAGAAGTGTTCCTGAACTCCTACTTACGTCACACATAACCCAAAAACCGTGTTCTCCTCTCGAACAACCCCGAAAAGAGACAATCACGGTTACGCACGCGGTTGGTGTATTTTAGAAGAGTTTACTTCAAGTTTACTACAACCAGATATTAGAAAATTCCCATCTGCCACATAACCGTGGGCAGGACTTTTGAAAGTTTAAACCCTGCAGGGGTGTCCCAACTTAGCCCATGATAAGCTCTCACGATCAATGAAGGATGTTCCTTCTCCTAGGAAGACCCGATCAGACTCAGAATCCCGATACAAGACATTTCGACAATGGTGAAACTAAACCAGCAAAGCCTCCTGGCGTGTCGACACCCTGATAGTAGCCGCGCGTATCTCATCACAGGACACGACCGGATAGGTCAAGCTACGAGTAAAACCAGGCCTCAAGTTTCCCCGAGGTGGCCCCGCAGGCTGCCCGTTTTGGACCAACACTTAGAGAAGCACTAGCCCGAGGGGGGGGGTTTAAAAGAAAGATGACCCTCGGGATGCGCGACTCCCAAGGGAAAAAGGCAATAGGCTGTTAGGCAAATGTAAAACCAATGTTGGGTCTTGCTGGAAGAGTTTTATTCAAAGCGAACTGTCAAGGGGTTCCAATAACACCCAACCGCATTAGGGACGCAAAATCCGGGAACATAATACGGATATGACGGAAACTAGGGTGGCAAGAGTGGAACAAAACACCAGGCATAAGGCCGAGCCTTCCACCCTTTACCAAGTATATAGATGCATTAATAATATAAGAGATATTGTGTTATCCCAACAAAAACAATATCCAACATGGAGCAAACTTCATCTTCACCTGCAACTAGCAACGCTATTGGAGGGGCTGAGCAAAAGCAGTAACATAGCCAAACAACGGTTTGCTAGGAAGAGTGACAAAGGTTAGAGTTTCATGGCAATTTGGAAGGCTTGAATAGCAAGTGGCAGGTAACGTGGCAAAGCGATAGCATCGAGGCAACTAGCATAGCAATGATAGTAATGAGATCCAAGGTGACGATCATCTTTCCTGAAATCCCGCTAGGAAGAAGAACGAGTCCATGAAGAAGATGAAGCCAGGAAGACAAACCAAGCGTAGACGAACGAATCCTCACGATCGCAACGAAACGGGAACTATCAAAAAGAAGCACACAACATGGTAAACACACCACACATGAACAAGGCATGATCCTCAACCAAGTATGATGCATGACAAGACTACATGAGGCTACGCATGGCAAGAGATGATGCATACAAGATCAACACATCAAAGCAAGTTTAAATGAGGCCGGAAACAACATATAACAATTCCAGTAAGTCCCCATATGCAAATCTCGAACTTGGTCCAGATCTAAATAAACCTTATGTTCAAGTTGTTAAACAACAAGTTAAGATGCTCCGCGATGATCTACATGAAATTCTAGTCAAGTTACATATAAAGTTCATTTAATTTGGAGCTACGGCCTAGAAGATATGAGCAAAACAAGCCAAACATGGCATTGATGCAAAATACATTCAAACATCAAGCAAAAACAATCAAAACATGGATGCAACAAGGTAACATGAAACTACATGCAAAACTAAGCAAGTTTCATGTAGAGCACACTCAAAACGGAGCAACGGTTAAACATACACTCTATACAAGTTTAAAGGGCAAGCTGTCCAAAACAACAACTAGGCAACTTGCAAACATCAAAACGACATGCTACAACACCCCAACATGAAAACAAAAGGCATGGACGTGATGTACTGGTAAAGCATGATAAAACATGAACACTGAGCTATCTCCAGAAATTACTAGGACATGCTCAAAAGGACATGGCAAGATTGCAAATAATAACTTTTCACAGACTTAGTGGAAATCACTGGACATGGCATAAATAACATCAGGTTACAAAGTTTAGAACTATCAAACAACATGCTAAGGAACAGATCATAGCAATAAAAGGCACGGAATGAATCTAATAATTGCATAGAACAAAAGTTCCTTACTGAACATGAGCCAAAAAGGCACAGAAGATATGATCGCACCCATGTAAACATAGCAAGTTTCATAAACAGATTCAGACATTACAAACTAAGCATGGCATAAACAGAATTATGAAGGCATCTTTGCGAGCTCAAATCACTCATATCAAAGCATTGCATGACAAAACAAGCATACCTACGGCAAGATGGCATGTTCATGAAGCTAAGCATGGCAAGATAAAGTTCATAGCATACTTGGATCACTAACGACAACCATGGCAAAATTGATTAACATGTAAACAATCTGCCAGGAACATTTTATAGCAAAAGTAGAGCAAGATTAAGACATGCTAGATCACTCTATAAATTCAAATAGGGGCACGGATGGATAGAGCAAAGCATGTGTAGAAAAACATCCTTAGTGAACATCTCCAGATTATGCATAGAACACGTGGTATCAACAGGTTTACATAGCATCACAATATATCAGTTTCAGACATTACATAAATGACCAAGTCACAGAAATCAGCAACATCATGGATGCCACTTTGCAAGCTTGTAACAATCAACACATGACATATCATGAAGTGTGGATTGCACCACAGCAAATATGGCATGTTGTAGCTCATAGCACATGTAGACTTCATGCTCAAAAGAGAATCACACAAAAAGATGTAAAAATGACAAATGAGCAAGTTCTGTTAAGTTACAGCAGACAATGTTATATAGCACTCTTGAAACGATGATTTGGGTATCAAGATGGACTCAAAAAAGCATGGCACAATGTAACAAAATGAAGAGGATCTCACAGTGAACATTTTGACTTATTACACGCACAAAACGGAGGAGCATGCAAGAAGTTATGGCATGGCAAAGATGCCACCAGAATGTAATATTTCGGGACTTGGTGGAAATTATACCTCGGAAACTGGACGGGGCCATTCCGGGACGAGGAGATCCGGGGTCAGGGAGGCTGTTTGGATCGGGGATGGGTGGATCTCATCCACCCCGGCTCCGGCGACGGCGGGGCGGCTCTGGCGAGGAGCTCCGGCGAGGTGGAGGCCGGTGGTGGCGCGGCGCGGCTCCAGCGAGGAGGAGGCCGGTGGGGGCGCGGGACAACGCCGGGGAGGTCGGGGACTGACGGATCCGGTCCGGCCCCACCGGATCCACGGCGAGGGCGGCAGTGGCGCGTGCTCCGGCGAGCAGCATCACCGGCGGAGGTGGTTGAGCGGCGAGGCGGCGGTGGCTCCATGGCGGCCGCGGTAGAGCTTGGTGGCGCGGCGCGAGCGGAGCGGCGGCGGGCGGCGGCGCGGTGGGGAGGTGGCAACGGCGTCAAGGCGGCGGGCGGGCGGCGGCAGGAGGCGAGGTAGACGGCGGTGCGGGAGGCGGGCGCGACGGGCGGCGGGCAGGCGAAGCGAGGCGGAGGCGCGGGTCGGGCCCAAGCGGGCCGGGCGATGGCTTCAGCGGCTCATGGGACGCGTGGCGGTGACGTGGCGGCGCGGGAGTGGCCGAGGCAGCGGGGTTGGCGACATGGCGGGCGCTGATTGGTCGGAGTGAGGTGGCCGGTGGACGCGTCCGGCGGATGCGGACGTGTCCGGCGGCGCGGGGTGGAAGAAGGCTAGGGTTGGACTGCGAGATTTTTCGGAGGGGGAGGTGTTTATATAGGTAGAGGGAGCTAGAAGAGTCCAAATGAGGTGTGGTTTTTGCCCACACGATCGTGATCGAACGACTGAGAGGATGGAGAGGGTTTGGATGGGCTCAAGGGCTGTGGTGGAGGGGTGTTGGGCTGCAAAGAGAGAGGGGTTACGGGGTTACACGGTTAACCGTTGGAGAAACAAACGGACTCCAAATGGCACGAAACTTGACAGGCGGTCTACCGGTGGTGTACCAAGGCCGCTTGGCAAATCTCGGTCCATTCCGAGAATGTTTAACACCCGCTCACAACAAGAGACAAAAGGGGGGACGCCGGAGGACATAGGAGTGTCGGATTGCAAAACGGACAATGGGGAAAATGCTTGAATGCATGAGACGAACATGTATGCAATGCAATGCACATGATGACATGGCAAAATGCAACACGCAAGCAAATGACATGGCAACGACGGCGAATAACTGGCAGACACCTGGCGCATTGAGCTCGGGGCGTTACAACACTCCTCCACTAACAAGAGATCTCATCCCGAGATCTTAGGAACACGACGGGGGAGAAAGAGGATGAGGTGAAACAAGAACGCAAGAGGGAAAATGAACAAAGTCGAGAGCACTAAGGTAGAAGAGAGGAACAAAGAATATGACGAGACCCAAAAGCTCAAGGGACAAGATAGATTCTGAAACCACTCCGGTTAGAACAAGATAGATAAGGAATAAGAATGAAAGAATTGTGATAGGATCCTAGTTGAACATAGAATGGAATAGAACTTGAACTTAACAAGATGGCATGACACTTGACGAGAGGAACAACACAATGCCTCCGGAAGAATTGAAATAGTGGAATGAAAAGAACAGAGATGAAAAAATGACAACTTCTTCGATGAATGAATTTGAAAAGCATCCTTGCGAAGAAAAAAATTGAACGAAGTTGTTGAGAAAATCAACAACAAAGAATTGCTTGTTGTGGACTCATGGATAACATCTCAAAATTATGCGGTGATAACCGACCACGAGCGGAAAAGATTAAATAGCTGAGAAGAAAGAAGAAATGCAAAACTCCATTTCAAAAGAAGACGGAGAATTAATTGCACTTCGAGAGGCCAGAAGGAAAAATACTTGCGCTCCTCCAACAAGAATCTTGATGAACACTTGAAGGATGAATTAAATCCTTACGAACCACCATACGAACTCTGGTAACAAAAGGATGACGAGATAAAATTGAAGGATGAAAGGGATAAGATTAAAGCCTTGCAATGATTAAGATGGAGCTTCATGGCGGAACAAGCGAGAAGCTTGGAACTCCGAAAAAGAAAAGACGAACAACTTAGAACCGAGAAATTATTCAGCATGAAAAATCTCCGAAGAAAAGAATTAATCAACTTTGACCACGATGAAATGAGAATAAGAATTATGTTATGCTTATCCTTCATCAATTAAATTGATGAGAAGCAATGGATTGCATACCACTTATTCACATTGGGAAAAGATTAAGGGGAGATATAGCGCCAAATTTGGGAAGGTCTTCATGAGCTACCGGTAGGATTGAAAAGAACGAATGAATTGATATGATGAGAACGGAAAAAGAATCTTCAACGAACCACCGTGAAAATGTAAACGAACGAAGAGAAGAGAACGAATCACCGGAAAGAATTAGAAAATGAACGAAGATACTTGAGTAAATCAAGATGCACGAGAACGAAGAGATCGTGAACTAATTAAAGAAAGCTTTAGCGAAGCACCGGAAGAATATTGAGACGAACGAAGGGGCGCGGATATAGAATAATTGGAGAACGAATTTGAAAAAAAAACTTAGAACGAAGAAATATCCCAAAAATATGGCCTCTGAATGATCGAGAGAGAAAGCAACTCCTGAAAAATTCCGGATGGATGAAAAAAATTGCACGACTAGAAACAATTTGATAGGGTAACATCGAGCTAGCGCTACGAATCTCCGGGAGAACGGACAAAATTTAGGGAAAACTCTACTTCGGTCTTCACATGACGACGAGAAACACCTTGCAGAATTTGTTGAAACACTCCGGAAGAATGAAAAGAGGACAGATTGACCCGAACATGAAAGAATTTGAAAACGATCTTGGAGAAGGCATCTGACTGATGGAATCCATACTTACGTCAAACTTCGAAAAGGATTTGAGAATAACTCCGGGAAACTTAGAAGAGTCAGGTAAGATCCTGGGAAAAGACCTGTGGGTTAGGGCCCACTGAAAAGAAGCGTCGTTGGAAAGGATTGTTGAAGAGAGAGAGATGATGCACCGGAACGATTGAAAGATTTGAATGAGGTGACAACCTTGAAATAATTGAAAACAAACACGAATCTCCTAAGATGTCCTCATCACTCCGGAATGATTAAACTGGCGAGAGGTGAGCGACCAAAGAAAGCACTTGAGTCAAGGACGGGAATATGATCAACATCAAAAAATCTTGAATTGAAACCATCGGAAAAGAAAATGAGACGAACAACGATTAACTTAATGAGAAATCACCGTTTGAGACAACTGAGGAAAGACTGAAGAGGGTCCGCACGAGTGAAATAGCTACTTGAAAAGAGGCTCAGACTCCGGTAAGAAAATGGGAGGGAGGGCGGGAAAACACATGCAACTTGAACGAGGAATCGACGAATAACTTGAAGAGAAAAGCTCCGGTTGAAATAATTGAGGAGAGAAAGCAAAGGCTTCGCACGAGTAGGATGGATACTCGATTACGGACTCCGAATCCGAGAAGAAAAAAAAGGGTGGGTGGGTGGGAAAACACGAACAACTTCGGACAGGGAAACAACATCGATTGAAAAGAACTGAGGATTGATCTTGCAAAATATGAAGAGGATCGAATGACTCAAAGAGAAGTGCGCCGGATTGAAAAGAGGATGGACAACGAACAAAAACTAACCTTGTGATCCTAAAGAAAAATTTGAAGGGGAAGAGGTGTAATTCAAAACACCTATGTCAAGATTTCTCACCAGAGCGACGAAGGGGCTGAGGAGTAAAAAGAAATCCTACTCTCCGATATAACTCTCGGAAAAAGTTTTCTTCTAGACTCGACATCGGCCAAACTATACGATCAAACAAGGGGGCTCCTATGGTCGGTCGAGGCTCTAATACCAACTTGTCACGCCCAAGATGCGACCCTATCCTAAAGGAACTCGAAGGTCCCACCAAGGATAGAAGCGCATCTTGAAGACGCTTTTGCAAGGTGGATATCATTACATCAACAATACTACATAATAGATGGGGATACATACAAGGCATACAAATGCCGCAAGGATACCTCAGAACATCATATACAAGATGAACATCCGACTACTGATGAAACATAAACAGAAACTCAAACAATATCCACCCTGCTAGCCCAGGCTGCCGACCAGGAACCTAACCCAAGATCGACGATGACGAAGAAGAACTCCAGCACAAGCAATCGAGCATCGCTCTCACGTCACGAGCATCGCACAACCTGTACCTGCAACTGTTGTTGTAGTAATCTGTGAGCCAAGAGGACTCAGCAATCCCATTACCATGAGTATCAGGACTAGCAAAGCTTAATGGGTAAGGAAGGGGTAAGTGGTGATGTTGCAGCAGCGGCTAAGCAAAGTATGGTGGCTAACTTACGAATACAAGAGCGAGAAGAGGAGCTGAGCAAGCGGACGTCAAGTAGTAATGATCAAGAAGTGATCATGAACTCCTACTTACGTCACACATAACCCGAAAACCGTGTTCTCCTCTCGAACAACCCCGAAAAGAGACAATCACGGTTACGCACGCGGTTGGTGTATTTTAGAAGAGTTTACTTCAAGTTTACTACAATCGGATATTAACAAATTCCCATCTGCCACATAACCGCGGGCACGTCTTTCGAGGATTCAAACCCTGCAGGGGTGTCCCAACTTAGCCAAGCTCTCACGATCAACGAAGGATATTCCTTCTCCTGGGAAGACCCGATCAGACTCGGAATCCCGATAACAAGACATTTCGACAATGGTGAAACTAAACCAGCAAAGCCTCCCGGCGTGTCGACACCCCAATAGTAGCCGCGCGTATCTCGTCTCAGGACACGACCGGATAGGTCAAGCTACGAGTAAAACCAGGCATCAAGTTTCCCCTACACTACTAGGGAAAAGCCTATACACAGAAAGTTACTAGTAGCGAGGGTTAAAAACCCTCGCTACTGCTACTTACCAGCAGCGCAGGTTTTTAAACCTCGCTACTACTAAGTTGATAGCATTAGCGCGGGTTTTTAACCCTCGCTACTACTAAGCGGTCTCTACCGTGCCCCCGGGACATGCCATAGTAGTAGCGAGGGTTTACGCTACTACAAAGTTTGATAGCAGTAGCGTTGGTTTTTAGCCCTCGCTACTACTAAGTGGTTCCATAGTAGTAGCGAGGGGTAAAAACCCGCGCTACTACTAAAGGTCCCATTTTCAAACTCTAACCCCCCCTGCCCCCCTGGATCGACTTTTCAGTTTTAAAAAAAAGAAAATGATGAAAATGTCAAAAATATAAAAGAAAATAAGTTTCCCATGTGATATATGGTCTAGTTGTTGGGAAAATTTGCAAATATGAATTTCGACTTTATTTGCAAAATCTCTCGAGAATTTGTAAAAAAGGGCATAACTTTTGCATACTAACTCGGATGAAAAAGTTTTTTATATGAAAAGTCATCTACTCGAAAAGTTACATCCAAATTTAACAAGGGGAACCCCGTTATACATTTTCAAAATCCTCAAAAACCAAACAGAAAAAAATTACGGGGCTTTTAAGATCTGGAGGCAAAAAAATTCATCAAATTTCAGTTTTTTTTAATTTTTGTTAAATCTGGTCAAAGTATGGTCAAACTAATTATTCAAGAATATTAGTGTTACTAAATAATTATTTTAGTTTTTTTGAATTTTGGTCAAATCTGGTCAAACTGTGGTCAAACTGTGGTCAAACTAATTATTCAAGAAATATTAGTGTTACTAATTTTTTAGAACAATAGTTTCAAACTCAAACAGTGAAATGTGTGACTTCATGCTCAAGCTAAATTCCTGAGGTTAATAGGATTGACATCTTACTATTGTCAGGAAAACAACAAGTGCAGACTTGGAAATGAGGGAGAATAGAACCCGTAAGTTAAGCGTGCTCAGGCTGGAGTAGTGAGAGGATGGGTGACCGTCCGGGAAGTTAGATGATTTGGAATGATGAGGGGTGATTAGAGATTAAATTGAGCAACGATGAGGGGTGATTAGAGATTTGAGGTTAAAATAATTCAAAAATTTGAAAATTAGGGGGAAAATCAAAAAAAATTCAAAAAAATTCAAAAAAAAATCAGAGATTAGAGATTAGTAGTAGCGCGGGTTTTTACCCACGCTACTACTAACGGACGTAGTAGTGCGCATTATTAGTAGCGCCGGCCCCCGCGCTACTAATAGGCCCAAAACCCGCGCTGCTGCTAGGCTTTTCCCTAGTAGTGCTAGGTGGCCCCGCAGGCTGCCCATTTTGGACCAACACTTAGAGAAGAACTGGCCCGGGGGGGTTCAAAATAAAGATGACCCTCGGGATGTGCGACTCCCATGGGAAAAAGGTAATAGGCTGTTAGGCAAATGTAAAACCAATGTTGGGCCTTGCTGGAAGAGTTTTATTCAAGGCGAACTGTCAAGGGGTTCCCATAACACCCAACCGCGTTAGGGGCGCAAAATCCGGGAACATAATACTGATATGACAGAAACTAGGGTGACAAGAGTGGAACAAAACACCAGGCATAAGGCCAAGCCGTCCACCCTTTACCAAGTATATAGATGCATTAATAATATAAGGGATATTATGATATCCCAACATAAACAATATCCAACATGGAGCAAACTTCATCTTCACCTGCAACTAGCAACGCTATAAGAGGAGCTGAGCAAAAGCCGTAACATAGCCAAACAACGGTTTGCTAGGAAGGGTGAGAAAGGTTAGAGGTTCATGGCAATTTGGGAGGCTTGAATAGCAAGTGGTAGGTAACGCGGCAAAGCGATAGCATCGAGGCAACTAGCATAGCAATGATAGTAATGAGATCCAAGGTGACGGTCATCTTGCCTGAAATCCCGCTAGGAAGAAGAACGAGTCCATGAAGAAGATGAATCCACGAAGACGAACCAAGTGTAGACGAACGAATCCTCACGATCGCAATGAAATGGGAAATATCGAAAAGAAGCACACAACATGGTAAACACACCACACATGAACAAGGCATGATCCTCAACCAAGTATGATGCATGACAAGACTGCGTGAGGCTACGCATGGCAAGAGATGATGCATACAAGAGCAACACATCAAAAATGAGGTCGGAAACAACATATAACAATTCCGGTAAGTCCCCATATGCAAATTTCAAACTTGGTCCAGATCTGAATAAACCTTATGTTAAAGTTGTTAAAAAGCAAGTTAAGGTGCACCACGATGATCTACACGAAATTCTAGTCAAGTTACATATAAAGTTCATTTAATTTGGAGCTACGGCCTAGAAGATATGAACAAAACAAGTTAAACATGGCATTGATGTAAAATGCATTCAAACATCAAGCAAATACACTCAAAACATGGACGCAACAAGGTAACATGAAACTACATGCAAAAATAAGCAAGTTTCATGTAGAGCACACTCAAAACAGAGCAACGGTTCAACGCATACACTCTACAATTTTAAAGGGTTCAACGGTCCAAAACAGCAACTAGGCAACTTGCAAACATCAAAACGACATGCTATTGCACCCCACCATGAAAACAAAAGGCATGGACGTTATGTAAAGGTAAAGCATGATAAAACATGAACACTGAGCTATCTCCAGAAATCAATAGGACATGCTCAAAAGGACATGGCAAGATTGCAAATAATAACAGTTCACAGACTTGGTGGAAATCACTGGACATGGCAGAAATAACATCAGGTTACAAAGTTTAGAGCTATCAAACAACATGCTAAAAGAACAGATCATAGAAAAACAAGGCATGGCATGAATATACTTATTGCATAGAACAAAAGTCCCTTACTGAACACGAGCCAAAAAGGCAAAGAAGATATGATCGCACCCATGTAAATGTAGCAAGTTTAATAAATAGATTCAGACTTAGCAGAAAAACTAAGCATGGCAAAAACAGAATTATGAAGGCATCTTTGCGAGCTCAAATCACTCATCTCAAAGCATTGCAGGAAAAAACAAGCATATCTACAGCAAGATAACATGTTCATGAAGCTAAGCATGGCAAGAGCAAGTTCATAGCATGCTTGGATCACTAACAACAACCATGGCAAAATTAATTAACATGTAAACAATCTTCCAGGAATATTTTATAGCATAAGTAGGGCAAGATTAAGACATGCTACAGCACTCCATAAATGCAAAAATGGGCATGGATGGGTAGAGAATAACATGTGTAGCAAAACATCCATAGTGAACATCTCCAAATTATGCATAGAACACATGGTATCAACAGGTTTACATAGCATCACAATATATCAGTTTCAGACTTAACAGAAATGACCAAGTCACAAAAATTAGCAACATCATGGAGGCTACTTTGCAAGCTTGTAACAATCAACACATGGCATGTCATGAAGAGTGGATTAGACAGCATCAAAGATGGCATGTCGTATCTCATAACATATGTAGACTTCATGCTCAAAAGAAAATCACACAAAAAGATGTAAAAATAACAAATGAGCAAGTTCTGTTAAATTACAGCAGACAACGTTATTAGCACTCTTGCAACGATGATTTTGGCATCAAGATGGACTCAAACAAGCATGGCGCAATGGAACAAAATGAGGAGCATCTCACAGTGAACACTGTGACATATTACAAGCACAAAACGGAGCAGTATGCAAGAAGTTATGGCATGGCAAAGATGACACTTGAATGTAAATATTTCAGGAGTTGGTGGAAATTATACCCTTCGAAACTGGACGGGGCCGTTCCGGGACGAGGAGATCCGGGGTCAGGGAGGCTGTTTGGATCAGGGACGGGTGGATCTCATCCACCCTGGCTCCGGCGACAGCGGGTCGGCTCCGGCGAGGAGGAGGCTGGTGGGGGCGCGAGGCGGCTCCGGCGAGGAGGAGGCCGATGGGGGCGCGGGGTGGCTCCGGCGAGGAGCTCCGGCGAGGAGGAGGCCGGTGGGGGCGCGGGACGGCGCCGGGGAGGTCGGGGACGGCCGGATCCGGTCTGGCCCGACCGGATCTGCGGCGAGGGCGGCGTTGGCGCGTGCTCCGGCGAGCAGCATCGCCGGCTGTCGTGGTTTTGTCACGACAGATGTCCTCATGAAAGGACTTAGTCGTGGAGCCATCGCTATGGGTTAGCTTAAAGGGTTTAAAGCGCACAAGGGACGCAAGAGAGTTTTATACTAGTTCGCCCCCTTACGATTAAGGTAAAAGCCTACGTCTAGTTGTGATGGAATTGATGGGGTTTCGATGACCACGGAGCGAATACGCTTTGCCTGAGTCTCGAGTTGTTGTCTGTTCCCCTGAACCGCCGCCCGGTCGTCCCCTTATATACATGGGTTGACACCCGTCGGTTTACAGAGTCCCGAGGCCGGCTCATAAACGTGTCCGGCTCGGTCTCCGCCCTTTCTACCTTACAATGCAAGTTACATATCAATACCGGTTTATAGCTACAGGCCTTAAACCGGTTCTAGGCCTTGGGCCTTTACTCAGCGTCATCGTCTGTTTTCATGGGCTTCAAGTTAATCCGGCCTCTCCTGGCCGGTTTACGCCCAGTAGTAATATTCCCAACATTAGGCCCCAGACTGATTTGAACTGGTTCATGTCACTCCTCAAGAAAACTTCATCTTCAACATTTTCACATAATTTTGTAACCCGCCATGAGGTCATCTTCCCAAATCGTGGTAAACCGTCGTGACGTCATCTGTTATAAAAAACTGTGTATGACACATTTTCATTAATGGTCTCCGACAATCGAGGCGACAGCTCCGCTTTCCAAATTTCTGGCTCCTCGATTTTTGCGCCTGACACTTATCCCTTGCCTTTATAAATAGGGCCGATGGGTCATTTTCACCTTTCCCCCTCGTGCCTCTTCGCGTCGTCATCTTCCTTGCGCCGCTCAGCCTTTGGACCTCCGCCGCCACCGTCGACCGCCGCCTCTGCTTCGACCCTGTCCGCTGCATCACCCTGAACGCACCAGAAAACTGCGGCGCCTCTCCGCTTCTTCATCAGCACTGGTAAGTTCTCTGCTCTTTCCGCCATAGATATGTTCTAGGGTTTCAGCGTTCTTCGGTGTTCGTCAGGGTTCTTCGCTCATACAATGACTCTTGATAGGATCCTGAATATCTGTTCCGTATAATGATAGCCTTTAGTCTCTGTTTCCATCTATGCATCTCAAAACAGAAGATCTCATCTGAACCTTCACCCATTGTTGCAGTACTGCTTCCTAGGTCTTGAATATACTTTCCTTTTCTGACAAGCGGCAGATCCAAAATTATAATACCAATTTGTGAAATCTGTTTTTCCTTCACTTACACATCTGCAGACTTGAATCTTTAATGTCAGACTAGGCGGTTTAACTTTGTAGAAAAATGAAAATCCGGTATATACCATTAGTCCCCTTGTTGAACCGCCAATATACGTTATATTTAGCCTTTGCTTTAATAAACTCCGGTTTATGATCAACCAACCCCGGTTTGACAATGTGCTTACATCTTTGAACCGCCCCATAGCTTGTCCACTGTAAATATTTAAACCGGTAATTATTATATTGTAGATCTTCATTGCCATGGCCAAGCAAGTTTACGAATGCAATTGGGTCCCTTCTCGAGTGACTGAAGAGCAGTTAGACAATCTTGTCAAAATGGGCGCTTTAAGCAAGAAAGATGTCATTCACTGGAGGGTCCATGGCCCGGAATGTCCTCCTACTCCCAAGGACGGAGAGGTTATCATGTTTGCTGATCACTTAAGCTGGGGTTTCAACCCTCCCGATTCAAAATTCTTCCGGGATGTACTGGCCAACTTTCAACTGCGCCCACAAGACATCGGCCCTAACTCTGTAACCAACATCTGCCACTTTCAAGTGTTTTGTGAGGTTTACCTTCAAGAGGAACCTACAGTACTGCTATTCAGGGATTGCTTTCATCTGAACCGTCATACAGAGTTCAAAGATGCACCTAACACAGAACTGGGCGGGATGGCGATTCAGAAAAGAAAAGAAGTCACCTTTCCTCATGCCAATCTCCACAGTCACCCCAAAGAGTGGAACCAGACCTGGTTTTACTGCAAGGATACGTCTCCAGCTGATGAAAACACCTTGCCGAGTTACCGTCCTGAACACCTGAGCAACACACACCCTTTTCCTCAAAGGCTGACTACTAAAGAGAGAATCAAATATGCTCCTCAACTATCCAAGCTTAGGGCCTTTATGGCAAACGGGTTGACAGGAGTTGATTTTGCATGATGCTGGATAAGCTGGAGCATTTTGCCCTTGAGCCAACGCCCCGGTTTGATGTGTGAGTACACAGGGGAATTGAATGATGCTCAGCGGCACATTGATATTCAACTGACTGATGATGAGGTCACTGAAGCTGTAAAAAAGATGTTAAACGACACGGAGGTTGTCTGTGCTCAAACTGGCCTACTTCCTTTCTGCGCCATCAACAAACCGCCAGCTGTAAGAATCATACCATATGCTTTATCTGAAATTGCTTCTGTACAAATACTTTATGAAAATGTGATAATTTGTTGACAGGGAGATGATCCGTTCTGTAACAAGAAACCTCCGCAAGACAAATCGGTGAAGCCAACCCGCCAAAAGAACAAAGCTGTGAAAAAACCTGCCGGCCGGAAGAGAACCACTGCATCCTCCGATCCACCGGCTGATGATGATGTGGGTAACCCGGATTTTGAGGTAGAACTTGACTCACTTGGTTCATTTTTCATACGCCTTATTGATGATGATTATTGCGAGGATGACGCTGAAGTCAGTCATGCCGATACTGTAGAGGTAATCATTCTTTCCTCCGATTCAAACCCTTTGCCTTCACTAAAAACCCGTCGAGCAAACCGGAAAGTTAAATTTTCTCATCCTCTTGCTTACTTGGATCCGAACTTTCTTGTGAAGACACAACAGCACAAGGCTCGACGTACAACCCGGCATAGCGGCCAGGTGGTTACATCTGCCGGTTTACCGAACAGTCCGGTTCGAAAACACCGATCAGAGGTCTCTAATTCCCTTGACATGTCATGCCCCAAAATGGGTTGTTTTCGTCCACCTCTTAATCCATCTGATTACAATTATCAGGGCACTTCCCATTCATCCTCTGGCGAGTCGTCAGCCACCAAACTTCCACCCCTCAAAACGGTTATTGGGTAAGTTGTTCACTTGCATTATTCTTGACATGCATTTTATACGCTATACTGACCTTCATGTTTTACTTCGTCAGCGCTAAGCCCAGACCAAGCAAGAAAGCTCTCCTGAACAAATCGATAGAGGAAGAACCAGCTGTTGAACCGGAGAAAACTCCAGACCCTGAAGAGGCCAACCTCGATGATATGTTGAATGACCCACCGCCTCAAGATCAAGACTTCGTTACTGAGAAGGCAGAAGTTGACATCACAGGCCATGCTGACCAGCCGACCAGTCCTATCCGAACTGACAAACCGGCAAGTCCAGCCAAGGATACTGACAAATCGGCCACTCCAGTACGAGCTGCTAAAGAGAAGGATGATGATGTTCTGATTACTAGTATTGGCTATACGGATCCAGGGAATCCCGTCGCTTTGTCGAAGCACACCTCCAAAGAAGAATTTTCTGCAACTGGCAAAGGCAAATGGAATGTCGATCTGTCCACCTATGCCCATCTGAACGCTCAAGACCTTCATTCCAGCTATCTGAACTGTCTGTACACCAGCCGTTACTATGAAGACGGCCTGATCAATATGATGAAGGAAAAATTTGAGGTAACTTCCTATATGCTTATCTTCTTGTATTGATTTGTAGCTTATCAACTCCAATAGCCCCCAAGTGACGGTTTAAGATACCGATTTAAACCAGGACTTTAGTAAGTACTCAATGTGAGCCATAATGCATCTGAACTTCACTGAAGTAGCCCCCAAGGGCCGGTTTAACTTTATAAAGATGAACCGGGACTTTGTAAAATAAACTCCCATGTCAGCATTTTTTTTGAGCAAACATCCATTAGCCCCCAAGTGCCAAGTTGAATACTTGTATTATGCTTGGGAATTTTGTAGAAAATGTATGATGAAGAACAAATATGCATTAGCCCCCAAGCACCGAGTTGAATACTTGTATTATGCTTGGTACGTCAAATATGTACTGTCGCCTCATTATATAATGGTCTCTATGCAGGCTGAGTTGAACAAGAAAGAAAGCCAAACCGCTGACCTGCAGGAGAACCTTAAATCACAACAAGCTGAAACCTCCAAGGCGAAGGAAGAGTTGACCAGCGCTTTGGGCGCTATGGAGAAACTTAAAGAGAGCTTCAACAAAGAGCGGGCAGATTGGGAGATTAAGAAATCCGCTTTGGTGGAACGGGCTGAAAAAGCAAAAGCCGCTCTTAAACCGGTGGTTGATGAGCTGACTAACGTGAAGTGGCAGGTGCATGCCATGACCGTCGCTGTATTCGGTAAGCTCTTTGACTTAGGATTTCCATATATCCATGCAAATATTTGGCCGGTTTACTAATCCTTGTGATGATGCAGGAACTCATATTAGCCACTTGGGATCTGATGTTCAGAAGAAATTGAAGGCGGCATATACTTTGATAGAGCAGCTGTATACCAGCGGACAACGAATCATCTACACTGCTTCACACAATAACCCACCTCCCACCTTGATCAAGGATATTTTACAAAGGTTATCTATGCTTCCTGCCCAGGTTGACGAGCTAAAAATTTCTGCTGCTAGAACGGGCGCTTTGGCCGCACTTACCCGGGCAAAAGCATGGGTTCCTGACTTTGATCCAGTTGAAGCAGCCCAAGGTTATCCCAGCTTGAAGGAAGACATAACAAAATTTGGCGAAGATGATCTCCGGATGATAAACCGGGAAGTGCGTCCATTGGCTTGTCAACTAGTTGAAGAAGAAGACCTGTCATACTATCAAGCCAGCTATGATGACAAGAACAAACGGATTGCTGCACCAATTCCAGAAGCTCAGAATCTTGTCCCGCCAATCCGTAAGCACACTTATGCCCCTGCCATTGAACCGTCTACGCTGATAAGTGATGAAGCTGTATTCCAAGCCTTAATTGGGATCGACTGGGCAACTGTTGATTTCCAGCCACTGGGTAGGGAAGAAGAAGTTGAACCAGCGCAAGATGATCTGCAACCGTCCGGCCAAACTGGTGACCAATCATGAACCGGAGGCCGGTTTAGTCTTCTACATGCTGTGACATGTATTTTGAGAAAACAATGATCCTGTTGGGCACTCGAAAGCCTTGTAATAGGCTTAGTTAAAATATTTGTTCTGATATGCCTTCGCGCATATTTATCTGCAATTGATACTGGCTTGATTCGTCATACGTAAGATATGATCTACATATTCATTTCTCCAAGCTGTTTCTGCAGACAAGAAGCTTAAAACACTCTGGCGGTTTACCGCCGGGCGGGTCATGATACCCATATATATAACTGAAGATGGTAACTTAGGTTGTGACATATAACCAAAATGGAAATATATAATACCTGCAACCTTTATGCATGATGTTGGCTGGCCAACCTTGTAGCAGGGCTTATAACCCAAATCTTTTAGGAGAAAACCACTCCTGTTGATATAAGGCCGGTTTATAATGTAAACCGTTCCGGGTTATGATAAACACCGGTTTACTCCATAATAAAATTTTAATTTAAAATCAGACCGGGAAAATAGTCTCCGGACTATGATTTGATCGTGTAGCGTCAAATTGTAATTGACAGTCGGACCGGGTTGTTTAACGCCGGTCTAAAAAGCAACAAAAAATCTTTATCAAAAAAGAGAACAGAACTCAAACAAAGGCAAATAAAAACCATTGTAGGCGAGGCTTTGAGCCGATCAAGAGGTGTGACCATGGTTCGGACACGACCAAGCCCCCAAGAGGTGTAGCTATGGTTCGGGTTCGATCAGGCCCCCAAATGATGTTGTGGCATTACGCCGATCAAGAGGTGTAGCTATGGTTCGGGTTCGACCAAGCCCCCAAGTGATGCTGTGGCATTGCGCCGATCAAGAGGTGTAGCTATGGTTCGGATACGACCAAGCCACCAAGTGATGCTGTGGCATTGCGTCGATCAAGAGGTGTAGCTATGGTTCGGATACGACCAAGCCCCCAAGTGATGTTGTGGCATTACGCCTATCAAAAGGTGTAGCTATGGTTCGGATACGACCAAGCCCCCAAGTGATATAATATAAAGCCTTTGAGAAGCTAAACCAAGGGGTAAACCAGACGCCGCTTTAGAAACAGAAGCTCCATGTAACCACACATGATGTAAGAAAACAACAGATACCCCGCTTGAGGTTCCGGTTTATTATATTGATCATAATATATACATATTCATAATATGTACATAAGAAGAGCCTATAGCTCAAGTATAGTAAGGCCGAAGATGAGCAATATTCCATGGCCGGTTGGTCTCCTCCTCCGATTTACGTGAGTCTTTGCGCTCTCGAACATCGATTAGGTAGTATGACCCGTTGTGTAGATTCTTGCTGACCACAAAAGGTCCTTCCCAAGGGGGGGATAACTTGTGCATATCCGTCTGATCCTGGATGAGCCGAAGCACCAAATCTCCTTCTTGAAAGGTTCTGGTTCTAACCCGGCGGCTATGATAGCGACACAGATCTTGCTGATAAATCGCCGAACGGGCGGCCGCTATGTCACGTTCCTCATCTAACAGGTCGAGAGCTTCTTGTTATGTCTTCTCGTTGTCAGCTTCAACATATGCCGCTACACGAGGTGAGTCATGACGGATGTCACTAGGAAGAACTGCCTCCGCTCCATAAACCATGAAGAACGGTGTGTATCCTGTCGACCTGTTGGGCGTGGTGTTGATGCTCCATAACACTGAAGGTAGCTCCTCAACCCAACAACCCGGCGTCCGCTGCAAGGGAACCATAAGCCAGGGTTTGATACCTCTCAAAATTTCTTGATTGGCCCTCTCCGCTTGACCATTGGACTGAGGGTGAGCCACTGATGATACATCAAGCCGTATGTGCTCACGTTGACAGAACTCCTTCGTGGCACCCTTTGACAGATTGGTACCATTGTCAGTGATAATGCTATGTGGAAAGCCAAACCAGAAAATCACCTTTTTGATGAATTGAACCGCCGTGGCCGCGTCACACTTGCTAACTGGTTCTGCCTCCACCCACTTTGTGAACTTGTCAACCGCCACCAAAAGGTGGGTCTTCTTGTCTTTGGACCTCTTGGAAGGCCCAACCATATCCAGCCCCCAAGTCGCAAACGGACATGTAATTGGAATCATCCTCGATTCTTGAGCCGGTACATGAGCGCACCTTGAGAACTTCTGACAGCCATCACATCGTCTGACCAAGTCCTCGGCATCAGCATGCCCTGTCAACCAATAAAAACCGTGACGAAACGCTTTGGCCACCAAAGATTTTGAACCGGTGTGGTGACCACAGTCTCCTTCATGTATCTCACGCAAAATTTCACAGCCTTCTTCAGGAGACACACAATGTTAAAACGCCCCTGTCACACTGCAATGATGCAACTCTCCATTGATAATAGTCATAGACTTGGACCGCCGGATTATCTGCCTGGCCAATGTCTCATCCTCTGGTAACTCGCCCCGGTTCATATATGCGAGATAAGGAACCGTCCAATCCGGGATAACATGAAGAGCCGCCACCAACTCGAAGCTTCGGATCAGGAATAGCCAAATCCTCTTCACCAGGAGCTTGACGGACGGATTATGCGTAACATCCAAGAAGACATTAGGCGGAACGGTTTACGTTGAGAACCCAGGCGGCTTAAAGCGTCCGCCGCTTCGTTCTTCCGCCGGTCCACATGATCTACCTGATAACCTTTAAAGTGACCTGCAACAATGTCCACCTCACGACGATATGCTACCATGAGTGGGTCCTTGGAATCCCAAGTGCCAGACACCTGTTGAGCCACCAGATCCGAGTCACCGAAGCACTTAACTCGGCTTAGGTTCATCTCCTTAGCCATCCGAAGACCATGGAGTAGAGCTTCATACTCAGCTGCATTGTTAGTGCAAGGCAACATTAAACGAAGAACATAACAAAACTTATCACCTTGTGGGGAAGTTAATACGACTCCCGCCCCCGAGCCCTCCAATTGTCTGGACCCATCAAAGTGAATAGTCCAATAAGTGTGATCCGACTTCTCTTCAGGCGCTTGTAGTTTTGTCCAGTCGTTGATGAAATCCACAAGTGCTTGAGATTTGATCGCCGTTCAGGGTATATACTCCAACCCGTGAGGCCCGAGCTCTATGGCCCACTTGGCAATCCGGCCAGTTGCTTCCCTGTTCTAGATTATATCTCCCAAAGGAGCAGAGCTGACCACTGTGATGGGATGACCTTGGAAATACTGCTTGAGCTTCCGGCTTGCCATGAAAACCCCATATACCAGTTTCTGCCAGTGTGGGTACCTCTTCTTGGACTCAATAAGTACCTCACTGATATAATAAACCGGACGCTGAACCGGATACTCCTTTCCTGCCTCCTTGCGCTCCACCACAATAGCCACACTGATAGCCCGAGCATTAGCTGCCACATATAGCAACAATGGCTCCTTGTCAACCGGGGCAGCAAGAACTGGCGGGTTAGCTCGCTGCCGCATTAAATCCTCAAACGCTTCATTCGCGGCGTCACTCCAGACGAAGTTATCCATTTTCTTCAGCATCTGATACAAAGGAATGGCCTTCTCACCAAGGCGGCTGATAAACCGGCTCAACGCGGCAATCCGACCTGCCAAGCGTTGAACGTCATTGATACACTTCGGTTTAGCCAAGGAGGTGATGGCCTTGATCTTTTCCAGATTAGCCTCAATGCCCCTCTTAGACACCGAAAAACCCAAGAGCTTGCCTGCCAGTATAACAAAAACGCACTTAGCCGGATTAAGCATCATCTTGTAAACCCGCAGGTTATCAAAGGTTTCCTTTAAGTCATCAATCAACGTTTCCTTCCTCCTTGACTTGACCACAGTATCATCTACATAGGTGTGAACATTGCGGCCGATTTGTTTGTGGAGGCAATTCTGCACACACCGTTGATAAGTCGCCTGGGCACTCTTGAGCCCAAAGGGCATGGACACATAGCAGAAGGCTCCAAAGGGGGTTATGAAGGCCGTCTTCTCCTGGTCCTTAAGTGCCATCTTGATTTGATTATAACCAGAATATGCATCCGAAAAGCTCAAACGCTCACAACCCGCCGTAGCATCAATAATTTGATCAATACGGGGGGAGAGCAAAAGGATTTGCTGGACAAGCTTTATTGAGAGCTATGTAGTCTACACACATACGCCAAGTGTCGTTCTTCTTAAGGACCAACACCGGATTAGCCAACCATTCAGGATGGAAAACTTCAACGATAAAACCGGCAGCCAAGAGTCTGGCTACTTCTTCTCCAATAGCCTTGCGTCTTTCTTCATTGAACCGACATGTCAGAAGGCTTGTCAGAAGGCTTCCACGCAAAGATGCCCCGATTCTCACGGATGAACTCGATGAGCGCGCTTTCCTCTTTCAGATCCAAGTTAGCGCTGATACTGAACTGCTTGGACGAATCGCCAGGTACGAAGTCAACAAGCTTAGTCTCATTAGCCGATTTAAACTTCAGCGCCGGATCATGCTCTGTAGTTGGCTTCTTCAATGAAGTCATATCTGCCGGATCAACGTTATCTTTGTAAAACTTTAACTCTTCTGTGGCACAAACCGACTCGGCGTAAGCCGCATCACCTTCTTCACACTCCAAAGCAATCTTGCGGCTCCCATGTATGGTTATGGTTCCCTTGTGACCCGGCATCTTGAGCTGAAGATATACATAGCAAGGCCGTGCCATAAACTTAGCATAAGCCGGCCATCCAAACAGGGCGTGATACGGACTTCTGATTTTCACCACTTCAAAGGTCAAAGTTTCTGATCTCGAGTCATGCTCGTCCCCAAAAGCCACCTCCAAAGCTATCTTACCAACAGGATACGCCGATTTACCAGGCACCACACCATGGAACACCGTATTGGACGGTTTAAGATTTTTATCTATTAACCCCATGCGACGGAAAGTTTCATAATATAGGATATTGATACTGCTCCCTCCATCCATGAGTACCTTTGTGAACTTATAACCTCCTACCTGAGGTGCCACCACCAATGCCAGATGACTCGGATTGTCAACCCGGGGTGGATGATCTTCCCTGCTCCACACAATCGGCTGCTCAGACCAGTGTAGGTAACGGGGCACCGACGGTTCAACGGAGCTTACTGCCCTCTTATGAAGCTTTTGGTAACGCTTGTCCAAGCTAGTGGTAAAGACATGATATTGCCCACTATTCAACTGCTTCGGATTGCTCTGGTAACCCGACTGCTGCTGCTGCTGCTGATTGCCCTGATAATTGTAGCCACCTTGGTTGCCCTGGTTACCTTGATTGTTATGTCCGCCCTGATTACCATGGAAGCCTAAACCGGAATTTCCTCCACTATAATCCGGCCCCTGAGGCCCAGGGCCTGAGCCGCCACCCGGTCCGTGATCATACCGGAAAGCATTAGAATTTTTGAACTCTTGCATGATGTAGCAATCCTTCCAGAGGTGTGTGGCCGGCATCTCCTTCATCCCATGTTTCGGGCAGGGCTGGTTCATAGGTAAGACAGGCGGTCTAGGTTAGGGCTAGGTGCTCCACCATGCTGGGGCGGTTTACCCTTGCGCCGTTGGCCCTTGTCCTGTGCGCTGGTATTGGCCACAAAGTCCATGCTGTGATCCGCTTTACGTTTGCCACCGTTTCCATGGCCCGCTGGGTTGTGGTGCCGCCCCTTGGCATTGCCGTTCTTCTTTCCCTTCCCTGTCTTATCATCATCAGACTCGGGATCCTTGGTACTATCAGAGTCAGCATACTTTACTAAAGCGGCCATGAGGGTTCCCATGTCATTGCAATGGCGTTTCATCCGTCCCAACTTCAACTTCAGAGGCTTAAACCGGCAATTGCCTTCCAAAGTTAGAACTGCGGTGTCAGCGTTGATGCGGTCCGATGAATGCAAAATTTCCGAGACCCGGCGCACCCACTGGGTTGTTGATTCTCCTTCCTCTTGTACATAGGAAGCTAAGTCCACAATCGACATGGGCTGCTTGCATGTATCCTTAAAATTCTGGATAAACCGGGCTCTCAACTCAGCCCATGATCTGATAGAGTTAGCCGGTAGACTCTTTAACCAAGTACGAGCCGTCCCTTCTAGCATCATGGTGAAGTACTTTGCACAAGCTGCATCATCCACATCTAGCATCTCCATGGCCATCTCATAGCTTTCAACCCATGTCTCTGGAGATAAATCGGCGGTGTAATTTGGCACCTTGCGTGAGACCTTGAAATCCTTGGGCAGGCGTACGTTGCGTAACGCTAGGATGAGACACGGCACCCCCAAAGAGCTAGAGGTAACTCCTGGCTCCATCAACGTGGTTGGACGAATCGGAGTAAGCTGACGGGATTCATGCTGCACTGCTAACTCGGCCTCCCTGCGTGCACGAGCTCGGTCCACCACCTCCTGAGCATCACCAGCGCCCTCTGCCGGGTTGTGGCCACGGGGCGATTCGCGGTTCCGTGCATTGCTTGACACGGCCACTTCATCCATATGCCTGCTGTAACTCCGGCTTGGACGGGGGGTGGAATGAATCCGATCACGACTGTATGAATAAGCCTCCTGTTGCACCAAGGCTGTCTGAAGAAGCTCTTTAACCCGACGCGTCTCGACCGCCGCCGAAGAATCACCTTCAATTGGGATAGCCTCCACCCGTGAAGCGGCAGCAACAAGATTGTCCATCGGAGTAGAGTAATGACCCGCTGGTGTTGGGACAGGCTGCATCACAATGTTGTTCTCACGAGGCGGATCCATCAAACGGGGCTGAACAAGTGGCCCCGCTCCAGGTGCCTCCGCCCGGTTTGCTACCGGCGGGTTACTGGTCCCCGCACCTGGGGTGTTAAAGAGGTTCCTAGCATCATAAACCGGAGGCAGGCGAGACCGGTGCCTTCTCTTTAGGACTTCGTGCGATGCATTCTGATCCAGCATAAGCCGGTAAGCCTGCGCATCCAAAGCAGCCCGCTCTGCGGCTATCCTGGCATCCTCAGCTGCCAAATCGGCCTTGGCCTGAGTAATCTGATCCTTTACTTTCGCGATTTCCGCATTGTGCGCTTCCTGATCCGCCGGATTAGCCTCCGCCATCAGTGCTGCCAACGCATCAAATAGATCAGATAAAACCTGAGCCGGCGGCCGCACAGGGCCTCCTGCCCCGGCTGCCGTCGCCGCTACTGATCCGGAGATCATTGCTGCTGCGGTCGAAGAGTGGAGCGTCGGCTGTGTACCGGCCATGAAGATTCCAACCCCGTTTTGCAGACCAGAGGGGTCCGGAATACTGCCGCCATCGGAACAGCCTCCAATCCAGCCATCTTGTAGCTGATATAATGACTCGGTCTCTCTGGTCGATGACTCGTCGCCGAAATAAACAACGGTCTCACCACCAGATTCTGATCTATCCTCGTATTCCCCTCCATGGATGACTCCCACGAAGGCACACTTCATGGCAGGCTTGACCCGGGCAGATCGCGCACCTTGAGCCGTTTCGACGAGGTCGGTGCAGATGTCCAGCTCAGGGCCCGACCAGCCGATCTTGCCAATGAAAACGTGTATGCCACCAAAGGGGACCCGGTACCCGTACTCGATTGAGCCGGCCTCGGGGCCCCACCCTGCATCGTCAATGTAGAGCTTGCCGTGACGACTTTTGGTCATCCGGCCCACAGCGTAACCCTTGAGTCCTTCGAAGCTGCCCTATAAGAACTTGAAACCATCATGCAATAGCCCCACGGTGGGCACCAACTGTCGTAGTTTTGTCACGGCAGATGTCCTCATGAAAGGACTTAGTCGTGGAGCCATCGCTACTGGTTAGCTTAAAGGGGTTAAAGCGGACAAGGGATGCAAGAGAGCTTTATACTAGTTCGGCCCCTTACGATGAAGGTAAAAGCCCACGTCTAGTTGTGATGGAATTGATGGGGTTTCGATGACCAGGGAGCGAATACGCTTTGCCTGAGTCTCGAGTTGTTGTCTGTTCCCCTGAACCGCCGCTGGGTCGTCCCCTTATATACATGGGTTGACGCCCGTCGGTTTACAGAGTCCCGAGGCTGGCTCATAAACGTGTCCGGCTCGGTCTCCGCCCTTTCTACCTTACAATGCAAGTTACATATCAATACCGGTTTATAGCTACATGCCTTAAACCGGTTCTAGGCCTTGGGCCTTTACTCAGCGTCACCGTCTGTCTTCATGGGCTTCAAGTTCATCCGGCCTCTCCTGGCCGGTTTACACCCAGTAGTAATATTCCCAACACCGGCGGAGGTGGTTGAGCGGCGAGGCGGCGGCGGCTCCATGGCGGCGGCGGCGGAGCTTGGTGGCGCAGGCGCGGGGCGGAGCGGCGATGGGCAACAACGCTTATGAGGAGGTGGCAGCGGCGCCGAGGCGGCCGGGCGGGCGGTGGCCGGAGGCGAGTAGGCGGCGGCGCGGGAAGGCGGGCGCGACCGGGCGGCAGGGCGGCGAAGCGAGGCGGGAGGCGCGGTCGGGCGGGCGCGGGCCGACGATAAACTTCAGCGGGCTTTGGCGGCGCACGAGACGGGCGGCGTAACGTGGCGGCGCGGGAGTGGCTGAGGCGGCGGGGTTGGCGACATGGCGAGCGCTGTTTGGTCGGAGTGAGGTGGCCGGTGGACGCGGACGTGTCCGGCGGCGCGGGGTGGAAAAAGGCTAGGGTTGGACTACGAGATTTTTCGGAGGGGAGGTGTTTATATAGGTAGAGGGAGCTAGAAGAGTCCAAATGAGGTGCGGTTTTCGCCCACATGATCATGATCGAACGACCGAGAGGATGGAGGGGGTTTGGATGGGCTCAAGGGCTGTGGTGGAGAGGTGTTGGGCTGCAAAGAGAGATGGGTTATGGGGTTACACGGTTAACTGTTGGAGAAACAAACGGACTCCAAATGCACGAAACTTGACAGGCGGTCTACCGGTGGTGTACCAAGGCCGCTTGGCAAATCTCGGTCCATTCCAAGAATGTTTAACACCCTCTCACAACAAGAGACAAAAGGGGGGACGTCGGAGGACATAGGAGTGTCGGATTGCAAAACGGACAACGGGGAAAATGCTCGGATGCATGAGACGAGCACGTATGCAGTGCAATCCACATGATGACATGGCAAAATGCAACACACAAGCAAACGACATGGCAACGACGGTGAATAACTGGTGACCCCTCGTGCATCGAACTCGGGGCGTTACAGAGAGTGTGGAGAGTGCAAACCCTAGCAAACAAGCGCTGAGGCTCCGGCTTATATATATACTGTAGTACGGACTGAGCTCCGGTGCCTTAACTGCCGTCGGATGTGGGGTTCCGGCAAACCCTTAAGGTTCGAACTCTGGGGTGCGCACGAAGTCTTTCGCTCCTACCGATCCACGCCCTAGCTCGCTAAGATCTTGCGGACGAACTTGACGAACTCGCAACATAGAAAGACACGAGATTTATACTGGTTCGGGCCACCGTTGTGGTGTAATACCCTACTCCAGTGTGTGTGGTGGTGGATTGCCTCTTGGGCTGATTATGAATAGTACAAGGGGAAGAACAGCCTCCTGAGGTTGAGGTGTTCTTGTGGCTAGGGTAGGCTCTCGATCAGATCGGATCAAGCTGAGATGCCCCCACTATGGTGGCTGGTTCTACTTATATAGGCCCTGGTCCTCTTCCCAAATATTGAGCAGGAAGGGAGCCAACAACGGCGTGCAAATTTGAAGGGGGACAACCAGTACAAGCTATCCTGACAAAAGTGGTCTCCGCCTGCAAAAGGCTCTGGTGGTGACGCAGTCTTGGGCTCCACGGTGACCATCGTCCTGTCGTCCTTCTGGTCTTGGTCTTGTTGCACCGATATGGCAACCATTGCCTGATGCCTCGGTACTCCTCGCCTGCGCTTGCCTCCTTAGCACCAAAGGGGAAACAAGGACGCTGCACGCGCTGGCGCCCGCCTGGTGCCCGCCTGGTGCCGATCGTCATGGCTCACGTCACGAGAGCCTCGTAAGGTTTGCCCCGCCTTGATATCTTCGCTCCTCGTGAGCCCGCCTGGCTAGGCCGCTCCTGAGGAGGTCTTGCGTCGCCTGTCTCGCGAGGCTTGGCCCCTCGCGAGGGTCTTGGATGCCTTGTTGATGAAGATGGGACAGACGGCCTGCTAACTTAGCCACGCCGTGGGCCGCAGGCAGGCAAGTCTGGGGACCCCCATCCCAGAACGCCGACAATAGCGCCCGGGCCCAAGGTGCGCTCGGGCTTGGCTTCGCGGCGAAGCCAAGGGTCAAGTACGGAGCGCCGCGGGCCCCCAAAGCCTGCGGCCTCGGTCGATGCATGGCGGTTGATTGGACGTGGGAGTCTCCGGTTCCCCATGCTACTTTTGAATTCGCCTGGCTATGCGGCCCCCACATCTCACACAGTTATTCTTCCTTCGCCCACGCCTGGCTCCCCCAATCTCCCTGCTTCCTCGAGACTCTGCTTTGCCCTTCCAATCTGACTTGCGCTCCGCCTGCTTCATCGCCATGGCACCGAAACAGGCTGAAAAGGGGAAGAAACCTCTGTCTTTGCCAAGTGCGCCTCCGCCCTTTGAGCCTGCGCTCGGTCGGCCTCGTGTGCTCAACGACGAGGCCATGGACAAGGTGTGCCCCATGCTTGCCTCCAGTTTCAACGAGTGGGGAGAGACGGTGGCCGCGTCTCGCACTCGCATGGCATGGGCAGCCACTGAGGTCCCGATCTTCATAGATGCCCTCTGGGCTGGCCTGATTCCTCCCTTCTCTACCTTCTTCGACGCGGTGCTCGAGCACTATCAGATCCACATGCTTCATATCGACCCTCAATCTGTGACCCTTCTTGCTGTCTTCGCCTTCTTGTGCGAGGCCATGGCGGGCATCGCTCCTTCTGTGACCCTCCTCCGCCATTTCTTCTCATTACATTTGACCAGTCCCCGGTAGAGCTCGGGGTGCATCGCGGCATCGAGGATTGACTTCGAGCTTCCTTCATCCACGAGCGAGTTCCGTACACGATGGATGTTTGTTGACGCCGGCGTGCTCAGCCCTCTGCTCCAAGTTCTGGCGGGGCCTGTTGTTCCAAATTCCGGCTGGGGCCATCAGAAGCTCATGAGCCCCCGCCTCGCCCCCGTCTGGGCCAGGCTAAGGAGGTTGAAGGACCGCAGCGTGACTGTGCCTATCATGGTGAAGGAGTTTGTCAAGCGTCGAGTCGCTCCGCTTCAGCGCCACTCCCGCCCGATGTGGGACTTGCTCAGCAGCCAGGACCATATGAGGTTTCAGGAGAAGGGGCTTCCTCTTACGACGCGGCAAATGGTGCTTACAGTCCTATCGGGTGTCCCTTTGCTGGACGACATGCCCAAGAATAGCTGCCTGTTGTACCGCTGCGAGAACAAGGCTACATTTGCCACGAGCATGCCTTCCTTTGATGAGTGGGGGCTGCGCCCAATCGGCCTGGTGGGGTCCCGTGAGAACCCCTTCGACGTGGTCCCCTTCCTCGCCACCGGTGCCGAGCTCGCCCCAGGTGAGAGTGCAGGAGGGCGGGCTCCGACGGGGGCCGGTGGCTCAAGTGCTGAGGAGCACATGCTGCGCGACGATCCTGGGGCGTCGTCCTCGGGAGCTTGCGACCCGTCCCCTAGGGCGTCGGTTGCTGAGGGGACGCTGCATGCGGCTCCTGAGGCCAAGGCTCCGTCAGCCTCGGGAGGTTGTGGCGAGACGGCGCTCGGCTGTTCGCTGCATCCGGGCACCCCCGAAGCTGTCCTTCCCAGCTCTTCTTCAGCCCCGCCGCGCACCGGCCGTCACGTCCAGCGCTTCGGCCGTCTTTGCATGGACTTCGAGGAGCTCCACGAGAGGAAAGGATCCCCAAGCGGCAGCAACATCTTTGGGCCGCTGAAGCGGAGGAAGTACATCACCGTCGACGTGTAAGTACCGTATCGCTGTGGCTGCTTGTGTGCTGTTTCCATTTCTTGATGTTAGTTCTTCAAGGCTCCTTCCGTTGAGGCGGCTGCGTCTTCTGAGAAACGGCCTCCTCCTTCCTCGACTCCCCCGTCGGCCTCGAGCGCTCAGGGTCCGCTTGCTGCCCCTGGAGCAGGGTCAGTGGATGGAGCACTCTTGCCTTCATGGCGTGCTAAACCCGCGGCTTGGTCGCCTCTCCCCCACGGTCTGGCATGGAGCTTGGCGGGCGTGCCCAAGACCCCTCCTTTGGTCATGGTCAGTAGCTGGTTGGCTTCGATCTTCGATTCCTCTTCAAGCAGCGAGCCCCGATTGGCTTGGGCTCCTCGCGAGGACTGGTTGATGTCAGGTGCAGCGCCAGCCCCCAGCCCCCTGCCGAGAGGTGGCGTGCCGCTTGGTGCCCCGCCCGCAGCCCCCGAGGTGGACCGAGCATTCGAGCTTGAGCGCGGGCGGAGCATAGTTCGTCACGAGCTCTTTCAGGAGGCAATGGGTGCAATGAGCCGACTTGGTGAAGAGCTCGCGGGTGTTGACTCGCGCCTTGAGGCTGAAGGTCTCCGGTTGGCAGAGGAATGGCGCAAGCTGAGGGTGGCTATCAACCTCGGCCGCTACCAGCGTGATCTTGACAGTGCGAAGGCTGAGGCGTCTCTCAAGGTTTCCCGTGAGGCTTGCTCCCAAGCCTTGGAGGAGGCTCATGAGGCCGACCGCCATCGCGAGGCCGCAGAGAAGCGTGCGTGGGAGCTCCACGCCTGGAGCGCGTCCCTAGAGCAGCAAGTGGAGGCACGCAGAGCCACCATTGCATCACTGAGGGGGACGCCTGCTGAGGAGGAAGAGGTCTGGAAGCGCGAGGAGGCGTCGGAGCTGGAGGCCGTGGAGCACAGCCTCGAGCTTGAGCAATTGGAGACGAGGGAGTGTCAAGTTACCCAAGCAGAAGATGCCTTTGGGGTTCGCGAGGCCAGGGTCCAGGAGCAGGTGGACCGCTGGGTGGCTGAGGTCCGCGCAGACCTGGAGGGAAGGTATGACTTGAAGTTGAAGCTCGCAGGTACGGAGGGTGCGGGCAGGGCTGCTGCTCTCAGGCGTAGGTTGGACGAGGCTGAGAGGCGTGCGGAGGCCACGGCTGCCGCCCTGGTCATGGCCCAGGTGGACTTGGCCTCCGCCCGCGCCAAGTTGCTTTCTCTTCGGGAGCGGGTCGATGACGCCGAGGCAGTCGCACGACAAAACATGGAGGAAGTGCTCCAACGTTGGACGCTGGAGCGCGAGCATGGTCCTATGCTTCAGGATCTCCGGAACAGGGCCAATACCGCCCTGGGCTACATCTGCGACGAGAATGCTCCTGCCCCCCATTTGAATGACTATGCCAGCTATCTGACCTTCTTCACCGACGTGGTGGCGCGCCTGGAAACCCGGTCTGACAGGGCTCGCCGGCTCGTGGAGGAGAGAAGTCGGGGCCTGCTTGAGCGCGCGTTCTCCCATGTCTTCAGCCACCTCATGAACACCTTCCCCGACTTCGACTTCGACGCCCCCATTGCCCCCGTACCGCAGGCTGTCCGGGGCGATCTGGCGCGGTGGGTGGAGGACAACGTGGACGCGCTGGTCAGAGCCTTTGCCTCTGACGACGACGCGGTGGTGGTCGCCGCAGACGAAGGCGACGTGGTTGACGACGGCGACGGAGGCGTCCCCGAAGGCGGCGATGGTGCCGGCGAAGACGAAGATGATGCAAGCGACACGTCTGAGGGCGATGTAGCGAGCGACATATCCGGGTGATCCCATGTTCTCCTGTTGTTGCATCCTGTATGCAAAAACTCGGGTGCGGCCCTTCGAAAACTTGTAAGAGCATTTTGAGAGGGGGAGCCCCTCATGTAAGCAAGTTGCAGCCTTTACTTTCCTATGCGGTATTTGAATATGTGCCCTCATGGACTCATGAGTCCAGGGGCGAGTTCCCCATCGTGGTTTACCTTAGTCAGCACCAGCCTCGAGCTGGGTCACGAGGCTATGAGTTTCTTTGAATCCTGCGGAGCTGGTCGATCTGTTAGAAGGGGATCCGCAAGAGGCAAGCGCTAGTTGCAGCGTTAACGTGTGCTTGGCGCGCGTGTACTTCGCGTAGTCCCGCTCGCGAGGAGCTCGTGAGGGGAAGGCGACGGACATGAGTCCCAGACAAAACGAAATCCAGAAAGCAAGAAACTGCTTGAACGAGAAGAGGCACCCCCCGCACGTATCGACAAAAACTCGGCTTCAACTTAAATCCAGATCCATAAAGCAAAGCTATAGAAAGAGAGATCCAAACCAAATGGCCGCGTCCGGCACCTAGTCTAGTCTTCTGGTCTTCAAGTCTTCTCACTAGCGCGGAGCTAAGTGCTGCCACTAGGCGTGGGAGGGAGCCCCAGGGCCTGAGGCCGGTACCCCTGAGACTCCGGGGCATGTACAGCCCCAACTCATTATTACATGAGAGTGTCACGGGCGGTGAGCTTCACAGGCACTGGGCCTTCTTCATAGGTATCAGCCTTGCTTCATATCGCCAGACGAGGGCCCCGCCTTGCGCCACCCTCGACCACCTTTGAGCCGACCGCAACCCGGGCGACACAAAGGGGGAAAGGGGACGCCAGCGGTGCCTCGGCGACCACAGGTCCTCTGCCGGGGGAAGGGTCGTCGAAGCCTCCCCGGCAAAGGGCCTACCTCCGGGTGCCGCCCGGCTTCACGCGACGTGGGGAGGTGCCCTGTTCCTGGCTCCCTCCGTCCAACCCCCAACGAGCTTCCCCTGGCGGGAGAGGCGTTGCTGCGCCAGGGTGATCTGCCGAGGCTGTAACCTGGTTCACTGGAAGCCCATGGTTAGCGTAAGCTAGCGGTACCTTGTAGTTGTCGTTGATGGCGCGGTCATCGTGATTCTCTGTTGGTTCCTGGAAGGCTTCGACTCCTAGCGCCCCTTCTTCCCAATCTTCTCCAACGAACGAGCCGGGAACATCCTCCGGTGCGTACTCCTGGTCCATCATGCGGGGCACATAGGCTTCCGGGGCTGTTACCCCGAACACCTCGCCGTAGTGCCCCACACTCCAAGTTGCCCGGCCCAGCGTGGCGTCCTGAGGATAGTAGCGTGGCATCTCGCTGGGACCATTGGCGCGATGCTTGTGCCCGTGGTTGTCGCGGGCGGTATGGGGGCGGCAGAGCCCCCGGCGCCGTCGGCCGCGCTGGTGTTGACGAAGCCCCCATGCGTGCCCGATGGTGCGTGGTTGCGGCGAGACCCGCCATGAGGCCCTGTAACGGCCTGAGAAGGGAGCCGATAGCAGAAAGGCGGCGCTCCAGAGGCCGTCGCGTCCAGCAGCTCGGCAACGCGTTCTAGTAGCGCGTCCCGGCCGCTCTCCATCAGCCGGCACCGCAGCAGCTCCCTTGCCACGGTGAGTGCTGCCCGCATGTTTGCCTGCTCCCGCCGCGAGTGTGGCGCCGTCGCCGCGGCGTGGCTTGCTGCCCTTGCAGCGGCTTGTATCTGTCGTGGAGTGAGGGTGGACGACGCCTGGCCGCACCGCCCACGCCCCGCAGTGTTGGACGGAGCCCGCGCCGCCTGGAGCGCGGGGTCGAGGTCTTCATGAGCAGGCGTCATCGCCCGGGCCGGCCAGGCTACCCAGCGGTCGGAGTCAGCTCTTGGGTCACCGGACATCTTGGCCGTGGAGCGTCCGCAGGTCGATTGTCGAAGAAGAAGCTCCGGCGCACCCCTACCTGGCGTGCCAAATGTCGGATGTCGGGTTCCGGCAAACCCTTAAGGTTCGAACTCTGGGGTGCGCGCGACGTCTTTCCCTCCTACCGATCCATGCCCTAGCTCGCTAAGATCTCTCGGACGAACTCAACGAACTCGCAACACAGAAAGACACGAGATTTATACTGGTTCGGGCCACCGTTGTGGTGTAATACCCTACTCCAGTGTGTGTGCTGGTGGATTGCCTCTTGGGCTGATGATGAACAGTACAAGGGGAAGAACAGCCTCCTGAGGTTGAGGTGCTCTTGTGTCTAGGGTAGGCTCTCGATAAAATCGGATCAAGCTGAGATGCCCCCACTGTGGTGTCTGGTTCTACTTATATAGGCCCTGGTCCTCTTCCCAAATATTGAGCGGGAAGGGAGCCAACAAGGGCGGCCAAATTTGAAGGGGAACAACCAGTACAAGCTATCCTAACAAAAGTGGTCTTCGCCTGCGAAAGGCTCTGGTGGTGACTCCGTCTTGGGCTCCACGGTGACCTCCGTCCTGCCGTCCTTCTGGTCTTGGTCTCATTGCACCGATATGGCAACCTTTTCCTGATGCCTCGGTACTCCTCGCCTACGCTTGCCTCCTTAGCACCAAAGGGTAAACAAGGACGCTGCGCGCGCTGGCGCCCGCCTGGTGTTGATCGTCATGGCTCACGTCATGAGAGCCTCGTGAGGTTTGCCCCGCCTTGATATCTCCGCTCATCGCGAGCCCGCCTGGCTAGGCCGCTCCTGAGGAGGTCTTGCGTCGCCAGCCTCGCGAGGGTCTTGGATGCCTTGTTGATGAAGATGGGCCGGATGGCCTGCTAACTTAGCCACGCCGTGGGCTACAGGCAGGCAAGTCTGGGGACCCCCGTTCCCAGAACACCGACAACTGCACCTGCTTTTGGTTGTATGACAGGTGGGCCAGCCACATTTTGGGCCCACCTATCATAATCCCAAAGGCAGGTGCACTAAAGTCAATGAAGCTGCGTCCATATAGTACTCGTGTATACGACTAATATATAGTGGAGAGGTTTTATTATTCTCTCCATAACAATCGTTTTAAATTGTGTGAGTACGAAACGAAACTCTTTATTTAACGTACCAGTGAAGAAAACTACTACTCCCTCTGTTCCTAAATATTTGTCTTTCTAGAGATTTCAACAAATGACTACATACGGAGCAAAATGAGTGAATCTACACTGTAAAAAATGTCTATATACAACCGTATGTGGTAGTCCATTGCAAACCACTTGAAAGACAAATATTTAGGAATGGAGGGAGTACTTCCGATGAACTAACGATCCATGCGTCCTGGTCGCACTTCCTGTCCTTCACGTGTGGTACACTACCCTCCCTTAAGTGAACAACCACACATGCGCCAAATTATCGGAAACGTGTGAGAGTGTGTACAAATAAAGAATTTTAATTTCAATTATCGGAAAGGTTTGAGAGTATGTACAGTTTTCCCTCTCTAATAATTATGGTTTGTTGTGTTCGGCCTAAACTTGGTCAAACTTTACATTGTTTGACTTCAGTCAAATCTAATATGCGGAGTAAATAAAAATGGAGGGCTGCTACGTCCATCCGGGTTTTTAGTCCACATCATTTTTTTAATCAAAGTTAATAGGTGGACAAATAAAATTATAGGGGAGCTGGAGACAAAGTTGTGAGAAGGCCTAGAAATCAATACAAAACTTATGTTCTTAGTACCAACGTCGATCCTTCATCGAGGAAACATTTGGTTCATAGCCAATTGTGTGATAAAATTGCACCAACGTGAAAGACGACTGCGTCTCCAATGTAACCAAGGTGAACTGACGAAGGATATCATCTTTGTGGGTAACAAGCAAAGAGCACTGATGGAAGACAGCTTGTTTTTCATTGAAAACCGATCAGCTTCACTAGCCGACGCAACCATGAAGCGCAACCATGAGCATCGATAGGTCATCGCGGTGATGCATCATCCATTTGGCATCAAGTTTGGGTGAGGCACCTATGAAGTTCGACAAATCCTCACTGTGGTCTATTTCTTCTCAGTAGTCAAGCTCGAGGAAGGAAGAACCACATGGTAGAGGACAGTGAGGCGGAACAACAATGGCCATCCAATTTTGTGCAGTTCCACTAAAATTGAGGAAAACATGCCCAGGTATGGAGATACGCATCACTGTTTCCAAAAATATAAAAAAGGGATATAGTGTTGTTACTTTGTATTACAAGATTAACAACGACATCTCAATTGTCAATAAGAATTATGAAAAGTACACCAACAAACAGAAGCATCATGGTTATCTTGATGGGAACTAAACCTGGATACCTGAGAAAAAAAAGCATTTCTTCTTTTAACAAGTGATAGTATTAGATTAGCAGCAGCAATAGGAGCATATGGACAATGACCGCACAACTACCATGTACTTTTTGTTGAAACAACATGTATACGTCGACCGAGGCATAAATCAGGACAACTTTTCGAGTGGCATTTCCTCTATAATAGTAGGTGATGTTGAACCAGCCGACGAACCCTGGCTACTATACATGGGAAGCTGGGGAGTAGTCGCGTAGAAGAAAACCCGCATGCAGCGACCTGGGGAGCTGGACCAGTACAAGAAGTTATACCTCAGGTGGGCGAGATGTCGCTTAGGCGGGCGGGCGGGATCTACCCACATGACGGAAGAGAACAAGGGTGCGGAGGACCTTCGTCCGCGCCATCGCCGGCTCCGAGAGGATGGTGCGCATCGGTTTCCTTCATCGCCGACGGCGACAATGTCAACGCTGCACCTCCTCACCTCCCGCAGCGGACGGGATTCAGCCGGATCTGTGACCACTGGTGAAGAGAGAGATAGTGTGGACACTGTCATCTTGTTTTGATATGGAGAGGGTGAGAGAGCGAGACGCGAGAAACTCTATCAAACAAGAGGCTATAATGGAGTAAAACAATCTCTCCATAGCAGTGGTTTTTAAATAGAATACGCGCGTTCCCGGAAATAAGAAACGAAAACTAGCGGACAATCTTTTAACGTACCAAGAAAGAAAACTCGATCAAAAACACGCCCCCGCTTCCAGGTCGCGAGAGTCGTCGCGCAAACACACATAGACATAGACATGCATATCCGTGTGTACGTAAAATTCCATTTCCATCTCCATCTCCAATCATATTTGTCCAACTGGCACATTATTTACGTTGTTAATTATATACGCGGCAATATTCATGTACAACATCTCTTATTTGCGGGCGTCCGGACCGCTGCCACGGCCGCTCCTGACCAACCCAAACCCTCTTCATCACCCGCGCGTGCTTCCCGCCCAAAATGGTCAGTGCCGCATTCATACCCGGCCAGAGCGGATGCGACCTCTCACTGGTGCCGGCATTGAAGCGGCGCGCCGGCCGAGAGAGTGACGCCCGCGCCGCCTCCTGGTGCACGCAACTGCTCCGCATTCAAAGTCGCAATAGCCGACCGCAACATGCATGTAAAAAGTTCTTGGGAGTCCGTGCTATAGCTAGCTGTCCTCCCCCAACTCGTCAATCTCTTCCAGTAGTACTAGTACTGCATGGCGCGATCCATCGACAAGCAGGCATGCTGAGCGACCGTGTGGGGTCGAGCCGTGGAGGAGGGTGAGACACGAACGCGACAGACGTGATTTAAACGTTGGTTTTGCTCGATGGTGCGATCTAACGAAACGAAACGTTGGTTTCTCTCCGTTTCCATTTTTTCTCCGAAAAAACGGAAACTTTCCACTCTATTTTCATTCCTACTCCAAGGTTGCCCCGTTACAACATTCCAGCAAATACAAAGGAAAACTAACACGCATGCATCTCAATGATTCACAGATCATAGCCAATATTTACTTCACAACTAAAGACAAAAGTTGTGAGAGCGTGTACGAAAGAAAAACTACTGATGGGGTCACTATGACTTAAACCCTAAATCCTAAACAGGATTTAATTTCCTGCCGTAGAACTCCGTCAAGGAAAGACGGCTGGCACCCTCGGATCATACGATGCTTTTGTGCAGTTCCACTAAAATCGAGTTGAGCATCCTTGATGGCAAAGATATTGTAGAAGTGTGATTAGAATAATAGTACTGGCACTAGTTCATGAGACATAAACTCATCACAAGTAGAAGCCGGTAGAAGTAGAGAAAGATCGACATGAAGATGGAGCTACGTGGGGAGCTGCGGCAGTGGAGCAAGCCGGCCCCAAAAGGAAGATGGAATACCTGGGACGTCGGGCTGTGGCTAGAAGGGCGGTTGGGACGCGGCATCGGCCCATACCGCGGTGACCCCCGATTGGGACGCACCGGCTGTGGATTTTCTCCCTCGCCGATGTCGACCGCGTCTACACAAAACATTGTTCCCTTCCCCCAGCTGCGGGATCAGGTCGGATATGTGACCAGCAGTGTGGCCACCGTCGTTCTATGCTTGTGAAGAGAGAAACCCAAACAAGCAGGCTTGTAGCTTAGGCTCCTGCTAGTGTAATATATAGTGGTTTTTTTCTCTCTCCGTATCAACCATTTTATATTGCGTACGTGTCATTGAAGAGTGAAATGATGGTTGCTTCTTCCGACTAACTTACTGTGTGATTTGACTGCTCCTTTAGTGGCCCCTACACGTACTCCCCCTATGTGTATGCAATAGTCACACATACACATGGACGCAAAAATGCGGGCGACGCCCTAATGCATGCATGTCCGAGCACTCGACGGAACACACACAATCACGCTCAAGTGCTCAACCTACACGTGCATGCACACACATATTCAGCCAGGGTGAGCTAGTGACCGTATAAACACCAGAAAATGTATATATTGAGCGCAATGAGCGTATTATGAAGTCCACTGACCGTATTTTTACAAATATGCAGTGACAGACAGTGTATTTATCTCGTTTGAAACTAAGCCATATTAACCGGAGAGCAGGCAGTATGGACTAGCATTAATTTGTTGTGCCCCGTCAACTTGCCGAACGAGGAGAAGCTTGCAGGACAGGAGAAGCTTGTGCGCGGTGGCTCACAGGACAAGGAGAAACTTTTGACTAATGCAAGCTGTCCTTCGCTCAGGCGGTGGACGTGCAATAGTTAATTCGGTGTCAGATTGCCAGAAGCATACACTATACTAGTACTATTATTGTTGCACTTCCCGAAGAGGTGAACAACCAAGCGCAAAGTTTACTGGTACTAGTAATACTACTATAGTCTATAGAGGTATGTACTACTATACTAGTACTAGGAACCGGATGGAGGAGCATCTGCACTCTTATTATATTTTTAAAATGTGATAAAGCAATATTCAACACATTTGGTTCTCTTCGAGGGTTCTCGCATGTGATAATGGAAGTTGATTGCATGGAACACTGCCACAATTCTCGCTTAATTCTGGCTCATATCCTGTTACAAATAGGAGCGCTCGGTAATATTTCCTCTTTTTTTTGTTATTCAGCATGTAAACAGGTCAGCAAACCTTGCGGCGCATCTTTGTGTGAACGGTGCTTGCTGCACTTTGAATGTGGCCGAGAGCTGGCTTGATGAAACACCTCGCTTCCTACTTTTTTTGTGGGGTACCTCGCCTCCTAGTGACCAGTGTCTTGGCTGGTCATCCTAAGAATTCTTATATATGAATAAAGCTCTCTCATTTACCCACAAAAATGATTAAGCCATATTAACCGGAAAGGAGGGAGTATGGACTAGCACTACTTGTTGGTGTGTCCCGTCAACTCGCAGAACGAGGAGAAGCTTGCAGGACAAGGTGAAGCTCGCTTACGCCTTTTGACTAGTGCAACATACCCTCGCCCAGGTGGTGGACATTCATCAGTTCATTCGGTGTCAGATTACCAGAGGCATACACTGTAGTACTGAACATGCGGAGTACCATCATTGTTCGACTTCACGAAGAGGTGAACAGCCAAGCGCAAGGTTTAGTAGTACGAGTAGTACTACTGCTAGAACCGCATGGTGGAGCCTCTGTACTCTTACTTCTCTTAATCTCTGATAAAGTACACATTTATTAAGGAGAAGGGCGGAAAACGGCAGCCCAACATGTAATGATGATATCGATCAACCATGCTCGAATATATCTTGGCCTCCGTGCGAGCCCGTCTGTGTGTTCTCGCTCCTCGTCTCTCTCAAGGAACGGTGGTTGGCCATTTTGCCGTCAATTGAGATCGTTTTGCTCACACTCTGGTCCCACATGTCAGTGATATGCCAAGAGGAGGTGCGTTGACCGACTGGCCATACACGTACTTGGTTTTGCACCTTCATACTAATCCTCCCTCCGTCACAGTTTACAGGGCGCGCTTCATTATGATGCATTTCTCTCAATGCATTTCCACCACCAGAGAGACTTTAGACGCGTTTGGTTTAATGCTCAATTAATTAGGGCGTGGTAACCGCAATTTTCTCTCGATGTAGTACTACGGAGTGGAGTAAGTGCATGCATGTGTGTACCCGGGGTGGAAGCACTGCATGCATGTGTGTACGCATTATTTCCTCTAGTAATAGATGGCGTGCTATAACTACCAATGCTATTTTCAGGCCGATCGCTAGTCGCCTTGGTCCCAGAGATTTTTTTCTCTTTTTCTGAAGCGCGCTCTATAAACAGTGACGGATGGAGTAGTATGAGCGGATTCAAAGAAGAGCGGATTGATGGTTGCTTCTTCCGAGCAACTTACAGTGGGAAAGGTGGGGCTTATGATTTGACTGCTCATTACTCACTATTAATGTGGTACAACGACCGGTCTGAGTCTCCCATGCGGCTGTGCACTACCCCCTCGGTTCTTAAATATACTCTGAAATATTTGTCTTCCAAGAGATTTCAATGAGTGACTACTAAAATATTTGTCTTTTTAGAGATTCAAATGGACTACTACATACGGATGTATATAGACATATTTTAGAGTGTAGATTCACTCATTTTGCTCCGTATGTAGTCACTTGTTGAAATCTCTAGAAAGACAAATATTTAGGAACATAGGGAGTACACATAGAATCAAAATGAGTGAATCTACACTCTCAAATATGCCCATTTGAAATTTGTAAAAAGACAAATATTTAGGAACGAAGGAGTATAATTTTGTGCATGGCACATGGACCCGGATGCCGAAGAGGCTTCTAGCAATGCTATCAAGCTTCCAGCATTTGTTTACATAATTGACGTACTACACAAATAATTTTCCAGCGACATGAAATAGTACAATTGCGTGAGCTTTCAGCTTTTGTTTTGTGTCTCTTGCCATCGATGCTCTTTTGGAAACAATAAAAAACTAACTTCCTTGCTAATCAGAGCTGATATTTACATCACAGTTGAAGACAAAGTTGTGAGAAGGTGTTAAATTAAAATTGATCCATGCTTTCATTGGCAGCAACGTCCCCCAGCTCTGTCTAAATCAACAAGGCATGTTGGGAAAAAAAGTAGCTGTCTGGAGCATGCAACATTCCGATCATTTTGTGCAGTTCCACTCAAATAGAGCTGAGCGTCCCTGTTCCAAAGATATTAAGTGTGATTACGATAATAGAGGACTGCTGATGAAACAATAAACACACAAATAGAAGCCGGTCACCTTTGCAGTCTCTCTTAAAACTAACTAGTTGAAGATTAGGCTCGGAGTTGGATGAGCAGGATAGAGCAAAACCAATCTCCCTTTGTGCAGTCACACTGAAATGTAGAAACGTTGCCCGTGTGACATTTTGGTAGAACTGCACAAAACACTCTTAAGAAAAAAGTGATTTGTGCAGTTCACCAAAAGGTCGCAATAGCAACGAGGTGAAATGGATAACCCTGTTTGCAAAAGAGAGGTAGAAAGGAAACAATTACTAGCTAATAACAGTTGATGACACATGCGACGACAAAAAAGAAGTATATTTCTTGTCCTAAGGGAAGATAACAACACGGTTGTGTTTGTCTAAAACAGTGTGAGGACGAGATTGCAATATGGAAAGTATGCCGGACGAGCTACGTTTTGGGCAAAGAACTATGGAAGATCCACAAGCAGCGACGTGGGAAGACGGGCAATGGAGCAAGGCCGGAGGGGATACCTGGAGGTCGTCGGGATGTAACTAGATGAGCGGTGGCGGGCGGAATCTACCCATACTGCGGCAGCGAGTAGGTGGCGTAGGCCCTACCACACCGGAGCTTGGTCAGAGAAAATGGCGTGTACCGTAGATTGGGATGTGCTGCCTCAGCGCCGTCGAACGGAGAAACAATGCACGTCCTCCCTTTTCGCCGGCGGACGGGATGCAGTCGGATCAGTGACCAATGGTGAGAGAGAGATAGGCCACCGCAACCTTGTGTGAGATACTCTGAAGAGAGACAAACCAGGCAGGCAGGCTCCATTGTATATAGTGGAGCGGACTACCTTTTTCTCCATAAAAATCGTTTTATATTATGTGTACGTGCCGTTGAGCGATATAACTTTATTTAAAAATAACGCGCCAACGCATCAAGTCGAGCTTTGTTTCGTGCACGCGTGGTACACGACCTCCATAGGTAAACAACCGTTACACGCATTCAAATTAGCACGTGGGCTGCCATTTCATACAGAAATGAGCTCCACCGTGTACCCGCACGGGTGTGGCTGGGCACGAAGCGTGAGTACATGCAGAGTGCACCTATTCTCTTCTTTTATACGTACACCACCTACGTGGGGTTGTGTGAGAGATATACAAATGTAGAGAGATATAGTGTGTGGGTTCATGAGAGTTTTTTTGGGGGGGGGGGTGGGGTCAATCAAAAAATGTAACATATGCAATGTGTGTGAAATAGAGTCCTGGATATATCATATATATAGGGGGCGATCCACGAGAAGAGAGTGGAGGTATCATCGGCTTGAGGTGTCCATAGAATCAAAGAGAGGGATGATGTGTGTGTGCGCGCGCGCGCGATCGATAAAGAGTGCCATCGAATTTGTGTGTGCCCACGTCAAAGATATAGAGTGGCTGGCCTACTGGAACGTGAGAGGGGACAGGTGCAGTTTGTCTCTGTGGCATGGATACCTACCTATAGTGCTCGACTATCGGTGTGTGGTGGGGGGGAGGTTGGCCTAATTAACTATAGAGGTACAATGGCTGGTATGTGTGTGGAGGAGGAGAGAGGCCTACCTCATGTATTAAGGGAGATCGATCTACCTCATGTATTAAGGGAGATCGATCGGCATCCATGCATATGTGTAGGAGAGGAATAGGGTTGGGAGAGAGACAGAGCTAGAGTGTTGGAGGGGGTGGTAGTGGAGTTGCTTCTAACAAATGGTGGGATAGGCTTGCTAGACAACCGGAGGGCACGCTTGCAATATCAATAAGAGAGGGGATGGCTACCTGTCTGTGCACGTGCGTGTGACAGATGGGTTAGGAGGCATGCACGAATGATGAGGGGGGGCGATATGGTTGTGGTAAGCAGACATAACTACATAGGAAGATCAATCATCCTTTGTCAGAGAAAGGAGAGACATAACTTGTGAGGTACGTTGATCGATGGGGGGGAATAGTTAAAGTCGACCTAGGTATATGTTGGGAGATCGATCGGTATACATGCATGTGTGTGTTAGAAGCAAATGAGGCACGGGGAGAAGGATAGAGAGAGAGGGATGCATCTAGGAGGCGGTGCGACAGTCATACTATATCGAGGGGGGAGGAGTGTGCGAGTACGAGATCAATGAAAAGAGTGGTGGGAGTGAGGCATGGACTGTGATAAGAGAAGAGGGAAAGCTTGTGTTTTGTGCTAGGCACACCTGGCTAGAGAGGCATATCGATCAATGTGTGCCGTAAAGAAGGAGCTGGGGGGCCTACACACACCATGGGTGAACGACCTAAAGTGAAAAGACGAATTTGCGCGAGGGAGCTAGAGAATGCTGAGGGAGGGTGAGAGGGATGCGGGCGTCTGCATGCACGAGAGAAAGTTAGCGCTAGCTAGCTACAAAGATAAGAGGATTGTGTGGGTGTAAAAGACGAATAGAGATCATACTTCATTATAAAAAGCGAATTTGGATATTTGAAGATTTTATCATAGTGTTTTAAACCGACGCATGTGTGAATATATATAACGATGATACACATGGTGTGGTTATGAACATGTTATACTACATATAATATATTTTAGCTCTACTTTTATAAAAAAATGGAGTTGTTGATGATGGTGCCATCCTGCAATATAGGTCGTCCGATTTATATCTGACGGATAGGAAGGAAACTATGGCAATTTTGAAAAAAGATACCCACACCCTGCTACCTCTTGAGCACTGCGTTGGTTTTCCCTTGAAGAGGAAAGGGTGATGCAGTAAAGCAGCGTAAGTATTTCCCTAAGTTTTTGAGAACCAAGGTATCAATCCAGTAGGAGGCCATGCACGAGTCCCTCGCACCTACACAAACAAATAAAAACCTCGCAACCAACGCAATAAAGGGGTTGTCAATCCCTTTACGGTCACTTACGAAAGTGAGATCTGATAGATATGATAAGATAATATTTTTGGTACGTTTATGATAAAGACTAAAAGTAAAGAAAGCAAAATAAACGCCAATAGAAATAGCTAGTTGTCAGGAGATTAATATGATGGAAATAGACCCGGGGGCCATAGGTTTCACTAGTGGCTTCTCTCAAGAGCATAAGTATTACGGTGGGTGAACAAATTACTGTTGAGCAATTGATAGAAGTGAGCATAGTTATGAGAATATCTAGGTATGATCATGTACATAGGCATCACGTCTGTGACAAGTAGACTGACTCCTGCCTGCATCTACTACTATTACTCCACACATCGACCACTATCCAGCATGCATCTAGAGTATTAAGTTCATAAGAATAGAGTAACGCTTTAAGCAAGATGACATGATGTAGAGGGATAAACTCATGCAATATTATATAAACCCCATCTTGTTATCCTCGATGGCAACAATACAATACGTGCCTTGCTGCCCCTGCTGTCACTAGGAAAGGACACCGCAAGATTGAACCCAAAGCTAAGCACTTCTCCCGTTGCAAGAAAGATCAATCTAGTAGACCAAACCAAACTGATAATTCGAAGAGACTTGCAAAGATAATACATAAAAGAATTCAGAGAAGATTAAATACTGTTCATAGATAAACTTGATCATAAACCCACAATTCATCAGTCTCAACAAACACACCGCAAAAGAGGATTGCGTCGAATAGATCTCCACAAGAATCATGGAGAACTTTGTATTGAGATCCAAAGAGAGAGAAGAAGCCATCTAGTTAATAACTATGGACCCGAAGGTCTGAGGTAAACTACTCACACATCATCGGAGAGGCTATGGTGTTGATGTAGAAGCCCTCCATGATTGATGCCCCCTCCGGCAGGACGCCAGAAAAGGCCCCAAGATGGGATCTCATGGGTACAGAAGGTTGCGGCGGTGGAATTAGGTTTTCGTGGATGCCTCTGTTAGTTTGGGGGTACGTAGGTATATATAGGAGGAAGAAGTACGTCGGTGGAGCAACATGGGCCCCACGAGGGTGGAGGGCGCGCCCAGGGGGGTAGGCGCGCCCCTACCTCATGCCCTCCCGGTTGCTTTCTTGACGTAGGGTCCAAGTCCTCTGGATCACATTTGTTCCGAAAATCACGTTCCCGAAGGTTTCATTCCGTTTGGACTCCGTTTGGTATTCTTTTTTGCGAAACTCTGAAATAGGCAAAAAATAGCAATTTGGGCTAGGCCTTCGTTTAATAGGTTAGTCCCAAAAATAATACAAAAGTGTATAACAAAGCCAATTAATCATCCAAAACAGAATATAATATAGCATGAAGCACTCAAAAATTATAGATACGTTGGAGACGTATCAAGCATCCCCAAGCTTAATTCCTGCTCGTCTTCGAGTAGGTAAATGATAAAAAACAGAATTTTTGATGCGGAATGCTACTTGGCATAATTTTCTAATGTAGCCCTCTTAATTGTGGTATGAATATTCAGATCCCAAAGATTCAAGATAAAAGTTTAATATTGACATAAAAGTAATAATACTTCAAGCATACTAACTAAGCAATTATGTCTTCTCAAAATAACATGGCCAAAGAAAGTTCATCCCTACAAAATCATATAGTTTAGTCATGCTCCATTTTCGTCACACAAGAATGCTCTCATCATGCACAACCCCGATGACAAGCCAAGCAATTGTTTCATACTTTAGTAATCTCAAACTTTTTCAACCTTCACGCAATACATGAGTGTGAGCCATGGATATAGCACTATGGGTGGAATAGAATATAATGATGGGGGTTATGTGGAGAAGACAAAAAAGGCAAAAGTCTCACATCAATGCGGCTAATCAACGGGCTATGGAGATGTCTATCGATTGATGTTAATGCAAGGAGTAGGGATTGCCATGCAGCGGATGCACTAGAGCTATAAATGTATGAAAGCTCAACAAAAGAAACTAAGTGGGTGTGCATCCAACTTGCTTGCTCACGAAGACCTAGGGCATTTGAGGAAGCCCATTGTTGGAATATACAAGCCAAGTTCTATAATGAAAAATTCCCACTAGTATATGAAAGTGACAAAATAAGAGACTCTCTATCATGAAGATCATGGTGCTACTTTGAAGCACAAGTGTGAAAAAAAAGGATAGTAGCATTGTCCCTTTTTTTGGGCCTTCCTTTTTTTATTTGGCCTTTCTTCTTCTTTTTTATTGGGACAATGCTCTATGAATGATGATCATCACACTTCTATTTATTTACAACTCAATGATTACAACTCGATACTAGAACAAAGTATGACTCTATATGAATGCCTCCGGCGGTATACCGGGATGGGCAATGAATCATGAGTGACATGTATGAAATATTATGAATGGTGGCTTTGCCACGAATACGATATCAACTACATGATCATGCAAAGCAATATGACGATGATGAACGTGTCATGATAAGCGAAACGGTGGAAAGTTGCATGGCAATATATCTCGGAATGGCTATGGAACTGCCATAATAGGTAGGTATGGTGGCTGTTTTGAGGAAGATATAAGGAGGTTTATGTGTGACAGAGCGTATCGTATCACGGGGTTTGGATGCACCGGCGAAGTTTGCACCAACTCTCAATGTGAGAAAGGGTAATGCACGGTACCGAAGAGGCTAGCAATGATGGAAGGGTAAGAGTGCGTATAATCCATGGACTCAACATTAGTCATAAAGAACTCACATACTTATTGCAAAAATCTACAAGTTATCAAAAACCAAGCACTACGCGCATGCTCCTAGGGGGATAGCTTGGTAGGAAAAGACCATCGCTCGTCCCCGGCCGCCACTCATAAGGAAGACAATCAAAGAACACCTCATGTTTCAAATTTGATACATAACGTTTACCATACGTGCTTGCTACGGGACTTTCAACCTTCAACACAAGTATTTCTCAATTCCACAACTACTCAACTAGCACAACTTTAATATCACTACCTCCATATCTCAAAACAATCATCAAGCATCAAACTTCTCTTAGTATTCAGCACACTCATAAGAAAGTTTTTACTAGTCTTGAATAGCTAGCATATTAAGATTAATTTACCAATTTAAGAAAACTACCATGATGTTTAAGACTCTGAAAATAATATAAGTGAAGCATGAGAGAATAATAGTTTTTATAAAACAAACCACCGCCATGCTCTAAAATATATAAGTGAAGCACTAGAGCAAAAACTATATAGCTCAAAAGATATAAGTGAAGCGCATAAAGTATTCTAATAAATTCCGAATCATGTGTGTCTCTCTCAAAAAGTGTGTACAGCAAAGGTGATTGTGGCAAACTAACAAATAAATACTCAAATAATACAAGACACTCCAAGCAAAACACATATCATGTGGTGAATAAAAATATAGCTCCAAGTAAAGTTACCGATGGAAGTAGACGAAAGAGGGGATGCCTTCTGGGGCATCCCCAAGCTTTGGCTTTTTGGTGTCCTTAGATTATCTTGGGGTGCCATGGGTATCCCCAATCTTAGGCTCTTGCCAGTCCTTGTTCCATAATCCATCAAATCTTTTACCCATAACTTGAAAACTTCACAACACAAAACTTAAAAGAAAATCTCATGAGCTTCGTTAGCGAGAGAAAAAAAAACACCACTTCAAAGTAATGTAACGAAATCATTCTTTATTTATATGGGTGTTAAACCTACTGTATTCCAAATTATATGGTTTATAAACTATTTTACTAGCCATATATTCATCAAAATAAGCAAACAACACACGAAAAACAGAATCTGTCAAAAACAGAACAGTCTGTAGTAATCTGTAACTAACGCAAATTTCTGACCTCCAAAAAATATACCAAAATAGGACGGCCTATAAAATTTGTTTATTGATCTTCTTCAATTGGAATCAATATTTTATCACGTTCTGGTGATTTTTAACAATTGTTTTCGTGAACAGAAAGTTTCTGGAATTTTCAGCAAGATCAAATAACTATCATTCAAGAAGATCCTATAGGTTTAACTTGGCACAAACACTAAATAAAACATAAAAACAAATCTAAACAGAGGCTAGATAAAATATTTATTCCTAAACAGAAGCAAAAAGCAAAAAACTAAAAATAAAATTGGGTTGCCTCCCAACATGCGCTATCGTTTAACGCCCCTAGCTAGGCATAAAAGCAAGGATAGATCTAGGTATTGCCATCTTTGGTAGGCAATCCATAAGTGGCTCTCATAATAGATTCATAAGGTAATTTTATTTTATTTCTAGGGAAGTGTTCCATGCCTTTCCTTAATGGAAATTGGAATCTAATATTCCCTTCCTTCATATCAATAATTACACCAATCGTTCTAAGGAAAGGTCTACCAAGAATAATAGGACATGAAGGATTGCAATCTATATCAAGGACAATAAAATCTATGGGCACATAGTTCCTATTTGCAATAATAAGAACATCATTAATTCTTCCCATAGGTTTTTAATAGTGGAATCCACAAGGTGCAAGTTTAAAGAGCAATCATCAAATTCACGGAATCCTAGCAAATCACACAAAGTTTTTAGAATCGTGGAAACACTAGCACCCAAATCACACAAAGCATAGCATTCATGATCTTCAATTTTAATTTTAATAGTAGGTTCCCACTCATCATAAAGTTTTCTAGGGATAAAAACTTCCAACTCAAGTTTTTCTTCATAAGATTGCATCAAAGCATCAACGATATGTTTCGTAAAAGCTTTATGTTGACTATAAGCATGCGGAGAATTTAGCACGGATTGCAACAAGGAAATACAATCTATCAAAGAGCAATTATCATAATTAAATTCCTTGAAATCCAAAATAGTGGGTTTATTAATATCTAAAGTTTTAATCTCTTCAGTCCCACTTTTACCAATTTTAGCATCAAGATCTAAAAACTCCGAATTTTTGGAACGCCTTCTAGGTAAAGGTGGATCATATTCAATCTCATCATTATCAAGATTCATATTGGAAAACTAAGATTTAATAGGGGACACATCAATAACTTTTATATCTTCATCTTTATTTTCATAGAAATTAGAAGAACAAGCTTTCACAAAGCAATCTTTCTTAGCACGCATCCTAGCGGTTCTTTCTTTGCACTCATCAATGGAAATGCTCATGGATTTGAGAGGCTCATTGATATCATGCTTAGGTGGAATAGATCTAAGTTTCAAAGAATCAACATCAAGAGAAATTCTATCAACGTTCCTAGCCAATTCATCAATCTTAGGCAACTTTTCTTCAAGCAAAGAATTGAAATTCTTTTGCGAATTCATAAATTCTTTAACACTAGTCTCAAATTCAGAGGGCATCTTATTAAAATTTCCATAAGAATTGTTGTAGGAATTACCGTAATTACTAGAGGAATTACTAGGATACGACCTAGGATTAAAGTTTCCTCTATACGCGTTGTTACCAAAATTATTCCTACCAACAAAATTCACATCCATAGATTCATTATAATTCTCAATCAAAGTAGACAAAGGCATATTATTAGGATCAGAAGAAACACTCTTAGTAGCAAATAATTTCATATGTTCATCCATCTTTCCACTCAAAACATTAATTTCTTCTATCGCATGCACTTTTTTATTAGTAGATCTTTCGGTGTGCCATTGAGAATAATTAACCATAACATTATCTAGGAGTTTAGTAGCTTCTCCTAAAGTATTTACATAAAAGTGCCTCCTGCGGCCGAATCTAAAAGATTTCTAGAAGCAAAATTCATTCCGGTATAAGATTTTTGTATGATCATCCACAGATTCAAACCATGTGTAGGGCAATTACGTATCATTAATTTCATTCTCTCCCAAGATTGTGCAAAATGTTTGAGGGAGTCCTCGATTAGGGGGTGTCCGGATAGCCGGACTACTATCATCAGCCGAACTATCATCTGCCGGACTATCATCATCGACCGGACTCCAAGACTATGAAGATACAAGATTGAAGACTTCTCCCCGTGTCCGGATGGGACTTTCCTTGGCGTGGAAGGCAAGCTTGGCGTCTGGATATGTAGATCTCCTACCATTGTAACCAACTCTATGTAACCCTAGCCCTCTCCGGTGTCTATATAAACCGGATGGCTCTAGTCCGTGGGACTATCATCACAACAACCCTTACAATCATACCATAGGCTAGCTTCTAGGTTTAGCCTCCTTGATCTTGTGGTAGATCCATTCTTGTAAACATCCACAATATCAATATCAATCGAAAGCAGGACGTGGGTTTTACCTCCATCAAGAGGGCCCGAACACAGGTAAAACATCGTGTCCCTTGTCTCCTGTTACCATCCGCCTAGACGCATGAGTTGGGACCCCTACCGAGATCCGCGGTTTTGACACCGACATTGGTGCTTTCATTGAGAGTTCCTCTGTGTCATCACCGATAGGCTTGATGGCCTCTTCAATCAACAATGACGCAGTCCTGGTGAGACTTTTCTCCCAGACAGATCTTCGATTCGGCGGCTTCGCGACCGCGGCCAACTCGCAGCCATCTGGAGCAGATCGAAAGCTACGCCCCTGGCCGTCAGGTCAGGTTTGGAAGCCTAAACTTCACGGCCGATATCCGCGGGGACTTGATCCTCGATGGATCTGAGCCACAGCCGAGCGTGCCGCGCTGTCACGATGGGCATGACCTAACTCTGCCGCCGGACAGCGCCTTGGAGGCCGCACACGAATCCGCTCCGACCCATAGTCCGGAGCCGATCGCTCGGATCGAGGACGGATGGCTGGACACCGCCTCGGGAGCGGCAACTTCTACGGCGATGGAGCCGAACACTTACCTTGTCCCGCATAAAGCTCATGACTCCGAGGTGCCGGACTCTCTGCCGGACTCCGAACCTCCTGCGCCCCTGCCAGTCGAATCCGATTGGGCGCCGATCATGGAATTCACCGCTGCGGACATCTTTCAGCACTCGCCTTTCGGCGATATCATAAATTCACGGAAGCATCTCTCGCTATCCGGAGAGCCCTGGCCGAACTACGGCCAGAATGGTTGGGACGCGCACGACGAAGAAATTCAAAGACCACCCACCACCCACTTCGTAGCCACCGTCGATGATTTAACCGACGTACTCGACTACGACTCCGAAGACATCGACGGTATGGACGACGATGCGGAGACTACCAAGAACCAAAGCCTACAGACACCTTTGGAAGACCACCTCGTCATACGACATATACATGGTGGACACCCCAAAAGATGGGGACGGCGAAGAAGCAGCGGATGCCGAGTCCTTAAAGAAACAGCCCAAGCGTCGACATCAGCGGAGCCGCTCTAAATCCCGCCACGGCAAGAATGGAGATTCCGGCACAGGAGATAATAACACCCCAGAAAGTGCCGAAGACAACTCCCTCCAGCACGATCCAGCGCAGGAGGAGGCAGAAGCAAGCCCTCACGAGAGGGCGGCAGACGAAGAGGTCGAGGATGACAATTACTTACCTCCCTCCGGAGACGAGGCAAGCCTCGGCGACGACGAATTCGTCGTGCCTGAGGATCCCGTCGAACAAGAGCGTTTCAGACGCAGGCTAATGGCCACGGCAAACAGCCTAAAGAAAAAGCAGCAACAGCTTCAAGCTGATCAAGACCTGCTGGCCGACAGATGGACCGAGGTCCTCGCGGCCGAAGAGTATGAACTCGAACGCCCCTCCAAAAGTTACCCAAAACGCAAGTTGCTTCCCCGATTAGAGGAGGAGGCATACAAACCTGCATCACCAGCGCTGTCTGGCGGCACCGCCACCTCGTGGCGCGACAGAGAGGCATGCAAGCCCTCCACCAAAACCGCACTCGGCACCGCTCAAAAAGCATGAAGCCACGGGGAACGCGCGGACTTATGGGACATATTGGAGGACAAGGCAAGACAATCCAGATCTATCTATGGATCACGTGGGCGCCCCAAGACCCACGACGAATACCGTCGCGCGGATATAACTACTCGGCGGGCGAACACAGCAGCATAACGCTCTCTCGAGCTACGTCGCGATATTGCTCAATCTGAGGCGCCAGACACCCACTATGCTTCACCGACGAAGTAATGGATCATCAAATCCTCAAGGGTTTAAACCCGTTAACATCGAATCCTACGATGGCACAACAGACCCAGCGGTTTGGATTGAGGATTATCTTCTCCATATACACATGGCCCATGGCGGCAATCTTCACGCCATCAAATATCTCCCGCTCAAGCTTAAAGGACCAGCTCGGCATTGGCTTAACAGCCTGCCCGCAGAGTCAATTGATGTTGGGAAGACACGAAGCCGCATTCCTCGACAACTTCCGGGCACATATATGCGACCACCGACGCAGATGACCTAAGCCACATAATCCAGCAGCCAGACGAATCGGCCGTGCAATTCTCGACACGGTTCTTAACAAAGAAAAATCAAATCGTCGACCGTCCGGATGCGAGAGGCCCTCGCTGCCTTGAAACATAACATCCGCGACGAGTGGCTGGCCCGGCACCTAGGACGAGAAGCGAAATCCATGGCAGCCCTCACATCACTCATGAGCCGCCTGCGCGGGAGAGGACAGCTGGCTAGCTCGCAGCAACAACCTCAAAGAAAAGCGATGGCAGTCCGGATACCAAGGACCGCAATGGCAGGTTGCGTCGAAACAAAAACAAACGCCGCATTAACGGCGACAGCAATGAGGATACGGCAGTCTATTGCATATGTCTCTCATACAATGTCTGTACATTCAACTATGTTTCCTGTTTATCAGCCATTTGAATTGGAGCGGGTGATGCCAGCATCTAGCAGACTAAAAATACGGTCTTCAAATAAAACAATGCTACCTCTTGGTGGAGATAGCACCCCGGTTGTACATGCACGAGAACCAGCCCTACCACACATAACCCAAACTCTCGCATATTGTATCCCTACTATGATAGACAGAGAATCAGCTTCACCCAATCTAAACCGAACCCCAGCAGATAGTAACCCAGTTCCTGTTGACACAACACCATCTCCACCATAGAGCTCCCAAACAAGAGCAGTTAGTAAGGCAGCTCCAGTGCCCAAAGGGCCAGTACTACCACGGCGAACCCCAACTCCGCCAGTTAGTACGCCTATTCCTGTGGAGGAAGCACAACCAGCTAGTCGTACTTTAGCATCCATCGCATTTGATGTTGTTAAATCGTATGTGTGTATCTTCCCATCTTGGAAATATTATACTGAAGATGAAGGAAAATGCCATTCTGCAGGTGTTTGTCCGGGAGTTATGTGTAAGTAATGTTATTCATGGCAATTACTTTGCTTTGTCCCATACATCCTACCTCCATGATGGTTATAATACATCAAATTTCCCATTTTTCTCTATAGAGAAGGGCCGATTTGGAAACTCAGGATGAGGTAAACTATACTAATACCTCTGCTATCTTCAAGAATGATTGGTGGCAGTATCGGAATTACCTGAAGACAACGTACTTCACCGGCAAAGAAACTCATCAAATTCCCGTACGTTCTCCTGAGACACATTTACTGGACGATGACTGGGAACGCCTTGTTCTGTACTAGTCCCGAACCATGAATGTGGTAAGGTCTATGAGATCATTTTCTATTTTTAAGTACTATATTCTTGCATCTTACTGTACTCTGTTCATGTAGAACAAGTGCCTAAACCTAAAGAACAACTGTTCTAATTTAAGATTCCATTGCTATCATTGTTCCAAAAAGCGCTAGGCGTTAATTGTGCGTTTTGCCACCGCCTTGCGCTTTACTGACCAAAGCGCATGCTTATGCGCAGTTATGCACAGATTAAGCGTAGTTATGCGCAATGCGTTTCGCCAACGCCTAGAGCCTAGGCGCGCTTAAGCGCTTGCTTAGGCGCGCCTTTTTTAACTATGATTGCTATCGTGCATACTGCTTTGCTCTTGTATCATTGTATTTACTCATACAAACTTATTTTTAAATTTAAGGGTCGAATCGAAACTCCAATGGCACAGCAGGTATGTTCACGCACGTTTCTTTAACAGGCTTGCTCTTCTCAATAGCTCTATTGATTTCAATTTCAATTGTGTATATAGTTGACTTCTCATATCATGCACATTACTAGCATCCCAACAAAGCAAATATTGTTGTTGTACATGTAGACCCGTGGTACCCATCTAAAATCTTGTTGTGCCGTGTAGTTTCCCATGCTTTGTATTCTTTCACTTCTGCTTTGTCTTGAAATGATATGATTTGAACCGTGTCTCTATTTTGATTTGGCAAGACAATGTAGTGACCATAGGACATAGATATATGTTTGTTTGATGCTTTTATTATGTACTAGTACTTGGCAATAGAAGACTTGGTAGTTTAATCCTGTCCACCTTACTAATGAACTGGTTCACGAAATGAGTTTCATATACTAGTACATGCAAAACTGTTATGTGTCCCTTGTTTCTTCTTTTAGAATCTTGATAGAATATTGGGGAAGAGTGCCTTATTAAGCAATGGTAAAGGAAGTAATGCGATAAGGTTCGAGATAGTGACACATCCTTGTTGGCCTCCAACAAAGCTGATAAAACAGCTAAGGAAGACTATCTCAAGATAGTGAGACAACCCCAAAGTCCTGTCTTGGTTTAGTGTTGGAGTTCTCGGCCACTACCGCTTGCACAAGCTACTCAAACTCACTTATCTGAATCAGTTCGGTTTCTTGAGTCTCAACTACAAGCTGAAAGACATCGAACAGTTTGTCTTTGCGACAAGAAGCGGAAGGATCGGGAAGTCCTGGAGCATTCAGATGCATACTTTCTGGTGCAACAGCAAGCGTTGGAGGATTTTAGCGCCAAACAGGACAAAGCTAATAATCTTGCTAATATTATTGCCAGCATGGTGGATACCATGTTTTTTGAGCTCTTCTGAAGTTGTTTCAGTTATGCTCTTGTTTTGCTGCCGCGTTTATTTGCACTGGTGGCCAATTTTGACGGCCAGTGTATGTAATATGCTACTTTGTTCCCTATATTTGCACTGGTGGCGAACTTTGATGCCCAGTGGATGTAATATGTGTAATAGCGGTAATAGGATAGCGTTAATTGGTTGCTTATTTATTTCCTTATTGTCTTGTTTAGTTGTTTGTTTGTAGTCACTTCAGTTCTTTTTCTGTGTTTTTCTAGTGGCCACAATAACCTATCTTTGGAAACTAGGCCAGAATAATCATGGCAACACACGGACTGTTGTAACCATGGGTCTCCTCCGGGCCGTATGATCCATGGGCCTTCTACGGGCCGTAGGATCCATTGGCCTTCTATACGGGCCGTAGGATCCATGGGCCTTCTACGGGAAGTACAATTCATGGGCCTTTTATGGCCTGTAGGATCCATGGGCCTTCTACGGGGCGTATCATCATTTCGCCAATTATGGGTCGTACTATTCGTGGACAATAACGGGCCGTTAATAGGCCGTATTTGATAACTCTATGAAAACATCCCAACGGGTTTTTTGACATGAAAACGGCCCAACGTATTATCGGGCCACAAACGGGCCGACTGTAACCACGGGCTGAATTTGGCCCACAAGCAGAAAATGACAGTAACGGGCCGTTAGTAAACAAATGTGAAAATGAGCCCAAGAATAAATGGGCCCCGAGAAGGCCGAAAGATAACATGGGCTGGAAACGGCCTAACGGAATAATGGGCCGTTAATGGGTATAAAGTGATACACTGTTCATTACGGCCCAGTTTCACCATGTGTTGTTAATGGGTATAAAGTGATACACTGTTCATTACGGGCTAGTTTTACCACGGGCCGTTAATGGGCCAAGAGTAATAAGGGCCTCATATGGGCCAAAAGATGTCAAGGGCCATACATGGGCCGGAAGTTAAAACAGGCTGGAATTATATTGGACGGCCTAGATGACGCTACTGGGCCTAATTCAGATAGGTTGTAAACGGGCCCTGGGTTAGCGGGCTATAAATGGGCTATATGCGAACAAGCCGTTCACGGGCTTGCCGTGGGCCGGCCCGCCACCTTTTGACCAAGTCAAACAGGCCGGCCTTTTCATAGGAATGGGCCTCTGTTGGGCCGTGCCACGTGTCGACGTATCATAGGCGCTTTGGGTCCAATGAGTGGATGACATCTGTCCCAACGTTGAGCCGACACGTGTTTCCTCCAGCCAATGATGATTTTACACAGGGAAAATCCCCATAGGTCGGGGCTGTTAACGGGTTATCGGATCCAAAACCGGACCCGATAGCTTAACGGCGTTCCGTTACGGTGGATGCCACGTGTCGGTCACCCTTGACGAAAGCACTTCTGTGACGCGTGATTTATCATGGAAGTGGACACTTCCGTGATCATAATTTTGGTAATGTCATGGAACACTTCTACGATAGCACAGGTATGACTATTTTGATTCTGTCATAAATTTTTCATGGATGTACATGCATGACAGAAAACGGACCTACTGTGACAAACACGTATCATCATGGAAGTGTATTTTTTTGTAGTGCATGAACTTGGCCAGGACCGGGTACCCGAGGATGGCGTTGTATGGTAGGCGGATGTGGGCAATGTTTAAGTCGATGAGCTCGGTGCGGTAGTTGTTGCGTTCTCCGAAGGTGACAGGGAGGCGAACCTGCCCTATCGGCGTGGTGGAACCATCGGTCACTCCTAAGAAGGGCTTGGTAGGCTGAAGCTGGTCGTAGGGCACTTGAAGGCTGTCGTACATCTCGACGGACAGGACGTTGAGCCCTGCACCGCCGTCGATGAGGGTCTTGGTGACTTGTACGTTGCTGATGACGGGAGAGCAAAGCATCGGGAGGGCGCCAGCGGTAGCCGCACACTTGAGCTGATTCGCTGAACTGAAGGTGATGGCGCACTTGGACCACCTGAGCGGGTGCGTGGCCTCAAGCTTGGGGAGGACTGCATTCACTTCGTGAGCAAACTGCTTGAAGATACGCTGCGAGGTTGGGGCTTGAGCTCCGCCCAAGATGCAGCGATAGCGCGCGGCTCCTGGAAGCCCCCAGCCCCCTCGTCCTGATGGTGATCATCGTTCCTTCTTGGTGGTGGCGGCAGCGGTGGAAGCCCAGCGTTGCCTTGGGGGCGGTCCTCGCGAGGCTGATCTTGCCAGCGGTCTTCACGAGGCCGGTCACACCACTCCTAGCGAGGGCCACGGTCGTCCCAGCGTCCTCTGTCGCGTCCTCCTCCTTGGCCGTAGCCCCGGTTATTGGGCTCGGGGCGTCGACCGAGGCGTCCATCTCGAATGGCCCTGAGCTCTTGGGAATCGTTGGTGTTGTGGCTGTGAACGTTGTGGAAGGCGCAGAACGGCCGGTTGCTCTTGGATGACTCGGGCTGGTCACAGCCGCGCTTCGTGTCTGGCTCCGCCGCGAGTACGACCGCTCCCTTGCACTTCACGTCCTTGGCCTTGGCCTTCTTCTCCTCTAGGTCAGCAGCTGGGAGCTCATGGAGGGAAAGGGCGCCCTTCCTCAGCCCTTGCGCACTTGGTCGCCAGGTTGAACAACTCCAAGGACGTGCATATCTCCTCGTGGATGGCGAGCTCCTCCTTCATCTTGATGTCGCGGACGCCATCGGAAAACGCGGAGATGATGGCCTCGTCTGTCACCTTGGGGATCTTGAGGTGAACGTTGTTGAAGCGCTAGATGTACTTCTGGAGGGTCTCCCCTGGCTGCTGCTTGATGCGGCGCAGGTCACCCGTGGCCGGAGAGCGGTCGCGAGTGCCCTGGAAGTTGGCGACGAAGCGGTCGTGCATCTCGCCCCAAGAGGAGATCGAGACCAGAGGCAGGTTCAGGAGCCATGAGCAGGCACCGTCCTTGAGAGCCATAGGGAACTAGTTCGCCATGACTTTCTCGTCGCCGTTGGCCGCCTCGATGCTCAGCTCATAGAGCTGCAGGAACTCCGCGGGGTCGGGGGTGTCGTTGTAGCATGGAGGTAGGTCTGGCTTGAACTTGACTGGCCATGCGACGCTACACAGCTCGGGGGTGAAAGCACGGCAGCCCACGGTGGCCACCGAGACCCTTTGCTGATGTGGAGCCTGCCCTTGATGTCCGTGCACCGCCACCGCAGGCGGCGCGCGGCCTTGTCATGGTGGTGCGGGGAGCGCGGGAGCGTTTTCTCGCGGACAAGGAACTTCTTCGCAGCTTCCGTCTTCGTGCGTGGGCGCCCGACGCGGCGGGTCACGCCGGGGGGCCGCGCGCCTTGGCGCCAGGACGCCATCTTGGTGCTGAGTTGGTGGAGGCGGCGCTCCATGAGCCACGTTGTCCGCAGCTGGCGGAGGGCGAGGCAGTGAGAGGGAAGGCGCGGGGGAGCCCCCCTGCGGCGCTGATGAGCTCGGCGATGTGGTCCAGCCAGTCCTCGTAGAGGTCGTCGACGGGGCGGTAACGCAGGAGCTCGCGTGCCATGAGAAACACGGTCTGCGCATCCGTGGGAGCACGACGAGCGTGAGACGACAAGCCGGCCGGAGTCAACGACGGAGTGGCGGTGCGGCCGTCCCGCCGCACCGAGGGGTGCAGCAAGGACGCTTGCTGCTTGTTCCCCGCCGGGCCGGTGACGGTGTTGGCGGCAGGCGACGGGGAACGACGAGGAGGCCCGCCGACGGGAGCCGTCTAAACGACACGGGCGGCGAGGGCGGCCTGGCGCTCAGCGCGGGCTCGACGCGCGTCCGACATGGAGGAGGTGGAGTGGACGGGGAGGCAAAAATTACAAGTATAGGGGATCTATCGTAGTCCTTTCGATAAGTAAGAGTGTTGAGCCCAACGAGGAGCAAAAGGAAATGATAAGCGATTTTCAGCAAGGTATTCTCTGCAAGTACTGAAATAAGTGGTAACAGATAGTTTTGTGATAGGATAATTTGTAACGAGCAACAAGTAACAAAAGTAAATAAAGTGCAGCAAGGTGGCCCAATCCTTTTTGTAGCAAAGGACAAGCCTCGACAAACTCTTTTAATAGGAAAAGCGCTCCCGAGGACACATGGGAATATCGTCAAGCTAGTTTTCATCATGTTCATATGATTCGCGTTCGCTACTTTGATAAATTGATATGTGGGTGGACCGGTGCTCGGGTGCTGTTCTTACTTGAACAAACGTCCCACTTATGATTAACCTCTATTGCAAGCATCTGCAACTACAACAAAGGTATTAAGGTAAACCTAACCATAGCATGAAACATATGGATCCAAATTAGCCCCTTACGAAGCAACGCATAAACTAGGGTTTAAGCTTCTGTCACTCTAGCAACCCATCATCTACTTATTACTTCCCAATGCCTTCCTCTAGGCCCAAATAATGGTGAAGTGTTATGTAGTCGACGTTCACATAACACCACTAGAGGCTAGACAACATACATCTCATCAAAATATCGAATGAATACCAAATTCACATGACTACTCATAGCAAGACTTCTCCCTTCTCCTCAGGAACAAACGTAATTACTCACAAAGCATATTCATGTTCATAATTTGAGGGGTAATAATATGCATAAAGGATCTGAACATATGATCTTCCACCAAATAAACCAACTAGCATCAACTACAAGGAGTAATCAACACTACTAGCAACCTTCTAGCACCAATCCCGGACTTGGAGACAAGAATTGGATACAAGAGATGAACTAGGGTTTGGAGATGAGATGGTGCTGGTGAAGATGTTGATGGAGATTGCCCTCTCCCGATGAGAGGAGCGTTGGTGATGATGATGACGATGATTTCCCCTCCGAGGGAAGTGTCCCCGACAGAACAGCTCTGCGGAGCCCTAGATTGGTTCCGCAGGTTCCGCCTCGTGGCGGTGGAGTTTCGTCCCAAAGGTTGCTTCCTATTTTTTTCTCATCGAAAGACTTCATATAGGAGAAGATGGGCGTCGGAGAGCCACCAGGGGCCCACGAGGTAGAGGGGCGCGCTAGGGGGCGCGCCCCCCACCCTCGTGAGCAAGGTGTGGGCCCCCTGGCCTTCATCTTTGGTGATGATTTTTCTTTATTTATTTTAAGATATTCCATGGAGTTTCAGGACTTTTGGAGTTGCGCAGAATAGGTCTCCAATATTTGCTCCTTTTCCAGCCCAGAATTCCAAATTCGACATTCTCCTCTTCATGTAAACCTTGTAAAATAATAGAGAATAGCCATAAGTATTGTGACATAATGTGAAATAACAGCCCATAATGCGATAAATATCGATATAAAAGCATGATGCAAAATGGACGATCAACTCCCCCAAGCTTAGACCTCGCTTGTCCTCAAGCGAAAAGTCGATAACAATAAATATGTCCTCATGTTTAGAGGTAGAGGCGTCGATAAAAATAAAATACGGACATGAAGGCATCATGATTATTCTCATAACAGCAACATATATAGATTTTGTCATATGATTACTTATGTTCAAGTGATGATCTTTTCATAATGCAAAGGTATGAATCAGAAACCTTATTGAGCACCAACAAATTATAACCTCAGTCATTGAAGCAATTGCAATTTATCATAACATCGGAAAGAGTCTATGTTAGAGCTTAAAACCAAGTCCACATACTCAACTATCATTTAGTCCTTCATAACTGCTAACACTCACGCAATACTTGTGGTTACGGAGTTTTAATCGGACACAGAGAAAGATAGGGGCTTATAGTTTTGCCCCACAACCTTTTACCTCAAGGGTAATGTCAACAATAATAATTCATGCGCCCCTACATCCAATTATATATATATATATATATATATATATATATATATATATATATATATATATATATATATATATATATATATATATATATGTTCTTTCCAACATGCCGGGCTTGCCAAAGGATAAAATGAAAAGGAAAGGTGAAGATCACCGTGACTCTTGCATAAGGTAGAGGATAATAATAAAAGATAGGCCCTTCGCAGAGGGAAGCAGAGGTTGCCATGCGCTTTTATGGTTGGATGCACAAAATCTCAATGCAAAAGAACGTCACTTTATATAGCCCCTTGTGATATGAACCTTTATTATGCAGTCCATCACTTTTATTTCTTCCATATCACAAGATCGTATAAAGCTTATTTCCCCACACCAATCAATCATACATATTTAGAGAGCAATTTTTATTGCTTTGCACCGATGGCAACTTACTTGAAGGATCTTACTCAATCCATAGGTAGATATGGTGGACTCTCATGGCAAAACTGGTTTAAGGGTATTTGGAGGCACAAGTAGTATCTCTACTTGGTGCTGAGAATTTGGCTAGCATGAGGGGGAAAGGCAAGCTCAACATGTTAGAGGATCCATGACAACATACTTTATCTCAGATATAAGAAAACATAACTCATCACGTTGTCTTCCTTGTCCAACATCAACTCTTTAGCATGTTGTATTTTAATGAGTGCTCCCAATCATAAAAGATGTGAATGATAATATATCTATATGTGAAACCTCTCTTTCCTTATTACTTCCTATTAATTGCAACGATGACCAAAGCTATATTTGCCAACTCCCAACAACTTTTAATCACCATACTCTTTCTATGTGAAGTCATTACTCTCAATAAGATCAATATGAACTCTTTGTTTCTTTTTATTATTTTTCTTCTTTCTATTCTTTTGTTCACCCAAGATCATGGCAAAATAATCAAGCCCTTGACTCAACACTAAACTTTATTATATATATAGCTCACGGACTCGATTACATAGAGAGATCATAAAGCAAAACTCGAAACTAGATCATGCCATAACTTTATTCTACTAGATCAAGATACTACTAATAGGATCGAACTAAGAAAAACAGTAAAGATAGGAGTTGTGATGGTGATACGATATCGGGGCACCTCCCCCAAGCTTGGCTGTTGCCAACAGGAGTGCCCATACCCATGTGATTATGTCTCCTTCTTTATTGTTGCTGTAATATTCTTGGCGATGATTCCCCTCAAGATACGGTTTTCCTCCTCGAGCTTATTGACTTGCTGCTTGAGGTCCATTATTTTTTGTGAAGCTTTTCCGTGACGGCTAAAGCTCCTTGCACCGAAGGGTGTTGCATAGCTGCGGGAGAACAAGAGACACTCCTCCTCATATTTTCATAAGAAAGAAATCTAACATTGGAAGGGATAACCGAGTTTGGAATAGCTGAGCTCTGCAGTTCCCCCATCGTAAACCCAGCTCGGAGGCGAGAGGTGACTTCTTGATCCTCCATGGCATCTACCCTCATCAAGTCGGCCTCTATCTCTTCCTCTGTTGCTGGCCCAAAGTGGTCAGCGTCGCTGTTTGCCCTTGGTTTCGGTGCCGGATTAGATACCGGGCTCTCCCCGACTGACTCTTGAGAAGACATCTTGCTCTAATTCTGCAGCAGCAATAGCTCAAAACAAAAACAGAGGAGATTTACGTGATACGAGAGTCAAAACCTTCGGGAGAATATATAATGAATTTTTACCGACCAAAATATGTATCGTGCAAGAAAACGGGCCGGAGGGCACACGGGTGCTCACGAGGTAGAGGCGCGCCCGGGGGTAGGCGCGCCCACCACCCTCGTGGGGCCCTTGTGTCCTTCCCGGACTGCTACTTATTTTCTATTTTCTAAATATTCCAAAGCGGAGAAATATTTCCTTAAAATTGTTTTGGAGTCGGTTTACTTACCGTAGCACATACCTATTCCTTTTGAGTCTCAAACAGTGCAGAAAGTGTCCTTATGTATTCCTCTGGGGTTACGGTTTCAATAATATTGGTTTCAACATTTATGGGATTACCTGAAATATAATGTTTGATCCTTTGACCGTTTACCACCTTCGGATTTGTGCCTTCGAAGTTGTTGATTTTTATGGCACCGGAACAATAGACCTCCTCGATAACGTAGGGACCTTCCCATTTAGAGAGAAGTTTTCCTGCAAAAAAATCTTAAACGAGAGTTTCATAGCAATACATAATCACCTACATTAAACTCACGCTTTTGTATCCTTTTGTCATGCCATCTTTTAACTTTTTCTTTAAACAACTTGGCATTTTTATAAGCTTGGGTTCTCCATTCATCAAGTGAGCTAATATCAAATAACCTCTTCTCACCGGCAAGTTTGAAATCATAGTTGAGCTCTTTAATAGCCCAATATGCCTTATGTTCTAGTTCGAGAGGTAAGTGACATGCTTTTCCATAAACCATTTTATACGGAGACATACCCATAGGATTCGTATATGCAGTTATATAGGCCCATAATGCATCATCAAGTTTCTTGGACCAATTCTTTCTAGACCTATTAACAATCTTTTGCAAAATTAATTTGAGCTCTCTATTGCTCAATTCTACTTGACCACTAGACTGTGGGTGATAAGGAGATGCAATTCTATGATTAACATCATATTTAGCAAGCATTTTACGGAAAGCACCATGAATAAAGTGTGAACCACCATCAGTCACTAAATATCTAGGGACTCCAAACCTCGGAAAAATAACTTCCTTAAGCATTTTAATAGAAGTGTTATGATCAGCACTACTAGTTGGAATAGCTTCTACCCACTTAGTAACGTAATCAACAGCAACCAAAATATGTGTATATCCATTAGAGGCAGGAAAAGGTCCCATATAATCAAAGCCCCAAACATCAAATGGTTCAATAACAAGTGAATAATTCTAGGCATTTCTTGATGTCTACTAATATTACCAATTCTTTGACATTCATCGCAAGACAAAACAAACTTACGGGCATCCTTGAAGAGAGTAAGCCAATAAAAAACGGATTGCAATACCTTATGTGCAGTTCTATCTCCAGCGTGGTGTCCTCCATAAGCTTCGGAGTGGCACTTGCATAGGATCTGTTCCTGTTCATGCTCAGGTACACAACGTCTAATAACACCATCTACTCCTTTATAAAGATGTGGGTCATCCCAAAAGTAATGTCGCAAATCATAGAAAAACTTTTGCTTTTGTTGGCATGTGAAGCTAGGTGGTATAAATTTAGCAACAATATAATTAGCATAATCAGCATACCATGGAGTACTACGAGAAGTGCTTATGACATTTAATTGTTCATCAGGAAAGCTATCATCAATAGGTAGTGGGTCATCAAGAACATTCTCTAACCTAGATAAGTTATCTGCAACGGGGTTCTCAGCTCCTTATCTATCAACAATATGCAAATCAAATTCTTGCAGCAAGAGAACCCATCTAATAAGTCTAGGTTTAGCATCTTTATTTTCCATAAGATATTTAATAGCAGCATGATCAGTGTGAATAGTTACTTTAGAATCAACAATATAGGGTCTGAATTTATCACAAGCAAATACAACTGCTAGAAGTTCCTTTTCGGTAGTAGCATAATTTCTTTGAGCATTGTCTAGAGTCTTACTGGCATAATGGATAACATTTAATTTCTTATCAACTCTTTGCCCTAGAACAACACCTACAGCATAATCACTAGCATCACACATAATTTCAAAGGGTAAATTCAATCGGTGGCTGAACAACAGTGCAGAGACTAATGCTTTCTTGAGTATTTCAAATGCTTCTACACAATCATCATCAAAGACAAATGGTACATCTTTTTGTAATAAATTAGTTAGAGGCCGAGAAATTTTTGAGAAGTCCTTAATGAACCTCCTATAAAATCCGGCGTGACCAAGGAAACTTCTTATACCTTTGATGTCCTTGGGACATGGCATCTTTCAATAGCATCAACCTTGGCTTTATCAACTTCAATACCTCTTTCAGAAACTTTGTGCCCCAAGACAATACCTTCATTAACCATAAAGTGGCACTTTTCCCAATTCAAGACAAGATTAGTTTCTTCACATCTCTACAAAACTCGATCAAGATTGCTTAAGCAATCATCAAAAGAGGAACCATAGACGGAAAAATCATCCATGAAAACCTCACAAATCTTTTCACAAAAATCAGAGAATATAGCCATCATGCATCTTTGAAAGGTAGCAGGTGCATTACATAAACCAAAAGGCATACGTCTATAAGCAAAAGTACCAAAATGGCATGTAAAAGTAGTCTTTGATTGATCTTTAGCCGACACAGGTATTTGAGAGAAACAAGAATAACCATCTAGAAAGCAATAATGTCTATGTTTGCATAATCTTTCTAGCATTTGATCAATAAAAGTTAAGGGGTAATGATCTTTCTTAGTAGCTTTATTTAATTTGCGGAAATCAATTACCATCCTATAACCTGTGATAATTCTTTGCGGGATCAATTCATCTTTATCATTAGGGACACGATAATACCTCCTTCTTAGGGACACAATGGACAGGACTTACCCATGACTATCGACAATGGGATAAATTATACCTGCCTCCGAAGCTTGAGTATTTATTTTCTTACCACTTCTTTCATTTTAGGATTCAAGCGTCGTTGAGGATCACGAACTGGTTTGGCATCCGCTTCAAATTTATTTTATGTTGACATAGAGTGGGACTAATGCCTTTAAGATCATCAAGAGTATATCCAATAGCGACACGGTGCTTCTTGAGTTTTCAATAATCTTTCTTCTTCATGCTATGAAAGGTTAGCACTAATAATAACATGATATATTTTCTTTTCATCAAGATAAGCATATTTAAGATTATCGATAGCGGTTTAAGCTCAAACACGGGTCACCCTTGGGTGGAGGAGGATCCCTAAGTTTCAACAGGAAAATTGTGTTGCAAGAATAGGTTCATGTTTAAAGAATACTTCATCTATTTCCTTCTTTCATTCATGAACATATCATTTTCATGGTCTAGCAAATAGTGTTCTAAAGGATCACTAGGAGGTACGGCAATAGAAGCAAGACCAATAATTTCATCCTTACTAGGCAATTCTTCCTCACGATGTTGTTTACTAAATTTAGAGAAATTAAACTATGAATCATATCATCCAAGCCAATAGTAACAACATTCTTTTTACAGTCTATCCTAGCATTAACAGTATTCAAGAAGGGTCTACCAAATATAATGGGACAAGAGCTATCTTGTGGAGAATTGAGAACAAGAAAATCAGCAGGATATTTAGTTTTCCCACACAAGACTTCAACATCTCTAACAATTCCCATTGCAGATATAGTATCTCTATTGGCAAGTTTAATTGTAACATCAATATCTTCTAACTCAGCAGGTGCAATTTCATGCTTAATTTCTTTATATAAATCATAAGGTATAACACTAGCACAAGCACCCATATCACATAAGCCATGATAACAATGATCTCCTATTTTAACAGAAATAACAGGCATGCCTACCGCAAGTCTATGTTTATCTTAAGCACAAGGTTTAGGAATTCTAGCAGTTTCACCATTGAACTGAATAACATGCCCATCAATCTTATTAGACAAGAGATCTTTAACAATAGCAATATTAGGTTCTACTTTGACTTGCTCAGGAGGTGTATAAGTTCTAATATTGCTTTTACAAACAACAATTGAAGCTTTAGCATGATCCTTTATTCTAACAGGGAAAGGTGGTTTCTCAACATAAGAGGAAGGAACAATAGGATCATTATAAGTGACAGTCTTTTCTTCAAATTTAATAGGTGCTGCTACTTTTACTTCTATGGGAGGATGATATTTAAACCACTTCTCCTTGGGGAGATCAACATAAGTAGCAAAAGATTCACAGAAAGAAGCTACTATCTCAGAGTCAACTCCATATTTAGTGCTAAACTTACGGAAAATATCGGTATCCATAAAAGATTTAACACAATCAAACTTCAGTGTCATACCTGACTCCTTACCTTCATCGAGGTCCCAATCTTCAGAGTTGCGTTTAATTCTATCCAATAAATTCCATATGAATTCAATAGTCTTCATCATAAAAGAGCCAGCACAAGAAGTATCAAGCATGGTGCGATTGTTATCAGAAAGCCGAGCATAAAAACTTTGAATAATTATTTCTCTTGGGAGCTCATGATTGGGGCATGAATATAACATTGATTTAAGCCTCCCCCAAGCTTGAGCGATGCTTTCTCCTTCGCGAGGCCAAAAATTATATATATAACTGCGATCACGATGAACAAGTTGCATAGGATAATACTTTTGATGAAATTCCAATTTCAATCTTTTATAGTTCCATGATCTCATATCATCACATAGCCTATACCATGTCAATGCATCTCCCTTCAAAGATAAAGGGAAGACCTTCTTCTTAACAACGTCATCGGGTATACCTGCAAGCTTAAATAATCCACAAACTTCATCCATATATATTAAGTGTTCATCAAGATGCTTGGTTCCATCTCCGGTAAAAGGATTAGCTAGCAGTTTTTCCATCATACCCGAAGGAATTTCAAAAGGAGTTTCATTTTCAATAGGTTCGGTAGGTTGAGGAGCAACTCTTTGCTCTCTTGGACGGGTGAAGATACCCGAACAAGCCCCTCGAGAATTACTTTCCATAGTAACAAGTGACGATAAATTTCAGCACACTATATAAATTTTTCCTTACCAAATTCCACCTACCAAAGGCGCTACACTCCCGGCAGCGGCGCCAGAAAAGAGTCTTGATGACCCACAAGTATAGGGGTCTATCGTAGTACTTTCGATAAGTAAGAGTGTCGAACCCAACGAGGAGCAGAAGGAAATGATAAGCGGTTTTCAGCAAGGTATTCTCTGCAAGTACTGAAATAAGTGGTAACAGATAGTTTTGTGATAGGATAATTTGTAACGAGCAACAAGTAACAAAAGTAAATAAAGTGCAGCAAGGTGGCCCAATCCTTTTTGTAGCAAAGGACAAGCCTCGACAAACTCTTTTAATAGGAAAAGCGCTCCCGAGGACACATGGGAATATCGTCAAGCTAGTTTTCATCATGTTCATATGATTCGCGTTCGCTACTTTGATAAATTGATATGTGGGTGGACCGGTGCTTGGGTGCTGTTCTTACTTGAACAAACGTCCCACTTATGATTAACCTCTATTGCAAGCATCCACAACTACAACAAAAGTATTAAGGTAAACCTAACCATAGCATGAAACATATGGATCCAAATCAGCCCCTTACGAAGAAACGCATAAACTAGGGTTTAAGCTTTTGTCACTCTAGCAACCCATCATCTACTTATTACTTCCCAATGCCTTCCTTTAGGCCCAAATAATGGTGAAGTGTTATGTAGTCGACGTTCACATAACACCACTGGAGGCTAGACAACATACATCTCATCAAAATATCGAATGAATACCAAATTCACATGACTACTCATAGCAAGACTTCTCCCTTGTCCTCAGGAACAAACGTAATTACTCACAAAGCATATTCATGTTCATGATAAGAGGGGTAATAATATGCATAAAGGATCTGAACATATGATCTTCCACCAAATAAACCAACTAGCATCAACTACAAGGAGTAATCAACATTACTAGCAACCTACTAGCACCAATCCCGGACTTGGAGACAAGAATTGGATACAAGAGATGAACTAGGGTTTGGAGATGAGATGATGCTGGTGAAGATGTTGATGGAGATTGCCCTCTCCCGATGAGAGGAGCGTTGGTGATGATGATGATGATGATTTCCCCCTCCCGGAGGGAAGTGTCCCCGCAGAACAGCTCTGCCGGAGCCCTAGATTGATTCCGCCAAGGTTCCGCCTCGTGGCGGCGGAGTTTCGTCCCGAAAGGTTGCTTCCTTATTTTTTTCTCATCGAAAGACTTCATATAGGAGAAGATGGGCGTCGGAGAGCCACCAGGGGGCCCACAAGGTAGGGGGGCGCGCCCTAGGGGGGCCCACCCTCGTGAGCAGGGTGTGGGCCCCCTGGCCTTCATCATTGGTGACGATTTTTCTTTATTTATTTTAAGATATTCCGTGGAGTTTCAGGACTTTTGGAGTTGCTTGAGAATAGGTCTCAATATTTGCTCCTTTTCCAGCCCAGAATTCCAGCTGCCGGCATTCTCCCTCTTCATGTAAACCTTGTAAAATAAAAGAGAATAGCCATAAGTATTGTGACATAATGTGAAATAACATCCCATAATGCGATAAATATCGATATAAAAGCATGATGCAAAATGGACGTATCACTGTGTACCAGACCTGATGTGTGCCTTGCCATAATTTTGGCAGGGAGGTACCAAAGTAATCCCAGAGTGGATCACTGGACAACGGTCAAGAACATCCTGAAGTACCTGAAAAGGACCAAGGATATGTTTCTCGTTTATGGAGGTGACAAAGAGCTCATTGTAAAAGGTTACGTCGATGCTAGCTTCGACACATATCCGGATGACTCGAAGTCACAAATCGGATACGTATTTATATTGAATGGTGGAGCTGTCAGTTGGAGCAGTTCCAAGCAGAGCGTCATGGCGGGATCTACGTGTGAAGCGGAGTAAGTAGCTACTTCAGAAGCAATGCATCAAGGAGTCTGGATGAAGGAGTTCATATCCGATCTGGGTGTAATACCTAGTGCATTGGGTCCAATGAAAATCTTTTGTGACAACACTGGAGCAATTGCCTTGGTGAAGGAATCCAGGTTTCACAAGAGAACAAAACACATCAATAGACGCTTCAACTCCATTCGTAAAAAGGTCAATGATGGATAAATAGAGATTTGCAAAATACATACAGATCTAAATATAGTAGAGCCGTTGACTAAGCCTCTTTCGCGAGCAAAACATGATCATCACCAAGACTCCATGGGTGTTAGATTCATTACAATGTAATCTAGATTGTTGGCTCTAGTGCAAGTGGGATAATAAAGGAAATATGCCCTAGAGGCAACAATAAAGTTGCTATTTTATATTTCCTTATTCATGATAAAGGTTTATTATTCATGCTAGTATTGTACTGATCGGAAACATAAATACATGTGTGAAAACATAAACAAATATCATGTCCCTAGTAAGCCTCTACTAGACTAGCTCGTTGATCAAAGTTGGTTAAGGTTTCCTAACCATAGACATGTGTTGTCACTTGATAATGGGATCACATCATTAGGAGAATGATGTGATGGACAAGACCCATCCATTAGCTTAGCATTTGATCGTTGAGTTTATTGCTATTGCTTTCTTAATGTCAAATACATATTCCTTTGACTATGAGATCATGCAACACCTGGATACCTGAGGAATACCTTGTGTGCTATCAAACATCACAACATAACTGGGTGATCATAAAGATGCTCTACAGGTATCTCTGAAGGTGTCTGTTGAGTTGGGATGGATCAAGATTAGGATTTGTCACTATGTGTATCGGAGAGGTATCTCTGGGCCCTCTCGGTAATACACATCACAAGAATCTTGCAAGCAAAGTGACCAAGGAGTTAGTTACGAGATGATGTATTAAGGAACGTGTAAAGAGACTTGCTGGTAATGAGATTGAACTAGGTATGAAGATACCGACGATCAAATCTCGGGCAAGTAACATACCGATAGACAATGGGAATTACATATGTTGTCATAAGGTTCGACCGATAAAGATCTTCGTAGAATATGTAGGAACCAATGTGGGCATCCGGTTTCCGCTATTCGTTATTGACCGGAGAGGTGTCTTGGTCATTTCTACATAATTCTCGAACCCGTAGGGTCCGCACGCCTAACGTTCCTTGACGATATAGTGTTATATATATATCAGTTATGTGATTTGGTGACCGAATGTTGTTCGGAGTCCCGGATGAGATCAGAGACATGACGAGTTGCTCCGGAATGGTCCGAGGTAAAGATTGATATATAGGACGATGATGTTTGGACACCGAAAGAGTTTCAAGAGGTACTGGATATTCATCGGATCACCGGAAGGGGTTCCAGGAAGTCCCGGGAGGCTATATGGGCTTAATGGGCCAAAGGAGGGAACACACCAGCCCACAAGGGGCTGGTGCACCCCTCTCCCTTGCCGCCGGACCAAGGGGAAGGAAAGGGGGAGGGTTGGCCCCTCCTGCCTTTCCCTCCTCGTGAGAGAAAGGAAAGGGGGGGGGCGCCACCTCCCCCTGCATTCCTCCCGCGCACAAACATGGAAGGGGGGCGGGCGGCTAGGGCAGGAGCCCAAGGAGGATTCGGCCTGCTTGGGGCACCTCCTAGCTGCCTCCCCTCTCCCCCACCTATATATATGAGGGAGGGGGCTCCACACAAGACCACGACAATCTCTTAGCCGTGGGCGGCACCCCTCTCCACAGTTTTGTCCCTCGGTCATATTTTCGAAGTGCTTAGGCGAAGCCCTGCAGAGATAGCATCACCACCACCGTCACCATGCCATCGTGCTACCGGAACTCATCCACTACTTCGCCCTGTTGGGTAACATAGTAATAATTCAAAAATTTCCTACGTGCCACCAAGATCAATCTAGGAGATGCTAGCAACGAGAGAGAGGGAGTGCATCTTCGTACCCTTGAAGATCGCTAAGCGGAAGCGTTACAAGAACGTGGTTCATGGAGTCGTACTCGTGGCGATTCAAATCGTGGAAGATCCGATCCAAGCGCCAAATGGATTGCGCCTCCACGTTCAACAAACGTACAGCCCGGGGACATCTCCTCCCTCTTGATCCAGCAAGGGGAGAGGAGAAGTTGAGGGAGAGGTCCGGCAGCACGACGGCGTAGTGGTGGAGCTTGCAGTTCTCCTGCAGGGCTCGCCAAGCATTACGGAGGAGGAGGAGGTGTTGAATAAGGGAGGGGCTACGCCAGGGGAAGGGGTGCGGCTGTCCTCCCACCCACCCACCCCCCCCCACTATTTATAGGGGGAAGGGAAGAGGGGGCCGCCCCCCCTAGATGCATCTAGAAGAGGGGTGGCGGCCAGGAGTGGAGACTTGCCCCCAAGCAAGGTGGGAGGCGCCCCCTCCCCCTAGGGTTTCCAATCCTAGGTGCCTTGGCCCTTGGGGGGCGCACCAGCCCACTAGCGGGCAGGTTACCTCCCATATTCAGCCCATTAAGTCCTCCGGGGCAGGTGGCTCCACCCGGTGGACCCCGGACAATAACCCCCGAAACAATTCCGGCGACTGAAACTGGACTTCCCGTATATAAATCTTTACCTCCAGAAAATTCCGGAACTCCTCGTGATATCCGGGAATCCGTACAACCTTCGGTAACCACATACAATGTCCCATAACTACTCTAGCATCACCGAACCTTAAGTGTGTAGGCCCTACGGGTTCGGGAACCATGCAGACATGACCAAGACATCTTTCTGGCCAATAACCAACAGCGGGATCTAGATACCCATGTTGGCTCCTACATGTTCCACGATGATCTCATCGGATGAACCATGATGTCTGGGATTCAATCAATCCCGTATACAATTCCGTTTGTCCATCGGTATGTTACTTGACCGAGATTCGATGTCGGTATCCCCATACCTCGTTCAATCTCGTTACCGGCAAGTCTCTTTACTCGTTCCATAACACATGATCGCGTCGCTAACTCCTTAGTCACATTGAGCTCATTATGATGATGCATTACCGAGTGGGCCCAAAGATACCTTTCCATCATACGGAGTTACAAATCCCAGTCTTGATTCGTGCCAACCCAACAGACACTTTCGGAGATACCTGTAGTGCACCTTTATAGTCACCCAGTTACGTTGTGACGTTTGATACACCCAAAGCACTCCTACAGTGTCCGGGAGTTACACAATCTCATGGTCTAAGGAAATGATACTTGACATTAGAAAAGCTCTAGCAAACAAACTACACGATCTTGTGCTATGCTTAGGATTGGGTCTTGTCCATCACATCATCCTCCTAATGATGTGATCCCGTTATCAATGACATCCAGTGTCCATGGTCAGGAAACCACAACCATCTATTGATCAACGACCTAGTCAACTAGAGGCTCACTAGGGACATGTTGTGGTCTATGTATTCACACATGTATTATGGTTTCCGGTTAATAAAATTATAGCATGAACAATAGACAATTATCATGAACAAGGAAAAATAATAATAACCATTTTATTATTGCCTCTATGGCATATTTCCAACAGTCTCCCACTTGCACTAGAGTCAATAATCTAGTTACATTGTGATGAATCGAACACCCATAGAGTTTTGGTGTTGATCATGTTTTGCTCTTGGAAGAGGTTTAGTCAACGGATCTGCAATATTCAGATCCATATGCACTTTACAAATATCTATGTCTCCATCTTGAATATATTCACGAATGGAGTTGAAGCGACGCTTGATGTGCCTGGTCATCTTGTGAAACCTGGGCTCCTTGGCAAGGGAAATAGCTCCAGTGTTGTCACAGAAGAGAGTCATCAGGCCCGACGCATTGGTAATTACTCCTAGGTCTGTGATGAACTCCTTCATCCAGACTGCTTCCTGTGCTGCCTCCGAGGCAGCTATGTACTTCGCTTCACATGTAGATCCCCCATGACGCTTTGCTTGCAACTGCACCAGCTTGCTGCCCCAAGATTCAAAACGTACACGTATCCGGTTTGTGACTTGGAGTTATCCAGATCTGTGTCCAAGCTAGCATCGACGTAACCCTTTACGACGAGCTCTTCATCACCTCCATAAACGAGAAACATATCCTTAGTCCATTTACTTCAGGATATTCTTGACCTTTGTCCAGTGTTCCATACCGGGATCACTTTGGTACCTCCCTACCAAACTTACGGCAAGGTTCACATCAGGTCTGGTATACATCATGGTTTACATAATAGAGCCTATGGCCGAGGCATAGGGGATGACACTCATCTTTTCTCTATCTTCTACCGAGGTCGGGCATTGAGCCGTGCTCAATCTCACACCTTGCAATATAGGCAAGAACCCTTTCTTGGACTGATCCATATTGAACTTCTTCAATATCTTGTCAAGGTGTGTGCTTTGTCAAAGACCAATGAGGCGTCTCGATCTATCTCTATAGATCTTTATGCCTAATATGTAAGCAGCTTCTCCAAGGTCCTTCATTGAAAAATATTTATTCAAGTAGGCCTTTACGCTTTCCAAAAGTTCTATAGCATTTCCCATCAATATTATGTCATCCACATACAATATGAGAAATGCTACAGAGCTCCCACTCACTTTCTTGTAAATACAGGCTTCTCCATAAGTCTGTTTAAACCCAAACACTTTGATCATTTCATCAATGAAAATGTTCCAACTCCGAGATGCTTGCACCAGCCCATAGATGGAGCGTTGGAGCTTGCATACCTTGTCAGCATTCTTAGGATCGACAAAACCCTCCGCTTGCATCATATAAAATTCTTCCTTAAGGAAACCATTAAGTAATTCCGTTTTGACGTCCATTCGCCGTATCTCATAATCATAGAATGCCGCAATTGCTAACATGATTCGGATGGACTTTAGCCCCTACGGGTGAGAAGGTCTCATCGTAGTCAACCCCTTGAACTTGTCGATAACCCTTAGCGACAAGCCGAGCCTTATAGACGGTCATATTACCATCCGCGCCAGTCTTCTTCTTAAAGATCCACTTATTCTGTATGGCTTGTCGATCATCGGGCAAGTCTGTCAAAATCCGTACTTTGTTTCCATACATGGATCCTATCTCAGATTTCATGGCTTCATGCCATTTGTTGGAATCCGGGCCCGCCATAGCTTCTTCATAGTTCGAAGGTTCACCGTTGTCTAACAACATGATTTCCAGGACAGGGTTGCCGTACCACTCTGGTGCAGAACGTGTCCTTGTGGACCTACGAAGTTCAGTAGCAACTTGATCCGAAGTTTCATGATCATCATCATTAACTTCCTCTCTATTCGGTGCAGGCACCACAGAAACATCTTCCTGAGCTGCGCTACTCTTCGGTTCAAGAGGGAGTACCTCATCAAGTTCTACTTTCCTCCCACTTACTTCTTTCGAGAGAAACTCCTTCTCCAGAAAGGATCCATTCTTGGCAACAAAGATCTTGCCTTCGGATCTGAGGTAGAAGGTATACCCAATAGTTTCCTTGGGGTATCCTATGAAGACACATTTTTCTGATTTGGGTTCGAGCTTTCCAGGTTGAAGTTTCTTGACATAAGCATCGGATAACCAAACTTTTAGAAATGACAACTTAGGTTTCTTCCCAAACCATAATTCATACGGTGTCGTCTAAACGGATTTAGAAGGTGCCCTATTTAAAGTGAATGTGGCAGTCTCTAAAGCATAACCCCAAAATGATAGCAGTAGATCGGTAAGAGACATCATAGATCGCACCATATCCGATAGAGTGCGATTACGACATTCGGACACACCATTACGCTAAGGTTTCTAGGCGGCGTGAGTTGAGAAACAATTCCACATTTCCTTAAGTGCGTGCCAAACTCGTGACTCAAGTATTCTCCTCCATGATCCGATCGTAAGAACTTTATTTTTCTGTCACGTTGATTCTCTACCTCACTCTAAAATTCCTTGAACTTCTCAAAGGTCTTAGACTTGTGTTTCATTAAGTAGACATACCCATATATACTTAAGTCATCAGTGAGGGTGAGAACATAACGATAGCCACCGTGAGCCCAACGCTCATTAGACTGCACACATCAGTATGTATGATTTCCAACAAGTCGGTTGCTCGTTCCATTGTTCCGGAGAACGGAGTCTTGGTCATTTTACCCATGAGGCATGGTTCGCACGTGTCAAATGATTCACAATCAAGAAACTCCAAAAGTCCATTTGCATGGAGTTTCTTCATGCATTTGACACCAATGTGACCAAGGTGGCAGTGCCACAGGCATGTGGGACTATCATTATAAACCTTACATCTTTTGGCATTCACACTACGAATATCTGTAGCATCACGTTCGAGATTCAACAAAAATAAACCATTGACCAGCGGGGCATGACCATAAAACATATCTCCCATATGAATAGAACAACCATTATTCTCGGATTTAAACGAGTAGCCATCTTGCATTAAACGAGATCCAGATACAATGTTCATGCTCAAAGCTGGCACTAAATAACAATTATTGAGGTTTAAAACTAATCCCGAAGGTAGATGTAGAGGTACCGTGCCGACGGCAATCATATCGTCACCTCGTCCTTCGCCAGTCTCCGCTTATTCCGTAGCTCCTGTTTTGAGTTACAAATATGAGCAACCGCACCGGTATCAAATACCCAGGAGCTACTATGAACGCTGGTAAGGTACACATCAATAACATGTATATCATATATACCTTTGGCATTGCCAGCCTTCTTATCCGCTAAGTACTTGGGGCAGTTCCATTTCCAATGACCATTTCCCTTGCAATAAAAGCACTAAGTCTCAGGCTTGGGTCCATTCTTTGGCTTCTTCCCGGCAACTGACTTACCGGGCGCGGCAACTCCCTTGCCGTCCTTCTTGAAGTTCTTCTTACCCTTGCCTTTCTTGAAACTAGTGGTCTTATTCACCATCAACACTTGATGTTCCTTTTTGATCTCCACCTCCGCTGATTTCAGCATTTAATATAACTCAGGAATGGACTTCTCCATCCCTTGCATATTGTAGTTCATCACAAAGCTCTTGTAGCTAGGTGGAAGCGACTGGAGGATCCTGTCAATGACCGAGTCATCTGGAAGATTAACTCCCAGCTGAGATAATCGGTTGTGCAACCTAGACATTTTGAGTATATGCTCGCTGACAGAACTGTTTTCCTCCATCTTACAACTGTAGAACTTGTCAGAGACTTCATATCTCTCGACCTGGGCATGAGCTTGGAAAACCATTTTCAGCTCTTGGAACATCTCATATGCTCCGTGTTGCTCAAAACGCTTTTGGAGCCCCGGTTCTAAGCTGTAAAGCATGCCGCACTGAACCAGGGAGTAATCATCACTACACGACTGTCAGGCGTTCATAACGTCTTGAGTTGCTGGGAAAATGGGTGCGTCACCTAACGGTGCTTCAAGGACATATGCTTTCTTGGTGGCTATGAGGATGATCCTCAAGTTACGGACCCAGTCTGTATAGTTGCTACCATCGTCTTTCAGCTTGGTTTTCTCTAGGAACGCGTTGAAGTTGAGGGCAACATTAGCGTGGGCCATTTGATCTACAAGACATATTGTAAAGATATTTTAGACTAAGTTCATGACAATTAAGTTCATCTAATCAAATTATTTAATGAACTCCCACTCAGATAGACATCCCTCTAGTCATCTAAGTGATACATGATCCGAATCGACTAGGCTGTGTCCGATCATCACGTGAAACGGACTAGTCATCAACGGTGAACATCTCCATGTTGATCGCATCTACTATACGACTCATGTTCGATCTTTCGGTCTCTCGTGTTCCGAGGCCATGTCTGTACATGCTAGGCTCGTCAAGTCAACCTAAGTGTTTTGCATGTGTAAATCTGGCTTACACGTGTTGTATGCGAACGTTAGAATCTATCACACCCGATCATCACGTGGTGCTTTGAAACAACAAACCTTCGCAACGGTGCACAGTTAGGGGGAACACATTTCTTGAAATTTTAGTGAGGGATCATCTTATTTAGGCTACTATCGTTCTAAGCAAATAAGATGTAAACATGACAAACATCACATGCAAATCATAAAGTGACATGATATGGCCAATATCATCTTGCGCCTTTGATCTCCATCTTCGAGGCGCGGCATGATCACCATCGTCACTGGAAAGACACCATGATCTCCATCATCATGATATCTATCATCGTGTCTTCATGAAGTTGTCTCACCAAATATTACTTCTACTACTATGGCTAACGGTTAGCAATAAAGTAAAGTAATTACATGGCGTTTTCATTGACACGCAGGTCATACAATAAATTAAGACAACTCCTATGGCTCCTGCCGGTTGTCATACTCATCGACATGCAAGTCGTGATTCCTATTACAAGAACATAATCAATCTCATACATCACATATATAATTCATCACATCCTTTTGGCCATATCATTTCACATAGCATACCCTGCAAAAACAAGTTAGACGTCCTCTAATTGCTGTTGCATGTTTTACGTGGCTGCTATGGGTTTCTAGCAAGAAGGTTTCTTACCTACGCAAAAGCCACAACGGTGATATGCCAATTGCTATTTACCCTTCATAAGGACCCTCTTCATCGAATCCGATCCGACTAAAGTGGGAGAGATAGACACCCGCTAGCCACCTTATGCATCAATTGCATGTCAGTCGGTGGAACCAGTCTCACGTAAGCGTACGTGTAAGGTCGGTCCGGGCCGCTTCATCCCACAATGCCGCTGAATCAAGATAAGACTAGTAACGGCAAGCAAATTGACCAAATCATCGCCCACAACTACTTTGTGTTCTACTCGTGCATAGAATATACTCATAGACCTAGCTCATGATGCCACTGTTGGGTAATGTAGTAATAATTCAAAATTTTCCTACGTTTCACCAAGATCAACCTAGGAGATGCTAGCAACGAGACAGAGGGAGTGCATCTTCATACCCTTGAAGATCGCTAAGCGGAAGCGTTACAAGAACGCGGTTGATGGAGTAGTACTCGTGCCAATTCAAATCGCGGAAGATCCGATCCAAGCGCCAAACGGACGGCGCCTCCACGTTCAACACACGTAAAGCCCGGGGACATCTACTCCTTCTTGATCCAGCAAGGGGAGAGGAGAAGTTGAGGGAGAGCTCCGGCAGAACGATGGCGTGGTGGTGGAGCTTGCGGTTCTCCTGTAGGGCTTCGCCAAGCACTACGAAGGAGGAGGAGGTGTTGGAGGAGGGAGGGGCTGCGCCAGGTGAAGGGGTGCGGCTGCCCTCCCCCCCCCCCACTATTTATAGGGGGAAGGGAAGAGGGGGCCGGTCCCCCTAGATGCATCTAGAAGGGGTGCGGCGGCCAGGAGGGGAGACTTGCCCCCCAAGCAAGGTGGGAGGCGCCCCCTCCCCCTAGGGTTTCCAGCCCTAGGCGCCTTCGGACAATGGGGGGCGCACTAGCCCACTAGGGGGCTGGTTTCCTCCCATATTCAGCCCATTAAGTCCTCCGGGGAAGGTGGCCCCACCCGATGGACCCCCGGACACCTTCCGGTAGTCCCGGTACAATACTGATAACCCCTGAAACAATTCGGGCGACTGAAACTGGACTTCCCATATATAAATATTTACCTCCGGAATATTCCGGAACTCCTCATGATGTTCGGGATCTCATCCGGGAATCCGAACAACCTTCGATAACCACGTACACTTTCCCATAACAACTCTAGTGTCATCGAACATTAAGTGTGTAGACCCTACGCTTCGGGAACCATGCAGACATGACCGAGACATTTCTCCGGCCAATAACCAAAAGAGGGATCTGGATACCCATGTTGGCTCCTACATGTTCCACGATGATCTCATCGGATGAACCACGATGTCGGGGATTCAATCAATCCCATATACAATTCCCTTTGTCCATCGGTATGTTACTTGCCCGATATTCAATCGTCGGTATCCCCATACCTTGTTCAATCTCGTTACCGGCAAGTCTCTTTACTCGTTCCGTAACACATGATCCCATGGCTAACTCCTTAGTCACATTGAGCTCATTATGATGATGCATTACCGAGTGGGCCCAGAGATACCTCTCCATCATACGGAGTGACAAATCCCAATCTCGATTCGTGCCAACCCAACCGACACTTTCGGAGATACCTGTAGTGCACCTTTATAGTCACCTAGTTACGTTGTGACGTTTGATACACCCAAAGCAATCCTACGGTATCCGGGAGTTACACAATCTCATGGTCTAAGGAAATGATACTTGAAAATAGAAAAGCTTGATACGTCTCCAACGTATCTATAATTTTTGATTGCTCCATGCTACTTTATCTACTGTTTTGGACTATATTGGGCTTTATTTTCCACTTTTATATTACTTTTGGGACTAACCTATTAACCGAAGGCCCAGCCCAGAATTGCTGTTTCTGCCTATTTCAGTGTTTCGAAGAAACGGAATATCAACCGAAGTCCAAACGGAATGAAACCTTCGGGAGCGTGATTTTCCAACCGAACGTGATCCAGGAGACTTGGACCCTAATCCAAGAAGTGCCACAGTGATCACGAGGTGGAGGTGCCCCAGGCGCCCCCCCTACGTGGGCCCCTGACGCTCCACCGACGTACTCCTCCTCCTATATATACCTACGTATCCCAAAACGATCAGAACAGGAGCCAAAAACCTAATTCCACCGCCGCAACCTTATGTATCCACGAGATCCCATCTTGGGGCCTGTTCCGGAGCTCCGCCGGAGGGGGCATCCACCATGGAGGGCTTCTACATCATCTCCATAGCCCCTCCGATGAAGTGTGAGTAGTTTACTTCAGACCTTCGGGTCCATAGCTAGTAGCTAGATGGCTTCTTCTCTCTTTTTGGATCTCAATACAATGTTCTCCCCCTCTCTCGTGGAGATCTATTCGATGTAATCTTCTTTTTGCGGTGTGTTTGTTGAGACTGATGGATTGTGGGTTTATGATCCAGTATTATCTATGGAAAATATTTGATTCTTCTATGAATTCTTTTATGTATGATTGAGTTTTCTTTGCAAGTCTCTTCGAATTATCCGTTTGGTTTGGCCAACTAGATTGGTAGTTCTTGCAATGGGAGAAGTGCTTAGCTTTGGGTTCAATCTTGCGGTGTCCTTACCCAATGACAGAAAGGGTTGCAGGCACGTATTGTATTGTTGCCATCGAGGATAACAAGATGGGGTTTTATCATATTGCATGAATTTATCCTCTACATCATGTCATCTTGCTTAAGGCGTTACTCTTTTTTAACTTAATACTCTAGATGCATGCTGGATAGCGGTCGATGAGTGGAGTAATAGTAGTAGATGCAGAATCGTTTCGATCTACTTGTTTTGGACGTGATGCCTATATACATGATCATTGCCTAGATATACTCATAACTATGCTCAATTCTGTCAATTGCTCAACAGTAATTTGTTCACCCACCGTAGAATATCTATGCTCTTGAGAGAAGCCACTAGTGAAACCTACTTGCTTTGTTTTTACTTTGCTTTTACTTTCTACTTTGCATCTATCTATCAAAAAATACCAAAAATATTATTTATCATCTCTATCAGATCTTACTATCCTAAGTGATCGTGAAGGGATTGACAACCCCTAATCGCGTTGGTTGCGAGTTGCTATCGTTTTGTGTAGGTACGAGGGACTTGTGTGTGGTCTCCTACTGGATTGATACCTTTGTTCTCAAAAACTAAGGGAAATACTTACGCTACTTTGCTGCATCATCCTCTCGTCTTCGGGGAAATCCAACGCTGTGCTCAAGAGGTAGCAAGAAGAATTTCTGGCGCCGTTGCCAGGGAGGTCTTCGCTCATTTCAAGACATACCAACTACCCATCACAATCCCTATCTCCCGCATTACATTATTTGCCATTTGCCTCTCGGTTTCCTCTCCCCCACTTCACCCTTGCCGTTTTATTCGCCTTCTCTTTTCCGTTCGCCTTGATGTCTTTCTTGGCTCGTTTTCTCGCTTGGTTGAAATAGTTGAGTATTTATTCCTAAACAGAGAAGCTAATATCTATGGATCCTCATCCGCTTGCCAATCATTTTAAGAGACCCAACTATGATGACCAATTCCTAGTGATTTGGATGCACTAGATTATCTTTATAAGCTTTTGCCTGAAATCCGTAGATCTGAAATTTTTGATGAAGTGCTTTATGAAGTGATTCACGATAGATCTTTGAATAAAAAGCATGATTGCAATGATTTTATCATAAATTCTGTTGATGTAAATTGTGCTAATAATATGCAAAACCCTAAGCTTGGGGATGCTAGTTTTGCTATGTCCAATATTCATGATTGGGGAGATTCTTCTTATGATCTTGAAAATTTATTTAAGCCCCATGATGAATATAAGATTGATAATAGTGTTTGCAATAATATTGAAAGTGGGTTTGGAAGAGCGTCAACTTTAGATCCCACGTATTTGGATAAAATTCAATCTTATGAAATTTTTGATAAAAGTGGGCTTGGAGAAATCATGACTTTAGTTAATGATAATCCCACTATTTTGGAAGAGTGTCAACTCCGCATGCATGTGGATTGTGTTGAGAATATGTTATGTGATAGCTATATTGTTGAATTTTCTTATGATCCTACATGTAATTATTATGAGAGAGGAAAATATGGTTATAGAAATTTTCATGTTACTAAATTACCTCTCGTTATGTTGAGATTGCTATTGTTCCTTTCCGCTTCCTTGCATATGCTAGTTTTTGCTTGCTACGATAATTTGTTTGCCTATAATATGCCTATGCATAGGAAGTATGTTAGACTTAAATGTGTTTGTCACATGTTTTATGATTCTCTCTTTGTGCCTCAATTCTTGTCTTTCTTGTGAGCATCATTGAAATCTCAATGCCTAGTGTCGGTGTCAAAACCGGCGGATCTCGGGTAGGGGATCCAGAACTGTGCGTCTAGGCGGATGGTAACAGGAGACAAGGGACATGATGTTTTTACCCAGGTTCGGGCCCTCTCGATGGAGGTAAAACCCTACTCCTGCTTGATTAATATTGATGATATGGGTAGTACAAGAGTAGATCTACCACGAGATCAGAGAGGCTAAACCCTAGAAGCTAGCCTATGGTATGATTGTTATTCGTCCTATGGACTAAAATCCTCCAGTTTATATAGACACCGGAGAGGGTTAGGGTTACACAGAGTTGGTTACAATGGTAGGAGATCTACATATCCGTATCGCCAAGCTTGCCTTCCACGCCAAGGAAAGTCCCATCGGACACGGGATGAAGTCTTCAATCTTGTATCTTCATAGTCCAGGAGTCCGGCCAAAGGTTATAGTCCGGCTATCCGGACACCCCCTAATCCAGGACTCCCTCAGTAGCCCCCGAGCCAGGCTTTAATGACGATGAGTCTGGCACGCAGATTGTCTTCGGCATTGCAAGGCGGGTTCTTCTCCAAATTCTGTGTACCTGTTGAATAGTGTCCGGCTTCTCGTGAATATTGTGCTCCTTGGCTTCCACACCCAATAATGGCCATCTTCCACGTGTCAAACGAATGCGAAAAGCCAGGGTGTTTTTACATTTACCCCCCTAGCTGCGCAAATGAGCTGCCTACAAAAGAGACGAGGATTTAGATCCGAATCGCACCATCTTCCCTTCGCGAGCATTCATCAGAGCGCATCCGATAGAGATCCATTCCATCATGGCCAGTCGACGCAGCTCCTCCTCTCGCCCTCCCAGCCCTCAGCCTGGAGGTTGGGAGAGATGTTCCGTCCCGCACAGCGAGCTAGTGACGCTCCAAACCAAGGGATTCCTTCCCGCAGCCTTCATGGTCCCGGTTCGAGCAGGACTTGCCACCTATAATGGCGGAGAGCAAGCGGAGGCGTCCCGATCCCTCAAAGGAGAGCGGGTATGCCTTGTCCCTTATCGATAAGAGGGCTCGGATTTCCAATTCATCCATTTCTCCGGGGCTCCACAGTTCTCGACCTCGGTTGCACAACCTTCGCCTGCCTCCATATTGCATATTGCGGGCTTCGTAGCCCTTTGCGAGCTGTTTTTGGGCATCGAGGCTCATTTCGCGCTGTGGAAGAAGTTGTTCTGCCTTGTGCCCCGTTCTCAGGAGGGGTCGATATATCAAGTGGGCGGAGCCGAAATATGGCGCATCGCCGGGATCGGATATCTATCCGGAACCCCGAGGAAGGCGTCCGGAGACTGGCCTTCAGAATGGTTTTATATAGAAGATGTCCCCCTGCCGGACCCTGTTCCGATCGGCCTCCCCGAGTTCGATAATGCTCCTTTGAAGAAGTGCCTAAGCTGGCGTCCACGGAGCCCTCAGAGGGCGAATGACAAGGACGTCCTTTACCTGATGAGCCGGATAAGGTTGTTAGCTCATTCCGGACTGACCATGATCGGGGTCATTGCCACATGCATTATGCGGGGTGGTGCAGCCGCTTCAGTATAGAGGCCACCCCATGTGGGATTTCAACGGGGAGGATGATGCCACCCGCTGCGGCTGTAAGGGGCCGGGATCGGTTGCCGCTCTGACGAAGACCTTGTCCGCATTGTACAAGGGAGAAGAGGAGGAGTTCCTCCGCGTCAATCCACAGGGCGGATTTTCTATGAACAACCCTCCGAGCTGGGTAAGCGGACACTTCTTTTTGCCCATCCGGTCCATATTCCCATAGTTAAGTGCCTTATCTTGTGATTTCGACGCAGGAATTATGCCGGGCCGTAAAGGATATAAAAGGCCTCCTCCACAACCTGAGGATCCGGAACGGTCCCTCGATCCGGCCTCCCAAGATGATCCGGACATATCCGTGGAGCTGATCGATGGGGTATTTCACCAACTGAGCATCAACAATGCCTTGGTGGCTATTACAACCGATTATCCTGGACTGCTCCCCGCCTCACAAGTAATCGAGACCGAAGTCCTAATACTTCAAAGATGATCCATCTGTGCTTATTTTTTATCACCGTATACCAATGGTGTTTCGCAGGGGAGGATCTCGAGGCGGAATGCCGAGCTTGCGGCGACTAGCCAACAGGGGACCGCGAGGGCGGGTAGGCTAAAGAGACACGCAGTCCGGGTCGAGTCACCGGCGCAGCAGTAAGGCGCGCTGCCTTATTCCAAGGTATTATTCTTACGATGCATACTAACGCCCATGCTCTCTTATTTTTAGGAAAAAGAGGGCTCGCCGGACTATATCCGGAGAAATTGCCAATCGAGCCTCCACCAGCCAGGCTCCAAAGCCAGGTCCAGAAGCAGAGGAAAACACGAGGCGTGCGCTGGACACTCCTCCGACAGAGGATGCAGACGGACTGTCCGCCACCAATTCCGAGGTGGAGAGTGCCATGAATCACAGGCGTCGCCGGCAGTTCTTCGTGACGCTTGTTTCTCCCAAGAGGCATTGGATGCCTTCAATTCGGGAGATGCGTACCTCCGTGCCGCTCAAAATGGTCTAGCCAGAGCCACGGAGCAGTATGTGAAAGACAAACGGGTGAGAAAATTTGATGGTTATATATGTCAGTAGCCCCCGAGACTTGAAACAGTTAGAGTAACTGATTTAAGGATCATTTGTTATGCAGGATCTTACAAAAAAGAATACCCAACTGTCCCAGGAGCTGGAAGAGTGCAAAGCCCAACTTGAGGCCGCACTAGCCGCGGCAAGGGAGACCAAGGAGACCCCCTCTGGTAATATATGCTTCGAAAGATAAGTATGTTGTGAAGTGCGGCGTGTGTGCAAATCTGACAATATCATTGCAGATGGCGCCGGAGTAGATCCGGACAAGCAACAACTCTTGCGCCAGTTAAAGGCTGGTGAGAGCATGCTTACGAGGGTGAGGCAGGAGAAGAATAATCTCCAAGATGCAAACACCCAGCTGGGCGAGGAACTAAAGGATGTTCGTGCCCAGCTGTCGGACTCCGTGAAGGAGAATCGACGGCTTCGACGCGGCATTTTTAGTAAGTGCTTGAACGAACTTTGAAAAAGAGTTCGGCGAGGAAGTCGACTAACAGAGTTATGTCTGTAGGTATGCTCACAGGTCGTCCTGCAGAGGAAATGCCCGGTTCTACGGGTGACCTTCTTCCCGAGCTCTTACAACTGCACGAACGAGTTCGGCAGGTGATGAAAGGCGTCGCCCAGGCCTTGTGGCCATCTGTCTCCATGCCCGCCGGTCTTGGAGAGCTTGCAGAGATGCTTAAGGGAGTGCGACGTCGCTTCCGATTATGGAAGATATCAGCCTACCGTCAAGCTGCCAGGGAGGCCTGGGCCATGGTGAAGACGCGGTACACGAAGGCTGACCCAAACCACATGGACCAGGTCGGACCTGTGGGGGCCGATGGGAAGGAGATCCCTGTGAGCTTAGTGTACGGCCAAGTAGAGTTGGCCGCCAAATATTCCCAACAGGACTGTAAACTAGACAGCCTGTTGGATGGTATTGAAGAGGAATATGCTTAGTCAAATTGACTATGTAATTTAAGATGACATGTAAAATGCCTTCTAGCCGGATTATAGATCGTTTGTCATGGCAGACCTTTTCTCTTCAACCTCGGGACCCGATAGTCCGGAGTGTGTCCGAATACCCTCACGGTTATGTAGGAACCGGGGCATGCATGGAGACCAGGCGTAGGGGTCATTAGTGCTTGAACAGGCAAGTGCCCAACTAGTTATGTTATATTACATGGTTAGTAAGAAACATCTTCCAGGGAGAATAGTTCCGTTAGGGGTTCCTTTCCACAGGAGGCATGCCCTAAAGTGCATGTCCGACTGCAAAAAGCAGTAAAAGCATCTGGGGCAGATAAATAAACAAGTGAGAAATCATCTTTAGTTCAGCGACCGAATATTCCCTTAAGAACGCTAGCTTTCGGCTTCACCCAGTCTGAGGTACATATCCGGCTGACCCGACAGTAACAATCGCAGAGGTGCTCCCTTTACCGCTTAGCCGAACAATCGGGAACGTAGGGGTAAGCACAGGAGCCAGGCAACCCAGCTTGGCCAAAACTTAAGTCATATCGATGCATATAATGGTGAATAAATGGTACATGCGGAAGTGTGACACATGTGTTGGGCATGAAGCCCGTATAAATAAGCTTCTGTTAAAGGAGCCCCAGGTATAATGAGCGCGGATAGCGCGTCAGTTGTGTGCGAACAAGGCGCGAACAGGCCCTTAAGGCTGTGAGGGAAAGGGAGAGAGAAGGAGAGAAATAAAAGACATGTAATGTGTAAAAAATAGACAGAGGAAGGAGACGAACATAGAGTCCGGCGCTAGGCGTAGAATCTTCGGAGATGGGCTGCATTCCATGGGTTCGGCTCGAGTCGGTTATCCGATGCATCTCGCAGAAGGTACGCTCCACCAGTCAGGACTTGGTCAATAATAAAGGGACCTTCCCATTTGGGCTTGAGTTTGTCCTTTTTCTTGTCCGGCAGGCATAGAACTAACTCGCCAACATTGTAAGTTTTGGCCCGTACTTCTCTGCTTTGATATCTTTGAGCCTGCTGTTGATAGAATGCGGAACGGGCTTTTGTCACGTCACGCTCCTCCTCCAAGGCGTCCAAACTGTCCTGCCGATCGAGTTTGGCTTCTCTTTCATCGTACATGCGCACGCGAGGTGAGTCATGAATTATGTCACAGGGCGGAACTGCCTCTGCGCCGTATACCATAAAGAATGGTGTGAATCCGGTGGTGCGATTCGGCGTGGTCCGCAGCCCCCAGAGTACGGAGTCGAGCTCCTCTACCCAGTGCGTGTTAGATTCCTTGAGGGACCACACTAATCTAGGTTTGATGCCGCTCATAATTAGACCATTTGCTCGCTCGACTTGACCGTTAGTTTGTGGGTGATAGACTGAAGCATAGTCGAACTTGATGCCCATGTTTTTGCACCAGATTTTGACCTCGTCGGCCATAAAGTTCGTGCCGTTATCGGTGATGATGCTGTGGGGGACGCCGTAATGGTGTACGACCACTGATATGAAGTCTATCACCGGTCCGGATTCGGCCGTCTTAACAGGCTTGGCCTCTATCCATTTGGTGAATTTATCCACCATGACCAGTAGGTATTTTTCCTTGTGGGTTCCTCCTTTAAGGGGTCCAACCATGTCAAGCCCCCAGACCGCGAAGGGCCAGGTGATGGGTATAGTTTGGAGGGCGGTGGGTGGCATTTTGTGGCTTTGGTTAGCAAAGAGCTGGCAGCCGACGCATCAATGGACTAAGTCCTGAGCATCTGCCCGGGCCGTCGGCCAATAAAATCCTGTACGGAAGGCCTTGCTTACAAGGGCCCGGGCTGCGGCGTGGTGCCCGCCAAGTCCGGCATGAATTTCAGCCAGGAGGTTCCGCCCTTCCTCTTCAGAGATACACCTTTGAAGGACTCCGGTGGTGCTTTTCTTATAAAGCTCTCCCTCATGGACTTTATAGGCTTTAGATCGCTGCACTATGCAGCGTGCCTCGTTTTGGTCCTCGGGAAGTTCCTGCCTGGTTAGGTAGGCTAGGAATGGTTTCGTCCACGGGGCAATGACTGCCATTATCACGTGGGCTGAAGTTGTTACTTCGTTGGCAGAGCCTCCAGTTCTGTCAGAATGTTCGGTGTCGGGCAGTGCGGTTGGGTCCGGGTTGTTATTTCCGGACTCTCCCTCCCATAATACGGATGGCTTGAACAGCCTCTCTAGGAAGATGTTGGGGGGGACGGCATCGCGCGTGCAATCGATGCGCCAACACGCCTGCTGCCCTGGTTGTTATCCCGGGCTATATGGTGAAATTTGAGCCCCTCAAACCGAGCTGGCATTTTTAGGACGGCATTGCGATAAGCTGCCATTTTCAGATCCTTGGCATCAAAGTCTCCATTTATTTGGGATATCACGAGGTTCGAATCCCCGCGCACCTCTAGGCGTTGAATGCCCATGGAGACTACCATCCGGAGACCATGTAGAAGGGCCTCGTATTCGGCTGCGTTGTTGGAGTCCATATACATTATCTGGTTTGTTGCCAATATGGCTTTTATTTCTTCGAGTCCGGCCGTTGCGGCATCCGTCCACTCAAAGTGTTCGGTGCGCCGGAGGAGGCGATAAAGGGGTAATGCCTTTTCTTCCAAGCGGGAGATAAAGCGGCTTAGAGCCGCCACGCATCCAGTCAATTTTTGTATTTGTTTGAGGTCCTTTGGGATATCCAATTGTGACAGAGCTCGGATCTTGGATGGGTTTGCTTCAATTCCTCTACCGGATACAATGAAGCCCAAGAGCTTTCTGGCTGGTTTGCCAAAAACGCATTTTTTCGGGTTAAGCTTGATTCATATGTTCAGAGGTTATCGAATGTGAGCCTCAAGTCGTCTACTAGAGTTCCGACATGCTTTGTTTTGACGACCACATCATCTACGTATGCCTCCACTGTTTTGCCGATCTGGTTTTCCAGACATGTCTGAATCATGTGCTGATATGTTGCGCCGGCGTTTTTGAGCCTGAAGGGCATTGTGTTGAAGCAGAATGGGCCGTATGGGGTGATGAATGCCGTTGCGGCTTGGTCAGGCTCTGCCATCTTAATTTGATGGTAGCCGGAGTATGCGTTGAGGAAACACAATGAATCGTGTCCTACGGTAGCGTCGATAATTTGATCGATGCGGGGGAGGGGGAAGGGATCCTTTGGGCAAGCCTTGTTGAGGTCCTTGAAATCGACGCATAGGCGCCAGGATTTGTCCTTCTTTGGTACCATCACCAGGTTTGCTAGCCAGTCCGGATGTTTTATATCTCTGATGAATCCGGCCTCCAATAGTTTGGCTAGCTCCTCTCCCATGGCTTGTCTCTTAGGTTCGGAGAAACGCCGAAGAGCCTGCTTGACTGGCTTGAATCCTTTTAGGATGTTTAGGCTGTGCTCGGCCAGCCGGCGTGGGATTCCTGGCATGTCTGAAGGGTGCCAGGCAAAAATGTCCCAATTTTCGCGTAGGAATTCTCGTAGTGCGGCGTCTACAACAGGGTTTAATTGCACCCCGATGGAGGCCGTTTTTGTAGGGTCTGTTGGATGGACTTGGAATTTGACTATTTCGTCCGCCGGTTTAAAGGAGGTGGACTTGGATCTTTTATCGAGTATCACGTCGTCCCTGTTCACCGTGGAGCGCAGTGCAGTCAGTTCCTCGGCCGCTAGGGCTTGAGATAGTGCCTCAATGGCCAGTGCGGCTGTCTTATTTTCAGCGCGGAGTGCTATGTCCGGAGTCACTAGCAAGAGTGATGATCCCATTGTGCCCAGGCATTTTGAGCTTCATGTACCCGTAATGGGGTATAGCTTGAAAAATTGTGAATGCCTCTCGCCCTAATAGAGCGTGGTATCCGCTGCTGAACGGGGCCACTTGGAATGTGACCTCCTCGGACCTGTAATTATCCAGCGTGCTGAACACCACATCTAGTGTGATTTTCCCTATTTCCATTTTTCGAAGGGTTTCCTCGTAAATGAGGTTCAATCCGCTGCCACCGTCCATGAGTACCTTGGTAAGGCGAAAGCCGTCCACTATTGAACTGAGGACCAATGCGGCTGGTGCTCGGGCTGTTCGGAATTTAGGTTCATCACTGGCATTAAAGGTAATAGCCGTGTCACTCCATGGGTTTATCGTTGCTACTTGATAGACTTCGGCAAGGCTGCGGAATGTTCGTTTCGCATATTATTTGATCTGAAAGTCTCAAGACCGTTAATACCGTCTTGGTATCCACGGCTGGTGCTTTGTGGATTACGGGGTTAGAAGCTCTTAGCGCTTTTGGCCACTGCGGAGTATCAATATGCTCTAAGGCTATGAGTTGGTGTGGCGCCCTCTGTACTATGAATTTTACAGGGTCCATTGAGCCATCCCTCCATCGGTTCCATGCCCCGTAGGGGTTTTTGTTTTGGTGTTTAACCCGGTGTCCGGCGATAATGCACCCTTCTATTTCAGATGAGTTTGTATTCGAGGCGGATTGTCCCAAAATCTTACTTGGTTTTCAGTAGCTTTCCATCGTGACAGTACTTTCAGTACTATGGACGCCAAGTCGGCAAAGCGTGTAATTTCACGGCGACCTATGGCGTTGAGGATTCCCTTGTCCGTGCAATTATTGCGAAGAATGAAATTGCGTCTTCCTCGCGGCGATCCTCTATCCTGTTCATAACCAGGAGGAATCTGGCCCAGTAATGATGTACTGTTTCCTCGGGCTCTTGCCTAATTTTGGATAGATCGCATATGTTTGGGTGGGTGGGTGGAATTAAATCCGAAACCTCATCCAATCTGAGACTCAAGGGCCAAGGAGTTTCCGAACTCGAGCGTTTGGATTCTTGGATGTTGTCCAATGAATCTAGCCCGTTGCGACTCTAAGTTCAGGTCTTGAGTGGCGCCCTCCCTCCGCGGGTATCCGTCCCGAGGGATCGGGAATCGGACATAGCTAGTCCTTAAGATAGATGAAGGGTCGCCGCATTGTTCCTCCACCACAGCAACGTGATGGGTGACACGGAGAGTTAATCTCTCTCGGATCGGGTTTAGGCCCAATCTGATCGTAGATCATGGCGACTCCTGAGCGGCGATGCGATCCAGAGCTCGTGTAAGGAAGAGAGCTCCGTCGGATCTAACTGCTCGGCAAGTTCCGAGTTGACATGAAGATTGCTTTCGATGACCCGAGAAGTCATCGTCAGCGCGGCGGCCGAACAGGCGGTCATAAGAAAACTGCCTAGCCGGAGAGTTTGGCCGATAGCCAAATCTCCTTTAGCAACAGTGCCGTCTTTAAAGACGGGATGAGGCATCCTTCCTGATGGCGACAACACAGAGGAACTCTCAATGAAAGCACCAATGTCGGTGTCAAAACTGGCGGATCTCGGGTAGGGGGTCCCGAACTGTGCGTCTAGGCGGATGGTAACAGGAGACAAGGGACACGATGTTTTTACCCAGGTTCGGGCCCTCGCGACGGAGGTAAAACCCTACTCATACTTGATTAATATTGATGATATGGGTAGTAGAAGAGTAGATCTACCACGAGCTCAGAGAGGCTAAACCCTAGAAGCTAGCCTATGGTATGATTGTTGTTCGTCCTACGGACTAAAACCCTCCGGTTTATATAGACACCGGAGAGGGTTAGGGTTACACAGAGTCGGTTACAATGGTAGGAGATCTACATATCCGTATCGCCAAGCTTGCCTTCCACGCAAAGGAAAGTCTCATCCGGACACGGGATGAAGTCTTCAATCTTGTATCTCCATAGTCCAGGAGTCCGGCCAAAGGTTATAGTCCGGCTATCCGGACACCGCCTAATCCAGGACTCCCTCACCTAGCTAAAAAGGCTTTAAAGAAAAGCGCTTGTTGGAAGACAACCCAATATTTTTCCTTGCTACTTAGTAATAAATAATCCATCTAGCCTCTGTTTATATGTGGTTTTATGTTTTAATTAGTGTTTGTGCCAAGCTAGACCTATTGGATCTTCTTGCATGATAGTTATTTGATCTTGCTGTAATTTCCAGAAACTTTGTGCTCAGTGCCCGAATTATTAAAAATCACAAGAACGTGATAAAATAATGATTCCAATTTCTGCTGATCAATAAACAAATTGTCTAGGTCGTCTAATTTTGGTATATATTTTGGAGTTCCAGAAGTTTGCGTTAGTTACAGATTGCTACAGACTGTTCTGTTTTTGACAGATTCTGTTTTTCGTGTGTTGTTTGCTTATTTTGATGAATCTATGGCTAGTAAAATAGTTTATAATCCATAGAGAAGTTGTAATACAGTAGGTTTAACACCAATATAAATAAAGAATGAGTTCATTACAGTACCTTGAAGTAGTCTTTTGTTTTCTTTCTCTAACGGAGCTCACGAGATTTCTGTTGAGTTTTGTGTTGTGAAGTTTTCAAGTTTTGGGTGAATTCTTTTGATGGATTATGGAACAAGGAGTGGCAAGAGCCTAAGCTTGGGGATGCCTATGGCACCCCCAAATAATCCAAGGACACCAAAAAGTCAAAGCTTGGGGATGCCCCGGAAGGCATCCCCTCTTTCGTCCACTTCCATCGGTAATTTACTTGGAGCTATATTTTTATTCAGCACATGATATGTGTTTTGCTTGGAGCGTCTTGTATTATTTGCATCTTTGCTTGTTAGTTTACCACTCATCCTTGTTGTACACACCTTTTGAGAGAGCCATACATGATTTGGAATTTGTTAGAATACTCTATGTGCTTCACTTATATCTTTTGAGCTTGATAGTTTTGCTCATAGTGTTTCACTTATATCTTTTGAGCGTGATAATTTTTGATCTAGTGCTTCACTTATATCATTTAGAGCACGGTGGTGGATTCATTTTAAAGAAACTATTGATCTCTCATGCTTCACTTAGATTATTTTGAGAGTCGTTAATAGCATGGTAATTTGCTTAATGTTAATATACTTAGTGTTCAAGATATGTGAAACTTTCTTTTTGAGTGAATTGAATACTAAGATAAGTTTGATGCTTGATAATTGTTTTGAGATATGGAGGTGATAATACCAAAGTCGTGCTAGTTGATAATTGTGAATTTGATAAATACTTGTGTTGAAGTTTGCAAGTCCCGTAGCATGCACGTATGGTTAAAGTTGTGTAACAAATTTGAAACATGAAGTGTACCGGCTTGTGCATCCTTATGAGTGGCGGTCGGGGACGAGCGATGGTCTTTCCTACCAATCTATCCCCCTAGGAGCATGCGCGTAGTACTTGATTTTTGATGGCTTCTAAATTTTTGCAATAAGTATATGAGTTCTTTTGACTAATGTTGTGTCCATGGATTATACGCACTCTCACCTTTCCGCCTTTTCTAGCCTCTTCGGTACCATGCATTGCCCTTTCTCACCTTGAGAGTTGGTGCAAACTTCGCCGGTGCATCCAAACCCCGTGATATGATACGCTCTATCACACATAAACCTCCTTATATCTTCCTCAAAACAGCCACCATACCTACCTATCATGGCATTTCCATAGCCATTCCGAGATATATTGCCATGCAACTTCCATCATCATTATTATGACATACATTACTTTTGTCATATTGCCATTGCATGATCATGTAGTTGACATCGTATTTGTGGCAAAGCCACCATGCATTATTTTCCATACATGTCACTCTTGATTCATTGCACCATCCCGTACATCACGGAGGCATTCATATAGAGTCATATTTTGTTCTAAGTTTGAGTTGTAATTGTTGAGTTGTAAGAAAAATAAAAGTGTGATGATCATCATTATTAGAGCATTGTCCCAAGTGAGGAAATGATGATGGAGACTATGATTCCCCCATAAGTCGGGATGAGACTCCGGACGAAAAAAATAAAAAAAAAGAAAACAGAAGAAAAAAAAGCAAGGCCAAAAAAAGCCCATTGATTACCCTCGTCAATGTGAGACTTTCTCCTTTTTTTTGTCTTCTCCACACAATCCCATCATCATATTCTATTCCACCCATAGTGCTATATCCATGGCTCGCGCTCATGTATTGCGTGAAGGTTGAAAAAGTTTGTGATTATTTGAGTATGAAACAATTGCTTGGCTTGTCATCGGGGGTATAGAAGTTGGGAACATCTTTGTGTAACGAAAATGAAGCATAGCCTAAATATATGATTTTGTAGGGATGAACTTTCTTTTGCCATGTTATTTTGAGAAGACATGATTGCTTTGATTAGTATGCTTGAAGTATTATTATTTTTGTGTCAATATGAACTTTTGTCTTAAATCTTTCGGATCTGAATATTCATATCACATGTAAGAAGATTTATATTGAAATTATGCCAAAGTATCACTCCGCATCAAAAATTCTTTTTTTTATCATTTACCTACTCGAGGATGAGAAGGAATTCAGCTTGGGGGTGCCTGATACGTCTCCAACGTATCTATAATTTTTTATTGCTCCATGCTACTTTATATACTATTTTGGACTATATTGGGCTTTATTTTCCACTTTTATATTACTTTTGGGACTAACCTATTAACCGGAGGCCCAGCCCAGACTTGCTGTTTTTTGCCTATTTCAGTGTTTCGAAGAAACGGAATATCAAACGGAGTCCAAACAGAACGAAACCTTCGGGAACGTGATTTTCCAACCGAACGTGATCCAGGAGACTTGGACCCTACTCCAAGAAGTGCCAGAGGCGGTCACGAGGAGGAGGGCCCCCTGGCGCGCTTCTACCTCGTGGGACCCCGACGCTCCACCGACGTACTCCTTCCTCCTATATATACCTACATATCCCCAAACGATCAGAACAGGAGCCAAAAACCTAATTCCACCGCCGCAACCTTCTGTATCCACGAGATCCCATCTTGGGGCCTGTTAGGAGTTCACGGACGGGCATCCACCATGGAGGGCTTATACATCATCTCCATAGCCCCTCCGATGAAGTGTGAGTAGTTTACTTCAGACCTTCGGGTCCATAGCTAGTAGCTAGATGGCTTCTTCTCTCTTTTTGGATCTCAATACAATGTTCTCCCCCTCTCTCGTGGAGATCTATTCGACGTAATCTTCTTTTTGCGGTGTGTTTGTTGAGACCGATGAATTGTGGGTTTATGATCCAGTATTATCTATGGAAAATATTTGATTCTTCTCTGAATTCTTTTATGTATGATTGAGTTTTATTTGCAAGTCTCTTCGAATTATCCGTTTGGTTTGGCCAACTAGATTGGTAGTTCTTGCAATGGGAGAAGTGCTTAGCTTTGGGTTCAATCTTGCGGTGTCCTTACCCAATGACCGAATGGGTTGCAGGGCACGTATTGTATTGTTGCCATCGAGGATAACAAGATGGGGTTTTTGTCATATTGCATGAATTTATCCCTCTACATCATGTCATCTTGCTTAAGGCGTTACTCTTTTTTTAACTTAATACTCTAGATGCATGCTGGATAGCGGTCGATGAGTGGAGTAATAGTAGTAGATGCAGAATCGTTTCGATCTACTTGTTTTGGACGTGATGCAGATATACATGATCATTTCCTAGATATACTCATAACTATGCTCAATTCTGTCAATTGCTCAACAGTAATTTGTTCACCCACCGTAGAATATCTATGCTCTTGAGAGAAGCCACTAGTGAAACCTATGGTCCCCGGGTCTATTCTCATCATATCAATCTCTATCACTTTATTTACTTGCTTTGTTTTTACTTTGCTTTTACTTTCTACTTTACATCTATCTATCAAAAAATACCAAAAATATTATTTATCATCTCTATCAGATCTCACTATCGTAAGTGACCGTGAAGGGATTGACAACCCCTAATCGCGTTGGTTGCGAGTTGCTATCGTTTTGTGTAGGTACGAGGGACTTGTGCGTGGTCTCCTACTGGATTGATACCTTGGTTCTAAAAAACCGAGGGGAATACTTACGCTACTTGGCTGCATAATCCTCTCCTCTTCGGGGAAATCCAACGCAGTGCTCAAGAGGTAGCAAAGCTCTAGCAAACAAACTACACGATCTTGTGCTATGCTTAGGATTGGGTCTTGTCTAGGTCTTCCTATTTTGGCTGATTTTTTGGAGTCCCAGAAGTTTGCGTTAGTTATAGATTACTACAGACTGTTCTATTTTTGACAGATTCTGTTTTTCGTGTGTTGTTTGCTTATTTTGATGAATCTATGGCTAGTAAAATAGTTTATAAACCATAGAGAAGTTGGAATACAGTATGTTTAAAACCAATATAAATAAATAATGAGTTCATTACAGTACCTTGAAGTGGTCTTTTGTTTTCTTTCGCTAACGGAGCTCACGAGATTTTCTGTTAAGTTTTGTGTTGTGAAGTTTTCAAGTTTTGGGTAAAAGATTTGATGGATTATGGAACAAGGAGTGGCAAGAGCCTAAGCTTGGGGATGCCCATGGCACCTCCAAGATAATCTAAGGACACCATAAAGACAAATCTTGGGGATGCCCCGGAAGGCATCCCCTCTTTCGTCTACTTCCATCGGTAACTTTACTTGGAGCTATATTTTTATTCACCACATGATATGTGTTTTGCTTGGAGCGTCTTGTATGATTTGAGTCTTTGTTTGTTAGTTTACCACAATCATCCTTGCTGTACACACCTTTTGAGAGAGACACACATGATTCGGAAATTATTAGAATACTCGATGTGCTTCACTTATATATTTTGAGCTATACAGTTTGCTCTAGTGCTTCACTTATATCTTTTAGAGCACGGTGGTGGATTTGTTTTATAGAAATTATTGATCTCTCATGCTTCACTTATATTATTTTGAGAGTCTTAAAATATCATGGAAATTTGCTTTAATTAATATCATGAGAAATTTGATGCTTGATAATTGTTTTGAGATATAAAGGTGGTAATATCATAGTTGTGCTAGTTGAGTAATTGTGGAATTGAAAAATACATGTGTTGGAGTTTTGATTCCCGTAGCATGCTCGTATGGTGAAACGTTATGTAACGAAGTAGGAGCATGAAGTATTTGTTGATTGTCTTCCTTTGTGTGGCGGTCGGGATCGCGTGATGGTTAACTCCTACCAACCCTTCCCCCAGGAGCATGCGTAGTAGTACTTTGCTTCGAGGGCTAATAAATTTTTGTAATAAGTATATGAGTTCTTTATGACTAATGTGAGTCCATGGATTATACGCACACTTACCTTTCTGCAATTTTCTAGCCTCTTCGGTACTGCGGATTTCCCTTTCTCACCTTGAGAGTTGGTGCAAACTTCGCCGGTGCATCCAAACCCCGTGATATGATACGCTCTATCACACATAAACTTCCTTATATCTTCCTCAAAACAGCCACCATACCTACCTATCATGGCATTTCCATAGCCATTCTGAGATATATTGCCACGCAACATTCCACCGCTTCATTTATCATGACATACTCCATCATTGTCATATTGCTTTGCATGATCATGTAGTTGACATTGTATTTGTGGCAAAGCCACCGTTCATAATTCTTTCATACATGTTGCTCTTGATTCATTGCATATCCTGGTACAACGCCGGAGGCATTCATATAGAGTCATACTTTGTTCTAAGTATTGAGTTGTAATCCATGAGTTGTAAGTAAATAAAAGTGTGATCATCATTATTAGAGCATTGTCCCAAGTGAGGAAAGGATGATGGAGACTATGATTCCCCCACAAGTCGGGATGAGACTCCGGACTACATAAAAAAAAGAGGCCAAAAAAAGAAGAAAAGGCCCAAATAAAAAAATGAGAGAAAAAGAGAGAAGGGACAATGTTACTATCCTTTTACCACACTTGTGCTTCAAAGTAGCACCGTGATCTTCATAATAGAGAGTCTCTCATTTTGTCACTTTCATATACTAGTGGGAAATTTCATTATATAACTTGGCTTGTATATTCCAATGATGGGATTCCTCAAATGCCTGAGGTCTTCATGAGCAAGCAAGTTGGATGCACACCCACTTAGTTTCTTTTTGAGCTTTCATACACTTATAGCTCTAGTGCATCCATTGCATGGAAATCCCTACTCCTCGCATTAACATCAATTGATGGGCATCTCCATAGCCCGTTGATTAGCCTCATTGATGTGAGACTTTCTCCTTTTTGTCTTCCCACATAACCCCTACTGTCGGTGTCAAAACCGGCGGATCTCGGGTAGGGGGTCCCGAACTGTGCGTCTAGGCGGATGGTAACAGGAGACAAGGGATACGATGTTTTTACCCAGGTTCGGGCCCTCTCGATGGAGGTAAAACCCTACTCCTGCTTGATTAATATTGATGATATGGGTAGTACAAGAGTAGATCTACCACGAGATCAGAGAGGCTAAACCCTAGAAGCTAGCCTATGGTATGATTGTTGTTCGTCCTACGGACTAAAACCCTCCGGTTTATATAGGCACCGAAGAGGGTTAGGGTTACCTGAGTCGGTTACAATGGTAGGAGATCTACATATCCGATCGCCAAGCTTGCCTTCCACGCCAAGGAAAGTCCCATCCGGACACGGGACGAAGTCTTCAATCTTGTATCTTCATAGTCCAGGAGTCCGGCCAAAGGTCATAGTTCGGCTATCCGGACTCCCTTAGTAGCCCCTGAACCAGGCTTCAATGACGACGAGTCCGGCGCGCATATTGTCTTCGGCATTGCAAGGCGTGTTCCTCCTCCGAATTCTTCATAGAAGATTTTGAACACAAGGATAGTGTCCGGCTCTGCAAAATAAGTTCCACATACCACCATAGAGAGAATAATATTTACACAAGCTCAATCTGCTGACGTATTCCGCAGCGTGACATCACACCACGGCCAAGCCTTTATTCGAATCATTTTTACTGTCCCACCTCAGCGCGTTTAGTGAGGCGGTTTCCTTGGCACGTCTTGTCAAAGCAGAGATCGTGTCCCCTTATTTCGGGATTCTCATCAATACGGGTGTGGGTAACCCAGTTGTGCCCGTTGGCACGCCTCCTCTATCGAAGGCGAGTCCCGAACGGTCACAGGGAGGGCTCCTGGTATTCAACCTCTTTAAAAGAGACCAAGGCCCCGCTCCTTTTTCTCAATCTCGATCGAATCCGCCCCTTGCCTCGAGTTCCAACACCCAAAGCTCCAGATTCAGGCACTTCGGACCTTCGATGATGTCCGGCTTCGACCCTCAAGGTCGGTGGATGCCTTCCTCCGTCACGGAAGAAGACGTCCTAAAGCTAAGAGATGCCAGGTATCTAACCGGCGAAATCTCGCATAGGCTGCCTGCCCAAGGGCAGGTTATTCCCACTCCCAAGACCGGTGAAAGCGTGGTGTTCACGTCTCACTTCCTTCGGGGGCTAGGCTTCCCGAAGGACCCCTTCGTGAGGGGGCTCATGTTTTATTACGGGCTGGAATTTCATGACTTGGATCCGGAGTCCATCCTCCACATCTCATCGTTCATCACTGTATGCGAAGCCTTCCTCCGCATTACCCCTCACTTGGGATTGTGGCTCAAGACCTTCAAGGTGGAGTCGAAGATGATCAAGGGGCAATAGGCAGAGTGCGGAGGGGCTGTTATAAGCAAGAATGCTGACGCTTCATGGCCCGAGGGCTCTTTTCAGGAGGAGCTCAGTCTATGGCAACAAGAGTGGTTTTATATCACAGCTCCCAGGGGCACCAAATGGGTGGCGCCACCTGCCTTTCGCTCGGGTCCTCCACCGCTGGCTGGCGTCATGGGTCAATAAAGGGCTTGACTGGGGCCGCCCAAGGCGTGCCCTTGTTGCAGGCCGTGTTCGAGACCTCCTAGAGAGATCAATCTGGTCGTAGTAGCGCAGTCATGCTGATTCGTCGATCCTGCCTGCCTGCAAACGCCGCCCCCACCTGTGGGAGTTCAATCTGAGGGCCACGAGCTCTCAACATTTTATGGGCGCAACGCCCGTGGAGATGTACAAACTGTTCTTCGGATCACAAGCAATGTGTCTGGACTTGACCGAGGACGCAGGTTTGAGCTGCAATCACCCGGATACTCAAGTAAGTAGTCCCGTACTCGGACACACTATCCGTATATTTATCATAAACTTGCCCTTAAAAGAGTTGTCCCTTAAAAAGGAGTGGATAGCGAAAGCAAAACTGATCAGGTGTCCGGCCCCCCTCCCTGAGACCACGCCGGATCCCGTGTTAACCAAGATGCTGGAGGTTGCGCCTTTGGAAGAAGGCGAAGGGGGGAACAAGGAAGCTACTGACTCCGCGAAGGAGGTTATCAAAAAAGGAGCGATCGAGAATCCCTCCATCCAAGGGGAGAAGAGGACCACCTCTGAAGATCCGGAGACCAAGGCCTCAAAGCGGGGGAAGAAATCTTCGCCAGAGGGTCCTGCGCCGGGAGATGCCCCGGCCGCATTATTTCCCCAAGGAGATCAGCAAGTAGAGAGGGGAGTTTTAAAATAAGAGACATCCCTGCTTTATTTCTGAAGATGACCGAAATTTTACCTTGTAGTTCGGATCTCAGCCCTTCTCAGCAGAGCTCGTCTTCAGGGGAACTTCGTCCAAAGATGATGGAGAGCGGAACGCCTCCCCCTGCCGTACCGCCTAGCGAGGCGGACGATCCTGAGGTGTCGTCGCGAAGGGTTTCTCCGAATCCGGCAGGGGTGGAGGGCGGTCGTAGGGCCCCCAGAGCCCTCCGTGTCTGGCCTTCGAAAAGGGCCATCAGACGAGTCCGGCACCTCCTGGTGCATGGTCGGAGGAGTTGAAGGATCGTCTCGGTCGAATGTCTATCTCAAAGGATCACCGTGCATTGATGGGTACGGTGATTGAAAAAATTTTGTCCGCGGAAAGCGGGTTGTACGAGGCCGCCAGGAGTTTACTGACGGGTTTTGAGGTACGTGCAATGGTGTACCTTTTGACAGTTCCGCATATATAAGATGCGCCCTGTGTAGATAGTAGCCCCTGAGACTCGGTGCGTTGTCGAAAATGACAGCGTGCCGAGGATCATAATCCCAGCTATAATATGTCGCCCTTCCTATGTAGGTGGCGGAACTTCCGGTGGCTAGCCGGACTGATGAATTTGCCGAACTAAAGCGGCAACTTGACGTGGCGGATGCCGACATCGCGCTTGTCAATAAGCGGCTTGACGAGTCACAAGGTATGCGGTTTCTCCGTGGACACCTGTTAAGGGAGCTTGATGCCCGTGCCTTACAACGTGTATGCTTGATGCAGATGGTGCCGCTTCCATGGAGAACCTTCGGGCGGAGCTTGCCCGAGCCAAGGAGCTGGCCAGAAAAAGTGATGCGGCTGCCTTAAAGGCGGCCGAAGAGCTAAAAGCCGAACAGGCTGCTCACTGCCGAAGCAAGAAGGAAATGGCTGAGATGGCCGTGATGTTGAAGAATGCTACCGACCGCTGCGAGCTTCTTGAAAAAGAAGGTCGAGCGGAGCAAGAGGACCTGAAGAAGGCCACCGCCGAGGCCAAGGATGCTCGCTCTACGATGAGATCTATGAAGGAGGAGCTAAGTCAGGCCGGAGATATCGCGGCTGGAAAGCCCTTTCTGCTGCGGACGAAGTTCACGGATCCTAAATATGCTCAGTTGGACCGGCTGTGGAGTAGTGAGGATGCTTATCTAGACTTGGCGGCGAGTGCCGCGGACGCGGCCGAACACTTTGGAGATCAAAAGGATCATGAGATGGAAGAGCTTTTTTGGTCGCAGTTCCGTAATCCAGAGCGTCCACTTCCATTAACCGATCGTTTGGCCGAATGGGCGGAGCTGAATAGGTTGTCCGGACTTGCCATGAAGGGTGTCGTGACTCATTTGTGGCCGAAAAGGCCCGAGCCGAAGAGTTATTTTGGCTTGGTGCAGCAGTTCCTTGGTGCGGTGCCGCATATCAAAGCAATAAGGCGGTCAGCATGCATAGAGGGTGCGCGGATGGCTCTTGCCCGTGTCAAGACATACTGGGCGGAGATGAAGGCCATCGATGTTGCATCCCAAGATTCGGACGGAAGCCGAGTACCTGTCGAGCACTATTTTCAGGAAGTTTTGCAGGGCGCTCGTTTAACAGAGACGCAGTGCTCGAAGGATATTATGTTCTAATAACATGTATTATTGTGAAACAATGTTTCGATGGAATATAAAAGCTTTTTATACTTGTGCCTTCAAGAATTAAAATACCTCCTATGCGGCCATTAATGTATATGTGTATATAACCTGAAAGATGGCAGTCTTTGGCTTCATCCCCCACGCATATAATGTGGGGGTGTTTGCAGAAAGAGCCTTTTCACACTTGATCCAACGTCTTGGTCCTACAAGGGAGGTGATAGCGCAGCAAACTAGGCAACCGTACTATAATGCTTTATCACTTTCACTTAGCCATAGGAGTTCGACAGTGGGGCTACTATATAGCCCCTAGGGGCACCGCGCTCACCCCGAATTCGGGGCGCGTATGTGCCTGACCGGGAAACGGCCCTTCGTCAATGCGGAGGAATTCTAAAGATTCCAGCGGGTCATCGAGTGGTTGACCAGTCTCACGCTATATCATGATGATCGGTCTTGCTTTCTCTCGAGGTGCTCGCTTTGGCGAACCGGGCACAATCGCAGTAGTTTACTGGTGCCGCATTAGCCGATAGAGCGGAACGTAAGGCAGCAAAACACAGGAGCCGGGCAAACCCAACATTTGACCAAAGACATGATTCGGAGCTGATGCATATAAGGCCTAACTCGAGACGCCAACACTCCCTAAGGTATTCGGTCTTTATGAAAACGGGCCGAACAACGCCCTTGGTAGTAAGCCCCTGGTGTCCAGGTACGCGCAAAATTCTGACGTGGCCTATGCCAAAACGCCAGCCTCCTCCTCAGTTATAGCAAGAAATCGGGGGATGTGTAACAACAAGAGACAGTAAAAAAGGTTTACGCAGGGTCTTAATCTGAAAAGAATCCTTGCAACGGGTCCCTACTGCACGTCTGCGCCTGTGTCTCCGTTGTGCCGTATCCTGGACGGGTGTAGCACGGTGTCCATCTGTAAAAGAGAGGAACTTAGTTGAAAAAGATCATGCGAAAATGTACGTTATATTAAATAAACGAAGTACAGTTCAAAAAATGAATAAAATTGAGCTTTATTGTCTCTTGTTGTGCATGCGCGGAGCCCCTTGTACGGGGTATGCGTCTAGTAAGCTCTTGTATGTTTACGCCGGACTCGTCCAGCCATGTCCGGGGTCTGGACGACCTGTCTAAGTGCTTGTATTGGTGAAGCCGGTTTATTGTGTGGCTGTCAAGGCAACCGCACAATTTTTCGGACTCGAGGAACCCTCGATGTTTCCCTTTAACGAGATGATGCCGCGTGGACCGGGCATTTTAAGTGTAAGAGATGCATAATGCGATATTGCGTTAAAGCGGGCGAAAGCTTCGCGTCCCAATAGTGCTTGATAGCTGCTTGTAAATGGGGCGAGGTGGAAGGTTAACTTTTGGCAAGGAAGTTGTCGGGTGAGCCAACACAACTTCTAGCAGTAGAGAGCCCGTACAATGGGCATATGGGCCTGGCATTACCCCTTGAAAGGAAGTGTTGCTATGGCGAAATTTGGTTGGGTCTATCCCCATATTGCGGATTGTGTCCTGATATAGCAGGTTTAGATCACTGTCGCCGTCCATTAGGACTTGTGTAAGTTGGAGTCCGCCAATTAGCGTATCTAATATCAAGGCAGTCCAACCTACGTTCCGTATACTTCTAGAGTAATCCTGATGGTCGAAGGTGATTGGTTTTAACAACCAGTGGCGTGACTCCTCCGGGATAGGCCGTATGGCGCGTACCTCTATGGGTGCCGCTCTAATTTTTCCCTTTTGTCACGTGAAGTGAGTTTACTGTTTTGATTTCTTGTGGGAAATTCTTTTGTTTTCCGGTGCTCTGCTTTTGGGGTTCGTCATCGTCCTCGCTTGGTGTGTCGAGCCCCTTGTGTTCGGCGTTGAGTTTGCCGGACTGCTTGAAGACCCAACAATCTCTGTGGGTATGGTTTGCAGCCTTCCCGGGAGTATTGTGGATTTGGCATATCTTGTCCAAGATTTTGTTTAAGTTAGATAGCTCGTCCCTGTTATCCTTAAGGGGCATCTTTTTATGATTCTGCCGAGAGCTTTTGAATCCGGCGTTGACTGCCGTGCTCTTCGGGATGTTTCCCTTGGTCCGACGCTGGTCCTTGCTACGTCATGGTTTCCGGTTTCCATCCCTGACTTCGGATGTACTTGGGTAGCTGGTACTGCATCTTGCCAGCCAGCTATCCTCTCCCGCGCAAAAGCGGGTCATGAGGCTTGTTAATGCGGCCATTGTTCTTTGCTTTTCTTGGCCGAGGTGTCTGGCGAGCCATTCGTCTCGGACGTTATGTTTGAAAGCTGCTAAGGCTTCGGCGTCCGGACAGTCGACTATTTGGTTCTTTTTAGTAAGGAATCTGTTCCAGAATTTCCGGGCTGACTCTCCGGGTTGTTGAGTTATGTGACTTAAATCGTCGGCATCCGGAGCTCGGACATAGGTCCCTTGAAAATTTGCCCGAAAAGCATCCTCGAGCTCCTCCCAACTTCCAATGGTGTTTTCAGGAAGGCTTTTATGCCAATGTCGGGTTGGCCCTTTGAGCTTGAGGGGTAAGTATTTTATGGCATGGAGATCATCTCCTCTAGCCATGTGTATGTGGAGGATGTAATCCTCAATCCAGACTCCAGGGTCTGTTGTTCCGTCGTATGCCTCTATGTTTACGGGCTTGAATCCCGCTGGAAATTCATAATCCAGCACCTCATCAGTGAAACATACGGGGTGTGCGGCACCCCTGTATTTAGGTGTACTATGATGCTCGGATACTTGATGTGCTGCATTGCTTACTAGAGCTTGCTTTCTTGGCCCGTAGATAGATCTAACTGTGCCATCTTTTTTGTCGGATTTCGGGTCCAGCAGACCCTTAAGGTTCGAACACTGGGGTGCGCGCGGAGATCCAACCCTCCACCATCTCGCACCTCGCCGAATCGCTGGGACCTAAACTACTAGACGGAATAGCACAAGAGACACAAGATTTATACTGGTTCAGGCCACCATTGTGGTGTAATACCCTACTCCAGTGTGTGGTGTGGTGGATTGCCTTGTGGGCTGATGAGAAACAATACAAGGAAGAATAGCCTCGCGAGGGTCTGTTCTTGGCGGGTGCGAAGAACTGCTAGGTGGTGTTCAGTCGCTCTAGCTACTGGTTTCTTGATGAGGGTTCCGGCTTTCTCCCAGATGCCTCTTCGTCTCTCCAAGATGCCGATGCCTCTACAATGGTGGCTAGCTCTACTTATATAGGCTAAGGCCCTGGGCCTCTTCCCAAATATTGAGCGGGAAGGGCGCCAACAATTGGCCATTTTGAAGGGGAACAGCGGTACACTTATCCTGACTAAAGTTGGTCCTCGCCTGCCAAAGGCTCGTGATGATGCCTTTGCTTGGGCTCCACAATGACTCCCTTCCACCGTTGGGCTGGTCTTGGTCTTGTTGCACCAAACGGATGCCTTTGCTTGATGCTCTCGCCGCGCTTGCTCCCTTTGCACCAAAGAGGAAAGGAGGACACTTCTGCGGCTGGCGCCTCGACCGGTGCCCTTGGTCGTCATGGCTTGCGTCATGGGCACCTCGCGAGGTACCCTGCCTTGAACTCTCCGCCTCCTCATGAGCCAGCCTGACGAGGCCGTGCCTGAGGAAGCTCCTTGTCGTCCGCCCCGCGAGACTTGGCCCCTCGTGAGGGTCTTGAGCTTGCGCTGATGAGGATGGGCTGTGCTGGGCCTCCTTCGAGCCACGCCGCAGGCCGCAGGCAGGCAAGTCTGGGGACCCCGTTCCCAGAACGCCGACAGTAGCCCCCGGGCCCACGGCGCGCCCGAACTTGGCCGAGCAAAGAGGCGAAGGGCAAGTCTGAGCGTCGCGGGCCCTAACAAAGATGCGACCTTGGGCGCCAAGGTGGCGGTTGATTGACGCGTCGCGCTTTGCTTCCCATGATGCCTCGGTAACCACCCGGATTTGACAAGTCCTCGCATGCGAGTTGGTCATGATGACCGGTGATCGTGGAGGCCGGCGGTTGGCCTTCGCCCGGCTATAAGCACGGAACGGCGCCGCCCTTCCAGCCTATCCTTCCTTCTCCTCCTCCTCGCTTCGCCCTGGTTGCCATGGCTCCGATCCGCGGTTCTCCACGGAAGAGAAGGGAAGGCTCCTCAAGAGGATCCCGACCTGCTCCCCAAAGAAGCGGCTTGCCCTCTGGTGTCGAGGCAGGAGCGCTCGCCGAGGCGCCCATGCCCCGTGCGGCGGCCGCCACCAGGGTTTCCTCTTCCCTGTACGCCGACGCGTTGGCGGCTGAAGGAGGCGACGCGGGCGCCAAGGCAGCGCCCGCCGACGCACGCAGGCGGTCACGAAGGTGTCGTCTTCCCCGGAGTCCACGCCGAGGGCTCTGCCGGAGTTCGTGGCCAGCGTCGCCACGCCTCCTAAGTCTTGGATTCGTCTTCCTTCTTTCTTCGCCTCCGTGCCCCGCAGGGGGAACCCCTCGACTCGGCTGCAACACGCAGGCTTGCGGCTCCTTGCGACAGGGGCAGAGGTCATGATAGTTGCCCCGGCGAGGTCTTCATGACTCGAGGCTGGGCGAGGTCGCCTGGTCTGCAGGGACGAGGGCGCCTCACGATCCACCCGAGTACGATGGTGCTTTGGTGGTGTCCTTCAAGGTCTTGAGCGGAGGGTCGCCGGCTGGAGTGCTGCCGCGGAGAGGTGGTCGAGGTCTGTTGCGGTGAGACAGAGGTCGACCGACCACCCCTTGGCAGCTCCCAGGCATTTAAGGCGCCGGAGGATCCAGCGACTCCGCCGAGCTCTGCGTGGCGCGGAGGCGAGCGACGACAGCTCTGAGCCCCGAGCCTGCGCGCCTCGGGCAGGGCGGGCTCGTCGAGCCGCCGCCGCCTCGATCTGGATGGGGTTGGCGCGGTGCGACGGCCCACTTTGATGATGGCGCCGCGCGGTGGTCCCTGTAGGTAGGACTCCTTAGGATTCACGTCTTTTGTTCCTGCGAGGAGCCAAGAATGTACCCCGCGGGGGCTTGTAAGATGTTTGTAGCCTCGTTTGTCAATATGATCCTTATTGTGAAGCAGCACGAGATGCTTATCCCGCCTTAGCTTAGTTTCTTCCTTTCGGACCTCGTGAGGGCTTGATGCTCTGCACCGTGTCCCATCCCCAAGGCAGCTTCAGTAGCGTCGCTGGTATGCCGGTCGCGATGCCGTGGTCAAGGCTGGGAGGTGGCGGCCCGAGGTCCGTAAGAGCCTCTGAGTCGCGATGCTCAGGGGGTCCCCCTTGGCGCTCAAACTGCCATCGTTCGGTGAGAAAGGAGAGCGACGTTGCTAACACGGGGTTGCATTGAGTGTGGGGATGGTGTTGCGATAACTAGTGTGTCCCGAGGGTGACTTATCTCGAGGGTCAGGACAATGCCTCCTGGTGCAGCGCTAGGTCCGTTCCTTGGCCGGCGAGAGATTGCGTGGCGAGGTCGTTTCGTGCTCCTTGGGGGGACCCTGCAGGTTCACCACAAAAGGAACAAGAGCTCGCCGCGACGATCGTTAGTTCTGCCGTTAGTTGCTTTGGAGAGGCGCGAGAGGCCTCGCGAGGTGTTTTGGGGCACCCGTGAGCCAGCGCAGGGCTCACGGGGCCCTACCTCAAGGCGGGTTGCGCCTGGCTCTGGGCCTTATCTTCGAGTGTGTTCCTGCAAATTTGGCCAGATGCCGGTGCTCTACGTCTTCGGGTCCCGGATCTCGGGCTGGTCTCAGCCGTCGCTGGCAAGCCAGGTCGCGATGCCATGGACAAGACCAGAGGGTGAGGGCTGGAGAGCCGGTAGGAGCCCTGAGTCGCGATGCTCAGGCACCCCCCTTTAACGCGCAAGCTGGGTTAGATGCAGCAACTCTACGTCCTCGGGTCCCGCTCTCGGGCTGGTCTCACCGTCATTGGAAAAGCAGTGTCGCGATGCCATGGACAAAACCGGAGGGTGAGGGCCGGAGAGCCGGTAGGAGCCCTGAGTCGCGATGCTCAGGCACCCCCCTTTAACGTGCAAGATTCTTTCACCCAGGAAAAGACACCAAATAACAAGCATGATGGAGCGAGAGCATAACCCTAAGGAAAACGTAAGAAGGATACATGACTCGAAAGGCCCGAGCGGCTTGGGGATGATGCAGCCCGAGGGCACCCCAACAGGATAGGCTAATGACATGAAATAAAGGGATACATGCCGCAGGGCGGACTCCACGCTGCCAGGGAATATCTGCGCCTGAAGGCGCCCGGTACCGAATAAAACTTAAAGATGTCACCCGTGATGTTGAGGACGAAGGGGTGTTGGTGTAGCAGACTCGGTGGGCTGCGGGAGCCGATCCTCACGAGCCCCCAGGCCTGGAGGCCTCGGGAGGATCCGGAGGCGCTGGTGGCTCATCGGGGGCCATCTCCATCTCCGCCAGGGCTGCGGCGTGCCTGACCTCTCGAGCCTCCAGGATGGCCCTCATGAGATGCTGGTGCGCAGCAGCCGCGTTTGGCAGGCCGTGAGGCATGCGCACGTAGCTGTGGGGCGGGCCCTCGCAACGTCCCACTCGCGAGGGCCAGAGGCGCTTGAGGCGCTGCTCGGTTGAGCCCCAGATGTCGATGCAGACGCGCAGCCCACCATCCTCGCTGGATGGGGGCCACAGCCAGGCGGCGGCTGCCCCTCATGACCCTTGACTCCTGTAGCTCCTGAATGGCCTTGTTGATGAACTCCTGAGGGTTCGGCCCTCCTTGCCTTGCTCCTGCTTGCGGGAAACGTGCTTCGAAGCATGCCTCCATGTGGTGCCCAAGCGCCTCCCTCGTGACCTTGGCGAGGTCGGCGGCCCTCCAGGGGAGAGCCCCGAGCCCGGCTGAGGAGGCGCCGGGCGCGCTCCTATCACGATGGAAGGCTCCCCTGCCCAGCCAGCAGACCTGAGGGGCTTGCCTCTTGAGGAGCCGGGCCGGTCGATGTCTTCTTCTTCTTGGGTGCAGCCTCGTGAGGCCTCCTGCTGCTGTGGTCTGGGTCTTCTAGCGATGTGGCTCGAAAGGCTCGCTCCAGGAGCACACTGCGTCTCTCTCTTCATGAGGCACCGTGATGACCCCGCCGCTTCGGCATCTTGAGGACGCTAGCCATGGTGGAGTTCTGACCATGAATTTGGCCAGCGCGGGTACCCGAGGATGGCGTTGTATGGCAGGCGAATGTGGGCGACGTCAAAGTCGATGAGCTCGATGCGGTAGTTGTCGCGAGCCCCGAAGGTGACAGGAAGGCGGACCTGCCCGATCGGGACCGTGGAGCCATCGGTGACTCCGGAGAAAGGCTCGGTTGGCTGAAGCTGACTATAAGACACTTCAAGATTGTTGAATGTTTCCACGAACAGGACGTTGAGTCCTGCCCCGCCGTCGATGAGGGTCTTGGTGACCAGCACGTTGCAGATGATTGGGGAACAAAGCATCGGGAGAACTCCTGCTGTGGCCGCGCACTTGAGCTGATCCGCTGAGCTGAACGTGATGGCGCACGTCGACCACCTGAGAGGGCGCCTGGCCTCAAGCTTGGGGAGGACTGCATTCACTTCATGGGCGGACTGCTTGAAGATGCGCTGAGAGGCTGGGGCTTGAGCTCCGCCCAGATCTGGCGATCGCCGCGCGTTCCCTGAAGCCCCAGCCCCTCGGCCCCGATGGCGGTCTTCAATTCTCCTTGGCGGCGGCCATGAGAGGAGGCTCTGCCTCATGCAGGCGATCTCGCAGGCTGATCCCTCTAGCCTCCCTCAGGCGGGTCTTGCCAGCCGTCCTCGCGAGGTTGGTCGCGCCACCCTTGGCGCTGGGCCGCGTCTTCCCAGCGGCCCCGCATTCCTTCCTCCTCCTCGGCAGAGCCCCAGTCGCTGCGCTGGGCATCTGCCAACCCTTCTTCCATGAACGGCCCGAGCTCTTGGCATTCATTGGTGTTGTGGGTGTGGAGGTCGTGGTACACGCAGTACCGACTGCCCTTGGAGGACTCGGGCTGATCTCGCCTCACTTGGTGTCCGGGTTCGGCCATGAGTACGGCAGCCCCTTGCGCTTCATGTCCTTGGCCTTGGACTTCTTTTTCTTTGGGATCTGCGGGCAGCTCGAGGAGGGATAGGCGCCTCCTCAGCCTGGCGCACTTGGTCGCCAAGTTGAACAGCTCCAAGGAGGTGCATAGATCTTCATGCATCGCCACTCCTCCTTCATCTTGATGTCGCTTGCGCCGTCGGAGAAGGCAGAGATGATGGCCTCCTCCGTTACCACTGGGATCTTGAGGCGCGTTGTTGTAGGCTGGATGTACTTTTTGCAGGGTTTCCCTGCTGCTGTGATTCGGCGTGATGTCGCTCACGGCGGTGGCGGTCGCGAGTACCACGGAAGTTGGCTATGAAGCGAGTGCGCATCTCGCCCAGGAAGAGATCGTGCACGGGGCCGATTCAGGAGCCAGTGGGGCCCGTCCTGAGCGCCATGGGAAACCAGTTCGCCATGACCTTTTCATCCCGTTGGCAGCCTCGATGCCCAGCTCGTGAGCTGGAGGAACTCCGTAGGGTCAGCTGTGCCATCGTAGCGAGGAGGCAGTCTGGCTTGAACTTGGCGGGCCACGCTGACGGCGCAGCTCGGCTTTCGGTGAAAGCGCGCAGCCCGCTGTGGCTGCGGGGCCTCGGACGACGTAGAGCTTGGTCTGCGGGCCTCCTGCGCTGGCGGCTGGGGCAACCACAGGTCTGGCGTCGTGCCGAGCGGGAGCGCCGGGCGGCTTCTTGTGGGCGAGGAACTTCTTGACACCTTCTGCTCTTGCAGCGCGGCGCTGGCGAGCGGGTTCGCCAGGCCGCGCGACCTGGGGCGGGAGCCTTCTTGAGGAGGAGGCGGCCGAGGCGCCTCGAGTTTTCGCCGCCAGCGAGGCGGGTGCGGTGCAGCGAGACGGACGGTGCGGGGCGCCTCGCAAAGACGGACGAGCTCGGCGACTCGGTCGAGCCATTCTTCGTAGACGTCGTCGTCGGGGTGGTAGCGCAGGAGCTCGTTTGCCGCGATGAGTGCAGCTCGGGCCTCCATGGCCACGCGGGGCACGCGTGACGAAGAACCAGCGGGTGAGCGAAGGCATGGCGGTGCGGCCGCCCCGCTCATGGGCGGGTGTGGGATGATGCTTGCTGCTCGTTCCCGCCGGGCGGTGGCGGCGTTGATGGCGGTGACGGGAGCGACGAGGGCGCCCGCCGACGGAGCTATCTGGTGACATCGAGGCGAAGCGGCTCGGCGCCGCACGGGCCCGACGAAGTCGGACATGGTTGCGGTGGTCGGGGAAGAACGAGGCGCCGAAAGGCAGATTCCGGCGCACCCCCTACCTGGCGCGCCAAATGTCGGAATTCGAGTTCCGGCAGACCCTTAATGTTCGAACACTGGGGTGCGCGCAGAGATCAAACCCTCCACCGTCTCGCACCTCGCCGAATCGTTGGGACCTAAACTACTAGACGGAACAGCACAAGAGACACAAGATTTATACTGGTTCAGTCCACCATTGTGGTGTAATACCTTACTCAAGTGTGTGGTGTGGTGGATTGCCTCGTGGGCTGATGAGAAACAATACAAGGAAGAACAGCCTCGCGAGGGTCTGTTCTTGGCGGGTGCGATGAAATGCTAGGTGGTGTTCAGTCGCTCTAGCTACTGGTTTCTTGATGAGGGTTCCGGCTCTCTCCCAGATGCCTCTTCGTCTCTCCAAGATGCCGATGCCTCTACTATGGTGGCTAGCTCTACTTATATAGGCTAAGGCCACGGCCTCTTCCCAAATATTGAGGGAAGGGTGCCAAAATTAGCCATTTTGAAGGGGAACAGCGGGTACACTTATCCCGACTAAAGTTGGTCCTCGCCGCCAAGCGCCCGGTGATGGCGCTTGCTTGGGCTCCACATGACTCCTTCCAGCCGTTGGGCTGGTCTTGGTCTTGTTGCACCAAACGGATGCCTTTGCTTGATGCTTCGCCTCGCTTGCTCCTTTGCACCAAAGAGGAAAGGAGGACATTGCTGGGCTGGCGCCCGATGGCGCCCTTGGTCGTCATGGCTTGCGTCCATGGGCACCTCGCGAGGTACCCTGCCTTGAACTCTCCGCCTCCTCATGAGCCACTCGACGAGGCGTGGCACGAGAAGCTCCTTGTCGTCCGCCTCATGAGGCTTGGCCCCTCGCGAGGGTCTTGAGGTTGCGCTGATGAGGATGGGCCGTGCTGGGCCTCCTTCGAGACACACCGCAGGCCGCAGGCAGGCAAGTCTGGGGACCCTCGTTCCGAGAACGCCGACATTTTTTATGTGAATCCCTGTTCGGATCGCGTGCTGGCTTGTGTGCGGCGCCGTTTGCCGCTCTCTGTTTGCCATGGGGTCGTCCATCTGACCGGGCCTCCTTGTTTTTGATTGTGGGGGCTCTACGGCCTCCTCATCAAATCGAGCGTAGTTTTCGCTTTGGGTAGCTCTTTGTTCGCGACTATCGCCGTATTTGTCTCATGTGTTGAGTACTTTGCTCCATCTGA